>UFQX01000147.1:128845-296340 GCA_900497675.1 Arapaima gigas
CCCCCCCCCCCCCCCCAAACATTATGGGATGTATAAATTTTTTTTGAACATTCAGCAATTGACAGTGCCAGTTATTTTGGTGTCCCTCTCCTCCTTGTATCTGATAATGCATGGGCGTAATGGCCACCTTCTGTTACCACCATGCACTTAATCATATTTCCAACCTCTATTGCACCATCTCCACTTATTGGTAGTTTAAATGCGTACAGCTGGTTTACAGTAAAGTGTTTTTCCACCTCTGGCTGCTTGCTGCTCCCAGGTCGAAATAAAATTTGTTTTGGCCCAGATGCGGAGAAACAAAATCCGTATGTCCCTCCCACTCGGCTGTCACTCCTCTCTTTCCGAGCCATTTCTGTCCTTCGCTCCTGACAGCTCCATCAGTATGTCCTCCGCTGCGATTATGTCTGTATTTCGTCTAATGTCACGTTTACAGGCTGCTGCTGTGATCCTCCTGCGTCTGTTTCTAAAACCCCTTGGGTTTTGTTGACGCACTTTTGTTCAGTCTGAGCTGCACTTTGATTTGGTTACAAGTCTCCTAAATGAATAGATGCAAAGTCTAAACTGTTGGTCGGTGTGTCCGACACATCGGCGCTCTGGTGAAGAGGAAAAAAGCGGACTATATCGAGCAAAAGTGCTGCACTTATTTTCATATCCAGTACAAAGTCGGTTTAACCAAAGTCAAAGTTTACACACCGTCACCAGAACGTTGCAGAGAAAAGCAGAACAATCGTCATTTTGAAGAAAGCTATTCTTCAGGCATATGGCAGGCACATGTTGAGCCGGTAGAGGTAGGTGCCAGAGGCTTCGTGGCAAGAACTATTACTTCTCTGCTGAGTGGGTTTGGAGTTAAAGGACGTAAGCTAAGGGAAGCGGTGAAGGAACTGTCGCTAGTGGCTGAGAGGGCATGTCAGTGGCTGTGGTTGAGGAGAGCTCGAATAGAGTGGGGGAAGGTGGGATAGGGCGGCAGTATAGTTACTGGGGGCTACATGGACCTTTGACCTAGTAGGCTTGGAGGGGGGTGGGTCTGGGACGCCAGGCCTTACTGCTGAGCCATCCGGAGGTGTCGTAGGCCTAAGTCAGCGAAACACAGATGAAGGATGGTGCCTACCTGAAGGTTGTTAGATGGGTTTGGTAGGGCTCTATGCTTCATCCCAGTGGGTAAGCGCAGGATATCTGTCAACTTATCCTGTATATTCGTAATTAAATATTGAACTAATTTTTTGCCTTTTTGGAGAAGATCCCTACTTGACCTGTTACCAAAATGTTGACGGTTACAGATCCAGCAGGAATCCAGCAGTTTTGTCCTCAAGAAGGGTCTTTAATCTCAATGCCTCTGGCAGCGCAAATGTAATAAGTCGCCGTGGTTCGAAATGGCGCAAAATAACAGGAACGAAAATGTAAAAGTCCAGAACAAAAGTTGAGCTGACAATACAAACGTGGGTTCCTTTCGCTAAAGGAGGTCTCTGTGTTTCACACATCCATCCGGTTATGACAGGCCCGCTATGTCCAGGCAAAGCTGAGCGTCCACGACCGCTCCTTAAAGGTGGCCACGGTCATCGAGAGCCTCGAGATGGAGATGGAGCTGCTGTGCCTGACTGGGGTGGAGGACCAGCTGCAAGCGGACGTGCGACCCACCCTGGAGATCCTGCGCAATGCTGGTATCAAGGTGAGCACCGAGCGCCCAGATCCAACAGTTTCGGGATCGCAATCAGAATGAGGGGAGGTTCCCCTCTAAAGTCCCGCCTCTGTGTCCCGCCAGGTATGGATGCTGACCGGTGACAAGCTGGAGACCGCCACGTGCACGGCAAAGAACGCACACCTGGTGACTCGAAACCAGGACATACACGTCTTCAGACCTGTGAGTCAGACCTCATCGCGACCTTTGGCACTGGGTTACGGGGTCATAAGTGGAAGGGACGGTGTGACACTGGGGCAGGTGTGTAACGTTGGGCCATTTCCTGAGAAATGGGATCTGTCATTGTTGTGAACGTCCTCGGTGGAGGAGAATTAGAGACCCAGAGGGAAGGCCGCAGCTTGCGACCGACAGAGACCCAGTGACTCGGAAAAGGACAACAATGGCTGGCGCAGCATGAAAAACGGAGCCCGTTTTACCGGCGGGGCGCGAGCCAAGCGCTGCAGCTGGAGGGACACGTGTGGGCAGGCCGTCGTAGGTGGGGTGTGAAGTGGGGGACAGGTGTGAACGGTCCCAAAGTGGGTAGAAATGCTGCCCTGTGAACCTGGAGGTTGCAGGATCGATTCCCACTTCCTGTTATTGTTCCCATGAAGGTACTTACCCCGATGCAGTAAAAACTACATAGCAAATGGGTAAATCAGTGTAAATAGCTGAACACTGTAAGTCACTTGGGAGAAGTGAAAAAATAATCCAAATGTAGTTTTTATTCTGGACTGGCAGTCGGCTTTTAATTTGCTTTCTCACGCGCACCGGACTCGACGTTGTTTGTCCCCAGTAAAGGTTCGGTTCACCTGTATCGTACCTGTGTTTTGCACCAGTCCAGCGTTTGGACTTTTGAGAAAAACAAAATGAAACGATGGGGTTTAAAATGCCCTTTAATGGACAAGAGCTCAGCAGAAACGCGAGACGAAACTGTTTGCATCTTTTGTTTGCAATACGAGTAAAATCCAAAAATAAAAGTCACTGAAACCCACTTTAAATGAATATAATAACTACAGTAAATTTAAATGAAGCTGTGAGGCAGTAAAAAAGAGGGTAAAACCGGTCAGAGTTACAACCATACTTGTAAAGAGTGCCAAACATAATGGAATTGGGGTTTTTTCGGTTTATTTTTGATAAATTTGGACACTTTATTAGCAACAGAACAATTTCAGAACGGAAACACTGACGACACAGTTAGCGACATCACGTTTTCTTTCCGTCGCTTCGCTTCAGATTTCTTAATATTTTACCATAATCTACCATAAGCAGACGGTTATCAGAACAGTGCCGCCTGTCTGCCTACAGAGGTTTAAGCTCATTTCGTGGACGGCTGTAGATGTCGAGCCCTGGAGGGTGAAGGTGCAGCAGCGGTGATGGTTGGACTGTTATTGCGTCAAAACCGCGGGTGACAGTTGGACACGCGGCACGGCTGTTCTGTATACTGTGGTTTGAAATGGAGGGGGGGGTGTTCTGGGTGGTTGCTCATCTTTTCCTCTTCCTCCCTTTCATATTTACCCGTCTCCCTCTCAGGTGACTACACGCGGAGAGGCCCACCTGGAGCTGAACGCCTTCAGGAGAAAGCACGACTGTGCCCTGGTGATATCTGGGGACTCGCTGGAGGTCAGTCCCACGTGAAACACCCCACTGTCAGCGTCGGCGTTTGAGGTGGCGGTACGAGGGCTATGACCGAACTGCGTGCTCCACAGGTTTGCCTGAAGTTCTACGAGTACGAGCTGATGGAGCTGGCGTGCCAGTGCCCCGCCGTGGTGTGCTGCCGCTGTGCTCCCACGCAGAAGGCCCAGATCGTGCGGCTGCTGCAGGAGCGCACGGGGAAGCTCACCTGCGCAGTCGGTGAGCACGCGCGCGCACACACACACACACACACACACACACACACACACACACACACACACACACCCAAATATGAAGTGTGAAACGCCACAAATGGGTGCCGACGTCCTCAAGTTAAAAACGCACTTAGGATATGAACCCTGTTTGTGACTTGATTTGTTTTTAAATCCATTTGCCGTGTCGCAGTCAAAAGCTTAATAATACGGACGTTGAGTGGTTTAAAAAAAGTTACAGTGAAGTTAAAATTATTTAATTTATTTGTTGAATTTCCACTCCCGCTTCGTTCTGGGTGGAGTCACAGGTATCCAGCGCCTGTCCTAGAAACATGGGGCGTAACGCAGAGAATGGGGCGGACGTCAGATTCCATCTCGGGGTTTACATGAAACAACATGTGGAACATTTATTAGCATCCAGGTTGCTTTAGCTATATAACCAAAAACCGGGTAATAACAAACGTTCCTTTATTTATTCTCTGGAAAGGTTCTGGAAAGTCTCAAGTGACTATAATAACTAAAAATATGCTGGAAGCTTTTTAGCATTTGAGCTACATAACATTTAATTTAAAATGACTTAACGTGTTCAGCCCTGCACTAAAATGTATCCAAACTGAAAAATGTTTAAACCCCCTCTAAGAATTTAGCTGATTCGAATGGACAAGGTAATTTTTACTTATTTAAGAAGTTCTGGAAACAAGAACACCAATAAGCTGGGTCACCCACACATTTTCGGGAAGGAAAGGGTTAAATATACATCATATCTGTAACTTCGCACCATTCGTTGTCTTTTAACACTTGTAAACTCACAAGACATAAGATGCAGCCTGTAAACACTGGGGAAGTGAATTGAATGAAGGCGGTCCTATTGTTTCGTCGTGTCTTACTACTAGTACAAATTTTGCTCCGCAAAAAAAATTCTTGGAACTAGGAGAGAAGCAAAAATGCATTTAAAATAAACCGAAAACGAGTCGTTGAAAATTCATCCATTGTTTCCAAACGTCCCGATGTTTTAATGGCTCTTTGCTTAGCGAGGAATGCAGCTCTGAGTGCCTGACGGCTTTGCTCTTCCAACAGGGGATGGAGGGAATGACGTCAGCATGATCCAGGAAGCGGACTGCGGCGTCGGAGTCGAGGGCAAGGTGGGAATCTCTCTCTCGCTCGCTCTCTTCCTTTCCCTGCTTATTTGCCTTGCTGTCCTTTTCTTCCTGAGCCGGGGGGCCTCCCAGATAATGGCCCGCGCTGCTCTGGAAGCAGCATCAGAGGCCAGGCGGGCGGGTTATTTTCACCGGTGGCATTTTTCCCTTTCGTTTGAGGGCAAAACACGACATTTGGGGGCCGTAAAATCAGAGCGGCATCCGCTTCCACCGAGAACCAGGGACCGGCGCACGGCAGCCGAGGAGGAAGCCCCAAACCGGCTTCCCGCTGGACGTCGACGTGTAGAAAACGGGAGTGTGGATTCCTGCAATTCTCACTGGGCCTGTGCAGGAACTCATTCCCACTTGTTGACAGGGCGGTATTTTTCACACCAGGAACAACTGACCTTCATTTGTAAGAATGCAGTCGTTCCTGTCGGTCTGTGATGGAAGCCGTGCTGATGGCGGCGTTTTGCGTCACGGGGTTAAATCCCGTAAATCGGAGACACGACGACGAGACGAACCTTGAAAATTCCTCAGCGGCGCAAGAAATCAGCCTCATATTTGGCTGTTTTTTGGTAAAGGTTATGAAATAATTTCACTCGTGTACAGAATAGCTTAAGTCCCAGATTCGTATCTCGGAGGATACGAATAGAGAAAAGGCGCTTCGGAGCGCAGCCGCAAAAGTGCACCATAGTTGACCGCACGCGGCAACTGCATCAGGAGAAGGCTATGTGAGCTGGAAGTGTGTGAAGATCCTTCAGGGGCGGGAGGCGCACCGAACCGGTGTACCAGGTTATTATGGCTAACTAGCTGCCAGCAGACGCGAGTAACGCTCGGGCAGTGGACCTTGCACGTGCGCCAAGTAGCCGTGTAAAGGATCTATCAGTGGCTCCCAGCCGTCGTGGTTTTTTTTTTTTCCAAACCCTCCGACCTGCTTATTATAGGTTTCCCACTTAGTGGAAGCAGTGCTTGTTTCATTCTCTCAAAAATAACTTGCCAACCAGACCTAAATATTTGTGTTTCTCTCTGGCGCGGCCTCTCGCCATCTTGCACAGGAGGGGAAGCAGGCCTCCCTGGCCGCCGACTTCTCTGTGACTCAGTTCAAGCACTTGGGCAGACTGCTCATGGTCCACGGGCGGAACAGCTACAAGCGGTCAGCCGCCCTCAGCCAGTTTGTCATCCACAGGAGCCTGTGCATCAGCACCATGCAGGTACGCCGGGGAGGGGGGCGTGTGACTCAGCGCCGTGGTTGTTCCGCCACACGGGTCCCCAGCCAGGACCCCGAACCGTGTCTGGATGACAGCACCGTCCGTCTCAGTTTCTTTTCACGCACGAATCATCGTCCACCGCCGTTTTGTCGCTTGCAGCAGGTTTTAATTTTTCCATCACAGTATGTAAACTTGTATTTTACATGTGATATAAACACCTTTATAACTCATGAACGGAGATGGAACAGTCACATAGGCGACATTTGTTTTATAATGAAAAAAATAATAGTAATAACGTCGGTAGTAAGGCGGCACTGTGTGTTTCTCTGTGTGGGATCTGCTTTTTTCTTCACCCTGAGGTTCCCTCCCTCCCTCCCTCCCTCCCACACGTTGTTATTTCTGAGAGTCGCGATCCGTCCAGGGTCCCCAACTTGGACGACAGTCCCCGAGTCTTTTGTCGCATTCACTGTCCAAAAGACCGGTGAATATCAGACACGTCAGCTTGCAGTTGCTGCACAACTTATTCGGTATAATGATATTGTATCTAGAGGAATGAAAAAGGAGGTAATATTTAAAGGCGTGTATCTTAATCCTCTTCTCCTCCGCCTGAACGTGAATTCTGCGTTCTGCTGTATGAGGAGTTTGTGCAGATTGGATTTTGAACGGGTGTTTACGTGAAGGAGGGTTTAAGTAAGTCGCGGGTAAGAGAGGGTTGAGGGCTCCGTGTTTTTTTTAAAACTCTGCGCGTCAAATGTCGCTGCTCTCGTGTCTCTGTTCCCTATTAAATACTTTAATTAGCCACGTGGTTTTTGCCGAAACCCATTGTTTTGTAAATAAAAGTGGGTTTGCTGTCTTTTCAAACCACTGAAGTCAGTGATGGGGGCAGTGTCGAGCCGGTTAGTTCGACAGAGCAACCAGCTCCCTGTGGGGGAGGGTTGTTAGTTTGAATCCTCGATCCTGCCGCAGTGCCCCGGACCAAGGTACTTACCCTGAACCCATACAGTAAAATACCGTATAAACAGTAAGTAATTCCAAAGACCTTGATGCTCTATGAAGTGAGGGATCGTCTAGGTGAATCAGCATGTAAATAAACTGCGTTGTGTGAATTTGTTTTGTGTTTATCTGCCTTTTTTTCCCCAAATCAACACGAGATATTCTGCTAATTTTCCTTTTATTCAGCTGTATTTTTCACCGTATATATGCGGGGTAAGTACCTCGATCGTTGTTACTACAGCGGGAGGCGGGATTCAATCCAGGGTTCGTTCGGTCCTTCGCCTGTAAAAGTGGGAGCTCTAACCAGTGCGCCACCTGCCGGCTGCCGACACTAAAAGCAGCTGAGCGCTCAGAATGTATTTAAATAGCATGTGTCCGCTCTGTATTTGCATGTTACTAACTGCATGCGTGATTCCAGAGGAGCACGAAGACCAGCAGAGCCTCCACCTGGGAGGAGCAGCAGACAGAGCTGCGCTTCGCTGTCCTGCTGATGCCTTCTGGGTATCGACCTGGTGACGTGTGGCTGCTGCCTGCTCACTCTGTGTGCCTCTCTGTCCCCCTTTAGGCCGTGTTCTCCTCTGTCTTCTACTTTGCGTCCGTCCCGCTGTACCAAGGATTCCTCATAATCGGGTGAGCCCCCTCCCCGTGGCCGGGCATCTCGGGCGGTGACTCACCCTGATAGCATTCCGCCGTCTTATTGCCCACGTTTCACTCACATTCTTTTCACATGACAGCGCCGGTCCCTTTAGGCCAATTTCTAAAATCGAATGATAGCCGCAAGCAAGAAGACAATTTTATTTTGTGTTTTTTTTTTTTCCCCAGCCTTTATACCAGCGTGTTATCATGCATGACATTTCAAACATAATGCCAAAGGGAGGCTGTATGACATCACCGTCGTACGATAAAATCCGATACGAGAGATATGGCTTGGAAACATGTCTGTGCTTCTGTTCCCTTTTCGCCAGATAACAGATCCCTGAAAAGACAGAAGCACAGAGAGGACTTGAATTTTTTTTTTAATTTTGTTGTGTGCGAAAGCCGTATGTTTTTGGGCGGAGTGGGAAAACTTGCCATACTGACTCCCCCCCCCCCCCCCCCCCAACGTGGACCAGCGATGTTTGTACGATATCCAGTGTGGCATATGGTCGCGTTCCGATTTTTTCGCGCCCCGTTTTCAGACAGATTGTGTGCAGCCGTGCAGCGTTTGAAGTCGTCCAGCCGGGAACGCTGTAAACACACTGTTGGGAAGCGGGGGGGCTTCAGACGTTGTAAGGACAGCAGCGAAAAGCTTCGACAAATGTACTGCAGCGTCCCTTCAAAGCTCTTTTGGATTAGATTTAGATTTAGATTTGCTTTGTTTTCATGTCGAGGGACAAGTGATGAGTCATTTCAAAGGAAGGGGGGGGGAAAGAAAGGTCCTTGAGTGGAAATCGAGTGCAGAAGATATCCTGCCGCTGCTGAACATCTGTTTTAAAACTTCTTTTGGAAAGCTGTTGTTTTCTCACATGTGGCCTAATGTGCAGCATGTGAGGAGAAACTGGGCCCGCTGTTGTGATCAAACACTCGCCGAGTCGCTGAGAAACAGCGGCCGAGTCAGCGTTGTGCCAATGTGCTTCGTTGCAGCTACTCCACCCTCTACACCATGTTCCCCGTCTTCTCCCTGGTCCTCGACAAGGACGTCAAGTCGGAAGTGGCCATGCTCTACCCCGAGCTGTATAAGGATCTTCTGAAGGTGTGTGTGTGTGTGTGTGTGTGTGTGTGTGTGTGAGAGCTCTCCTCGCTGCAAGGACTGTGAAATTATTGCCCCAAATGAGAAACAGTTGACTAGAGGATCTTTTGTATTATTATTAAAGAAACTTTTTATTTGGGGGGGGGGTTGTGTTTTGGAGGAATCGCTACTAACATTAAAATGAGTCAAAGCAAGTCGACACGTGTGTGTTTAGTGCACTTTAATATGAAATACGACCCGCTGGAATGGCTTTTGTCAGGCTATTAATAGCAGCGAAAACAGCAGTGATTCATACTTGTTACTCTTTTTCTAAGTCTTGGCACAAAGTTAGAGCCTCCTTGGATTCATCAGGGGACTTGCCCCCACCCCCAGTAGGTTGTGCGTTCGCGATTCACTAATGTTTTGCGAGACATTGGTAACTAAACAGATTATTTTCGCATTATTCAGACAGGTCTCTCTCTTCTATGCAGTTTATTGCTTTCGGAGGCAAACACAGCTCACTATGGTGATGCCTGTGTTTTAAACCATGTCCTTTGTCTCCCCCCCCTCACCCCACCAGGGTCGGCCTCTTTCCTTCAAGACGTTTCTCATATGGGTGTTAATAAGTATTTACCAAGGTGAGTGAAATTTTGAATTCTTGTTTTTGACCAAATATGCTCCTCACCGCAAGGCTTGAATGCCAAGCAAGTTTTGGAACTAGGTAGCCGGGTATATTTTAAGTATCTACTGAGCCCACGGCTGCCGGCAAGGGAGCACAGGAGCTGCGGTCGCGCCGCCGCGACCCTCTGACAAAGGACAGGAGCCCACGTACACGTGGCCCTGCAGACGGAGGGGAAGACCAACAGACGTGCGGTGGCACAAACAAACGCTGCTTGAGTGGAGAACGCCTCCCTTGCCCTGCGCTCCCACGCATACTTTCGTCTTATTTACTAGCGTAGTATTTTTATTTTTTTTTTTTTTACGTCCGTGGCCGAAAACAGCTAAATGGCCCGAGGTGGTTTTCCATCTTTTTTTTTTTCTTTTTTATATTATTTCAAGGCATAACCAGAAGAATCCAAATTACACCCCCAATCCGCTTACTCCCCACCTGGCGTCCCCTCAGCCCTCTCGGCGTGTCGGCACGTCCGGTTTGGCCACGTCGGGAGCGAACGCGAGGCGAGGCCAGGCGAGAGCAGATCGGCGCTTGTTTAGCGGCGAGCCGGCGCGCGTTTTCGTGTTTCGTTCCACACAGATGCGCTTAAAACGTGCAAAGCGTGAATATTACTGCCGCTCCCTTGTTTCGCCTCCTTAACGTTAATCGCCGTTTTCAATCGCAGGAAGTGTGTTTTATGTCCTGCTTCTAAGGTCATAAAAACACTAAGGGAGGAAGTTATGGGAAAAAGTATAAAATTATGGGGGGGGGGGGGGGTTTATTCCACTTTCCATCAGCAATGTGTTGGGAAAAAGTGGTGGATTTTAACCGCTTTGTTTGCTTGATTTGAACCCAAGTGATACAGAGATCAGTCATTTCAATAATCAAATTTAGGGGGAAAAAATTTTATTTTTTTTCTGTTTAGGTGTCACTTTTCTGCTGGTGTGGTTCTACTGGTGTCAGGGAGAGATTTTGATGTCTCTACGGTCGATACGCCAGTTTCGGCAACGAGAAATCATCTTTTTTTTTTTTTTTTTTTTTAACATCCCTGCTTCAAAGCGCAAACTTTCTTGACGTTTGCGAGGGCCGATTTTTGAGCGTACAGTCGCCGCGTGGTTTTTGCGGTGCTTTAGCTCTCGGCGCGTTAAGTTCTCAGCCTCCGTCACCCCTGGTTTGCTAGTTTCACCTGCCGTCGTCCGAGATGGTCGCGGCCAGAGGTCGGACTCGCTGAACAACGGCGCTCTGTTCTGAGAGTCTGTTGAATTGAATTCATATTAATACGTAATCCTTGAGTCTCATATCTATATGTGTTTTGTTTTTGAGTGTTTATTTGTACAAAAGAGCTGAATGAGGGCAGACAGTCACGCACTATGCGTTAGTGACGGAAAACTGCCTTGTCATGTTGGGTTATGATGATAAATAATGTTAACAATTGAAATTATTTCCATTTTCATGGCCTGGTGGTACTTTAGCACGACTCAGCGTTGGGGCTGAGGAACACAAATATTTTTGCCATTGAAGAATCTCGAGATGTTCAGTTTCCGTGGGTTCACCCTGCGAAGGCTGTTTCTGGAAGGCGTGACCTTGGTGAGGCAGGGAAGGGCTGTCGGGGATGCTCTGAGAGTGCTGACGCTGGGCGTGCTCACCTACCACAGGAAGCATCATCATGTACGGAGCTCTGCTGCTCTTCGAGTCGGAGTTTGTGCACATCGTGGCCATCTCCTTCACGTCGCTCATCCTCACGGAGCTGCTCATGGTGGCGCTGACCATACAGACGTGGCACTGGCTCATGATCGTGGCCGAGCTGCTCAGCCTGGCCTGCTACATCGCCTCGCTGGTCTTCCTGCACGAGTTCATCGGTGAGTCCCGCTTTCTTCTCAACCTTCTTCCCCTCCTGCGGCGATCTGAGCGCTGCTTTTCTGCTGGTTTTGCGTTTTGTCACATTCCACACTGGTGCCAGCTGTTGTCCACTCCTCCCCTCCACGCAGTCAATGCTTTCTGGCCAGGGTCTCCGGGGGGGGGGGGGCCCGTGGGCGTAAGTAAGGCCCAAAGGTGAGTACGCCATCCCAACAGGTCCAAGAGGAAATTCCTCTGTTTCTCGTCGACTTCCTGCTCCAAACGGCATCGCGCGGCCAAGGTCTCCCTGTTTGTCACCCGAGCGAAGCGACATCAACAGAAAATAAAAGCCGGTTCCAGTGCTGGCGTTAGAAGAGGGTTATTGCAACAGCTAAAGAGCTCGTCTCATGCAACACAGTCCTGTTGTTTGATCCCCTTTCATGCCCCGAAATGTCCCCCACCAGCTCGCCGACAGGGAGGACTGTGAGCTCTTGTGTTCCGATGGCTCCCTTGCCGATTCGTGCCGTGTTTCGGTCGACGTGATGCTACAGCTGCGAGGAGATCTGATTGACAGTGAGGAAGAACAGGCCTCAAGACACACTTGTCAGGCTGTAGAGGCGGCCCTCGTCCCAGGAGAAAGGCCCCCATTGTGGTCCCGGGACCCCCGGGCTGGCTGCTCCCTGCCATTTTCCGTTGGGTCCCCGGGACCAAGCTGTACATTCAGTTCGCGCCACAAAAGCACAGCTCGAGGCAAATGGGGCCGAATGCCTGCGTTCATTGTTTGCCAGGACGGAAGAAGCTGGGAAACGGCGGGTCCTCGTGTCCCACGATGCGCTCGGCAATCGCCCATAATCCCCGCCGAGAGCGAGGCCTTTGAAGCGGCTCGTGGCCCGTTTCCCCGCTCGGGTTCCACCGAGCAAAGCGTGTGCAGCTTCACGGCCTTGTAGAAACGCCTTCCCCTGAAGCCGAGGCGATGACGGCCCCCCGCCGCGTACGGTTGACCGACATCGCCGTCTTTGCTCTGGACCAAAGGTTCAAAGCCTACCCCCTGCTGTGGTAAAAAATGACCCCGCTGTATAAATGAGTAAATCACGGTAAGCCGCTTCATGCTGTAAGTTGCTTTGAAGAAGAGTGTCGCCTAAATAAGTAAACATAAATGCGCCGACCTGTTAAAGTTTTACAGCCGTTTCACTGCGGGTTAGTAAAAAGCACGGCCCCCCCGCCCGCCCGCCCGCCTTGATTCGCACTGAATTTCATTAAGCTTTTTGATGGGGATCTATAAAAAAAATACTTTTTTAACGTCAAATTAAAGACACGTTTCTACAAATCAGTTTTGACTCGATCAGAAATACGAAAGACAGTCTTAAGTATTTGCGCTTGTTTTGTGACTCGCCGTTTTCCATCCGGGAGACGAAAGACGCGGAGTTCCTATCTGTTTGACACGAAGGTGCCTTCCGGCCTCTTGCTGAGGGTGAAGTCTGCGGGTGCCCAACGTGCTCGTGTTTCGCAGGCTGTTTCACGGCTCTTTTACTGCAAAGGTGTGTTTTGGTTTACTGGAGAAAGTGTGTAGTTTCACCCCGTTTTTCTGGAACGAACACATTAAAATAGTCCAATATTTCAAGCCCTGACCGGTTGTGAGGTTCGCTCTCGATCCGGCAGCTTCCCCCGTGACGTGGTGTGAACGGTCACGGTGGCGTCAGACTCGCCTCGGTGGCCCTTAATGACAGGGTCTTAAAGGACAGCCGCATGAAGCGGCTTTATGGGAGGCCAGGACAGCCGCGGCCTTTGCGTGGGTTTCCATGGGGCAGCTTCGCCGGCCGTTTCTCCCCTGCTGTTATTTTGGAGCTGATGTTTTTTTACCCTGGCTGTGCTCTGCCTTCAGCTGACCCCCTGCAGGGGATACGCAGGTTACTGGAGCATCCTGGTGCCGTGACCTGGTGCTGCGCCCGCCTGAACCGAAGCGCCGGCCTGGATAGCAGCTCGTACCCGAGCTTGTTTGTCCTCCGTGAAACGGCCGCTTAGACAAAACGTGCTGCATTTGTACCCTAGCTTTGTTTTTCGAGCCACAAACCTAGAATTTAGCGCAGTGGTATTTCTCAGCCTAACTGAGGTTTTGTGTAGTCAGGATCAATAAATGCCAAAAAAAGGCCACTTGGTATCTTGTAAATTTCTCCTTCGGTCTGTGAAATAAAGCTCGGAAGCGCACGCATGTCTGTGCCGCACAAAGAGCGCGTGACACACTGACAAAGCAGTTCGGCCGCTAAGTTGCAGATGTCATCCAGGTTTCCGGTTTCTCTGTCTGTGAAGCTCAGTCTCTGTCCATTTGTCTCTTCGTTTCTTCTTTACGCTCAGCTAGGTTTTCGAACCGCGGGCACGGAGGTACTGCTCGCCCTCTCACCAAGTTCATTAAACTCCAAAAAGGCCACTTGTTGTTGGCTCTCTGACCAGGCTTGGAGACACAGGGGTCGTGATACCACACGCATAGCGGGTTTTCTTGCCACACACACTCTCACGCCCAGGGGTCAGTGTGCTGCATGGAAACACCCTAAGTGAAACATGCGGTGCTGTACACAGCAGTGATGTATTGATATTGAAGTTAGGAACTGTGTGTGTGTGTGTGTGTGTGTGTGTGTGTCAGACAACTACTGACTGCATCATGCAGAAGCTGTTTGTTGCCACTTTTGTTTACCGAGTTGTAAGTTGTTAAGGTTAAGAAACGAATAATTTATTATTTTGTGTCACTTTTGTCCAAATTGTCTTGCGTTTGTACAGCTGGGTACCGCTGACTGTTCGGATTCCGGGTAAGTACCTCGCTACCTTCCACAGCAGGAGGACGGAGGGGTTCAAACCCGGGCTTTAACCTCGGTGCCGCCTGCTGTTGCGCTCGACGCCCTCATGATGGTGCGTGCGGAGTTGTAACCCCGGTCCTCCCGTTGGCCCGTGTTGTGCGTCTTCTCGCCCACACAGACGTCTATTTCATCACCACGCTGTCGTTCGTGTGGAAGGTAACAGCCATCACCCTGGTCAGCTGCCTACCGCTCTACATCCTCAAGTACCTGCGCCGGAGGTTCTCTCCCCCCAACTACTCCAAGCTCACCTCCTAAGCGGACCCTGCTTCGGCGTAAGGCTCGCCGCACCTCTCCGCGCGGACTGTGCCACGGCTTCCCTTTCCTCGTCGATTCTACAGTTTTCCTCTTTTTTCGTTCTTTCTGAAAGGTCCCCCGATGAGTCAGAGGGCAGCTGCAGTCACCCCCCCCCCCCCCCCCCCCCACCCCCCCCCCCCNTCTGAAAGGTCCCCCGATGAGTCAGAGGGCAGCTGCAGTCACCCCCCCCCCCCTCCCCCAGAAGAGAACAAATTGTCACCGTTGTACAGAAGCCGTCTCTTCGCGTCACCGTTTGTGCAACTTGCAAGCGAACGTATGGTTGTCCGTTTTCTGACCGACGGGTTCAGTTCAGCCGCATGCGCCGCAAAGATAACCGAGCTGAAACTAAACGAAACTAAACCGCACCGTCCCCAGGGTGTCTGAGCAGTGCGACCGCGGTACAGTGCCAATGTAGCTGGCCCTCTTCGACGACACCCCCGTCACCTTCTCCGCGTAAACCCAGCGTCCCTACTGACACGTATCGTCCGACACGCCGGAACCGGGTTGGTTTACGCTGAACGCCATGTGTTTAACTAAATCTTTGTGCCATTTTGTGCCACGCTGTGCTGTAGGTGTTGGTGGACACTGGAACGAACAGGGATCACCGCTGAATGTCCGTTTAACTGTTTTATATAAAAGCTGCGTCACTTGCTTTTTTTTTTTTTTCCCTGAGACTATTAAATGCAGAACGTTTGTAATATGATGTCTTTGTGCCACATTGAATATTAATTTATTTTGCCTGTGAAGTCGACGTGCTGTTGGGCCGGGTGCTGCTGCGAGTGGTAAACGGGCCCGAGGAACCAGGGACCGCAGGGCAGTTTAACACGGCCCCTGGGGTCCAGATCCCTCTGTTTTGACCCCCGTGTGGCACCGAGGTCTCGCGGGGGTTGTGATTTATTCTCGCGGTGTGACTCACGCTCCCAGACAGTGTCGAGGGGAGGGGGGGCCCTTCAGTGCCAGTGTCCGCTGTGTCTGGAGGGGCCGTCCAGCCGCCAGCCGCGAGCCACAGACCAGTTACTGCGCCAGAGCCTCGGCCGTCTGCTTAGTCACCGCTGCCCAAAACCCAACGCGTGTCAGAGGTATAGGGGGGCATGTTTTTTTTCCCCCTCCATCAAGCATCGTCATGGAAACACAAGTGTTTTCCAGTGATTTCAAAAGAGGGAATAGTTTCCACAAACTTGAACTGATGCATCTCTCTCACACACACACACACACACACACACACACACACACACCTTCTTAATTAAACAGGTCCATTCAGCCGTTTGCAGTGTCAGAGTCGCATTAACCCTGGATGTGGACGATTTACAGACGAGGAATCGAAAGACAGTGTAGGTGTCCTCACCTGAACTCGCCCAAACTTGCCGCCTGTGGAGGATGAGGCTCCATTTGGCTGCACGCTTTTCATTGTTGTTTTTCTCCACTTTCGAGCGAGCATCGGTTTTGCACTCAGTGGAACTCTGTCACGACCGGGTGGTGTTGGGCTTCAGGCCCGTGCGTGTGGGTGTGTACAGGAGAGTGTTGTGTGTTTTCCTGCTGGTCTTTTTTGGTATTTTGGTGTGTTGTGACTTTGACCAAATGTAAATAACAGATTGCCATTTTATTTCTTTGTGTCTGTATTTGCACCTTACAACTGTAAGAACAAAAAAGGGACGTTTGTGCTGAATATCAGTGGAAATAAAACATTTTAAGTTGTATATGTGTGCGGTGTTTTTTCTTTTAAGATCTGCAGTTAAATTTTGCCTCAGCTTTCCTTTCCCGTCCCGTTTTACCGCAAATAAACCTGTCTCTAAGTCACAAAGGCGTCAACTAAATGAAAAAAGAATGAAATCATTTAAAAATGAATTTTCACAATCCCTTGATTTGAGCAGTACTTCATTCCCCTTGGTGTGGGGGCACATTTTTTGGACCCAACACCCTCCATATAACTAATTTTGAGATCTGAAAGTAAGTGTTGAATTACAAACTTTGTTTTTTTTTTTAATTTAGGTTTTTGTTTTTGTTTCACACAACCTTCTGCAACCTAAAATTCACAACAAATCATTGGATTGATGTTAGTATTTCGCCATTGTCTTTCAGTCTATCGCTCGCATCACTAAGACCAGTTTGAAGTGTTCAGGACGTTTTTAGTTTTCAATCAAAACATTTTTTTATGCGTTTTAACTTGTGGAAAATCCCATTTAAATAAAAGTAAAAATGAAAATTAAACCCAAAAATAAATAATACACCTACAAAAATCTTTGTACCAATTTGGTTGTTTTAATTCACTTATGTCACATTCAAGCCTCTAAATGGTTCTTTTATTGGGCCTGAACCGACTCCACCCTGGGAGCTGAAATAATTTTCTTAATTTTGGATGATTTAACCCACATTTAACCCCATGCGTACCTGGTACTCGTGGTTACTCGTGAACCGTGGTGACGTGGTGGGGGGGCACTGGGTTTGCTGTCGGTTTTCCCGAACCAACAAATCGCCCCACCGTGACCGAGTCACCGCCCTTCGCTCACCTGCCGCGTCGCTCGCAGTAAACAAATGACGTCCCGAACTCTCTGCCAGACCCAGAGCAGACGGGATCTTCCCAGCAGTGCGCAGACAGGCCGGAGTTTTCCGGAACCCTGGGATTAACACACGGGTTCGAACAGGACCCGGGCCCTGTTCTCGCAGCGAGGGAAGCAGCTGCCGTGCCTTCGCTGTGAGGAAAACGCCAGGTGGGTTTGGTGTTAACAGACGGAGGGGGTTTAGATGTTAAATGACAGTTTTCCTCACCTGGGCCCCCTGACCCCCTCGCCCACACGTGCACTGTGTTCACACCACTCCGACCACAAGGGGGAGCCAATACACTGACCTCACCTGGCCGGTTTCCAAATCAATAATTTGAATATTAATTAATTGATAATATTTTTAGTAACAGTGAAAACAGTTCCGCATAAAAACGGCGCTGCAGTTTACAAAGCAATAACTGTACTTATAACAACGTTAAACCAGCAACTTTCCAAAGATTTAGCCATTTGCACAGCAGGGTATTGTTATGGTATCAATTTGGGATAAATACCGGGGTCAAGGGCACCACAGCGAGAGTGGGACCAGAACCCATAACCTCTGGGTTTTAGCCCCTGTTTTTGCACACGAGAGTTCCGTTTTATGGAACATAAAAAGAGAGGATAAAGTGTGAGATTGTCTCTCTACGCAGCTGTGTCTTCTCTCGTGTGTTTGGTACACATTACGAGTGAATTTACCAGACAGCTACAGCTGCCGAGGGTAATAAATGTCAGAAGCCCGATGTTCAGCACACAAACTGGCCTGTGATCAATTTGAAGAGAAAAAGGCTTGATGACCGAACAAAATATCATAAATACAGGCCTCGTGCGTATAAATACTAGAAATAAAATAGTTGGCTCCGGCGTCTGAAATTAAACACGCGTTTTATGAAAATTTCATTTGTGTAACTTGACATAACATAAAACATGGCAATAAGGAAATGTTTTCCTTTAATGGGCCGTTTTCCCACAAAACATTTCACCCGCAGTGAAACCCTGGCCTCTCAATAAAAGCATTAATAAGCTGGAAAGCAACAGCTACACGACACCAAAATTAAACTTCTGCACTTCTTGCCCATTTTTTTTTTACTCTTCCACATTAAAGAAGAATGTTCTGCATGTCTGTCCAGAAGTGTAGTTTTAATCTATCCCATAAAAGTAGCAGTTCCATCCCCTGCTTTCAGGTGGGCCTGTCTGTGGGCCCGACGCCCCGGCCGTATATTACACTTTATCCACGGCAGAATTACCACCCCGTTTATAGAGGTTTTGTCAGAAACATCAGTCACAAGTGTAAAATTCGCCACTTTGCTCCAAGAAGCCTAGTAGCTCTCCTCCTCCTCCTTAGTTTAACCGTCATTCCAGGAATAGACGGCGTTTGTTTACTGTATGAAACTAACGTGCTGCTGTATGTTTCTTGTACATTTTCCTCTCAGATAGTTGAAACAGGGGCTATTCAGCTCATCCAGAACGTGTTTTGTGGGAAAATGAGTTCATCTCCGCGTCAGTCAGACAACAGCCGCGTGCGCTGCTCCAGTGAGCTCTTCTCACCGCGTCAGTAGGTAGGTATGTAACACGTGCTTTTTTAATAACCTATTTTTAAACTGATTCTTTTATCCAACGCAACTTGCAGTGTTTATTTAAATGGCCGGGAAGGGGACCTAAACCAGCAGCCTTCAGGTTGCAAATCTACATCCTGCATATTTGTGTGCACAGCCCCTCACCATTACGCTCCCACCACCAGTTTTTGTAACTGCTTTGAGGTTCTACTGCTTTCTTTAGTCATCTGGTTTAGTTTCTTCAAAACACAGCATCTGGCTTTTCGTGACCGACTGATTCTGTCTTCATCAGTTCAAAACACGTCCAAAAATCAGTTTCTAAACCCACGCGACCTCTAGTTTGCATTGTTTAATACGTACGTCTAACGTAAAATTGCCGTTCTGCTTTCACATCTAATTGAAATGTTGTGAATTTCTTTTTGGTAAATATCACACATCCCAACATCTTCCTGAGTGGCATGTCCCTCACACACCAGCCTCTGAGAACAAGTGTAGGTCACAGGTTCACTGAGAGCATCTCCACTTGGTTCCCAAAGACTCTGTAAGACAACAAAAGGAAGGTGGAACCACAGCGGGTCCCTTCCCAGGAAAAGTGGAACGAGGTGATGGGTAAAGCGGTGGTCATCCCGTACACGACAACAAAAATGAGATGAGTAAAGGGTGACAGTACTAGAGATGAAAGAAGTTCAGCCAAGTCAGCCAGAAGGAAACCTTCACAGCGAGACAATGCTGGTCTACTCCACTGTTTGGACAGTACATGAAAGACACAGTTGTGGCCATTCTTAGCTCCACCGTTATAATTTTCGTCTGTCCCACAAACCCCCCGCTTTCTCCTCCCGCTCTCCTCTCCTCTCCTCACGATGGTGTGTGAGTGTGTCTGAGGTGGGGGTGAGACACGGTGGCATTTCTCAACGAAGCAAATGCCCTTTTGGATTAGCAGGCACAAGACCTTTGTGACTCAAAGAACCGTGGGTGATGAAAATCCAGTACGTAAACCACAGTCTGTTTCGTATTTTCACTGCGCTGCTGTCCTCCAACCTCGCGCAGCTGAATAACTCTCAACAAGCTGCTCGTAAAACTCCTGACGCCTGCGGCATCGGCAGGTCGAGCCGTCCATTTCTAACCGCTCTTGTGGTGCGAAGGATGCCGGTTCTTCAAGCCCCCACTTGGAGGAAGATCCCGGTCAGTCGGGAAAGTGGGAAAACATAGCAAATCGCTAAAATAAATGCCGCCGCTAGGACCTTCAATAATAACTGCTCCAAAGCGAGGAATTTCTGTTTGTGTATTAGCAACGTATTGGAATTTGCTCGGTGTTTTCAGGTATGCAGGCAACGAAACACCTGAAACAGCTACGGTGACGCCGTCCAGAATACCTGCGGGATTGACGATCGACCTCTCAATAGCTTGTTTGTCTTGTAGGACAGAGACCATAAATAACTAAAAGAGATGGAAGGACGAAGCCCTGTGAACGCGTTCTGCGGATTTTAACTCCGACCGTACATTCCTTTGTGTGGCCGCATTTAGCGAGGATTTAAGCGATGACAGGCCACTTGGGTAAACATGCACCAAACATGCTCTCACACCCTCCCCGAGTGCTATTTATAGCCTGGCACGACCACAGGGCTTTGTTTAGAGTTAGTACCTACTACTAAGTGAGCCTGGCGAGTGTGTTTTTCCATTTGGAGTGCTGGTACAACACCTTGCAAATGCCTGGTGGGCAGGGTGGTGGAAGCGGGCCTTTCGGTGGCGCGACGGACGAGGACGGGAGGGATTGTCGCTCGGCGGCCCACCTGGAGTTTCTCGCTGGCTCTGGGATGTGTTAGGACTTTGCCTGCTTGATGAGCAGGTATCCTCCCTGCTTTCTTTATTCTGCCCACTCTTTTTCACACGCTCGCAGAGGGCCGCCGAAGCGTCGCCGCGAAGAAAAGCCTCGCGTGGAAGATGTCACGATATAGTGCGCTGAAAGCCTGCAGCGTTTATCCGTAGACCTTGATGTTGTGGAGCAGCCACATCTGTACAACCCCACGTCAGAAATATAGTCAATCCCAGCGTGAAGACCTACGCTCAACGCCAGTAAGTTGAAGGAAACCAGTGTTAATCCATCATTTCTCCTTGAAAGGTGAAGCTACTTGGTTTCTTTAAGGGCAGCGGGCAGCATAGTGGTTACAGGTGTCAACTCCCTCTCAGAGGACCCTGGTTCAAATTTCACTCCTGCTTCTCTTCTTCAAGGTGTTACCAAGCTGTATGGATGGGTGAGTCTAATTTGGGCCCAGTGTTGCTGAGCGAGGCTCGCCTGGGTGGGGATGGAATGAGGTGAGGTTTGGAGGAAAGGGTCTGGACCTGCTTGCCCCACCATTTTTCCAAGAGCAGGGATGTGGATTCGTCAGCACCGTCTTCCTCTCTCTCCACGGCTCTGTGTTTTTAAGGCCAAGACCCAATGGCCAGGACAATGTCCGGTGTTCCAGAAGAGGAAAGGTCTGGAAAACGCAGGCCTTTAACCAGCGACACCAGTGCAACCACAGAGACCAAGCCCTCCAAGGCAGACAAAGGAACATCCCTAAAGCTTTCAGTTTCCTCATTCTTCTCCCAGCTGCCTGAAGTTTTACAAGGTCAGCTCAGAAATCCAGAAACGCCCATGCCGTGCGGTGGCCAGTCGCCGGCTACTTTCGGAGGATTCTGGGTAACCTTTGGAAATTCCCACGAGATGCGATTTTATTGCCAGTCTGGGTGAATTTTACTATTGGAGAAGAGAGACCAAGCACACATCAAGGGCTAAGGACCCTGGCCTTTGGAAACTCAACTCTGTCCACAGTATGAACTGAAACCCATCTGCAGGAGGGTTTTTATTCTCAGAAACCACCAGTCCAGCTCATTTTAGCAACAAAGAGGCCTCATTTGAGCTGTGACAGCTGGTTGGGTTTTGCCACCATTGCCAGCTTCTGGGACCACGTGGAACAACTGTTCAGAGCAGGTACACCTCCAGAGCTGCAGCTTTTCAGAGAAGACGCATCTAACCGACAAACGTTGGAATTAGCTGTGACACCAAACCACACTGTTAGAACTTCCTCCTGAACCCAAAAATGAAACTTCAGTGACGTGATGTTTCATCGCAGTAATACGCACAGCGTGTCAACTGAGACAAAATGCTGTTCCTTCTACATCTACATTTATTCATCTGTCAGATGCTTTCTTGAACCTTGAATCTCCCTGAAGGTGACAGAGGAAATAAAAGTGTGTTTCAGCAGCTGCGGTCAGTTTGTCCGACGCACAGGTCGCCGCACGCAGAATTAGCAGGCAATACAAACGGTAACTGTGGCAGGTGACGTGGTGCAGGTTAGTGGAGAGATTGGGAAAGAATTGGGCCTGAAAGAGATCTATTTTGAGACCATTCTTGAATACGAGGAGGAATTCAGCCATTCTGAGGGAGAGGACACTCATACCACCACACGAGAACCAAAACGGAGACCTGAGGATTCAGATTTTGGACCCTTCGTGGATGTGGCCGGCAGGGGGAGGAGCGTAGCAGTCTGCCTGCCCCGTGATCCCATGCAGGTGCTGTTGACTTGAAACTTCATTCACCTTAACTACCCCCTTATTAAAAAACCGGTTTTCGCTCATTTCATCTTCTGCTCCTCCCTTCCAACATCCAGCCCGAGGTGTAACTCCAAAACAGAGATCAGCATCTCAGCTCAAGCGGGGAATGATGGATGTGTGTGGTGATGCAATGGGGTGCACCTGGGCGGTGAGGGAACTTCTTGTGTAGGTGTGGCTGTCTCAGTCTGGGGTGGTTCCCCAGGGCGTGTTCACGGAGCAGCCCCCGAGGTGAGAATGGAACTCCTGCCCCCTACTGCCCTGGGGGAAATGACAGCCCAAAGTGGGAGACGGTGAGAGGTGAAAATGGGTCTGATATTGTTTCGCTTGTCCCTTTCCACACCCTCCACTCATCCCACTGTGATCCCCTGAAGCGTTTCTGAAATCTCTTCGATTAAAAATCCACTTATTGATTCGAACACGCTCACTGGACCTCCTTTCCACTCGCAGGCGATGCATTTTTTCCAGTTTTTTTCCACAAAGGTACCTTGGCAAGTGTAATCTAACCAAATGGTACCACTGCTTATACGCGGTGAAGGTCCAAAATCAAAAGCCAGAAGGTTCTTGGTTTTGATTAAATGGAACGACCTCCTTCTGTCTTCCTTTCAACATTCGACAAGGGACTCAAAACTCATCTCGTTGGGACCCACTTCTCTCCCGATCTCCGCTCTGCTCCAGAAACTTGCACCTCATCATCTGTCACGATCGCTTTTGTATTTTCCTGTCAATTTCACACGCAGCTTCTCCAGCCGCACGCCCTGGAAAAAGTGGTGGTATCGGACAAACTGACCGCGCTTGGAGAATCACGCGACTGCGTCTTCTGTTTGCTGGGACTCGTAAGGTCGCTTTGGAGAAAAGCGTGCGCTGAACGAATAAATGTAAACGTCTGGCTTTGAAAAGCGGGCGCTCACCAGAGAGGTCTGCTCCGTTTGGCACGTTGCAGCGCAGCCGACCGCTGGATCTGTTGCTGTGGGTGCGAGCGAGAAAGTGTAGCTTCCTGCTGTGATGGGAAGCTTCTTCTGCATCAAAGGGGCACATTTTGTCAGTGTCTTCAGACGCTCCAGCACAACATGGGCCACAGATGCCGTCCACCGGGAACCGGCGGGGGATGCGAGGCCGTCTCAGCGATTCCCTGCAAGAGATAAAGGTTGTCCCGTGAAACCTTCTCCACCGTTGGCATTTATTTATTCAACTCACACTTGTCGAACAGCGTGCTGCGTGCCGATTTGCCCGTTTATACATCTGGGTAATTGTCGCTGGAGCAATTCAGGCTTGTGCAGTAGGAGGTGGGATCCAAACCCAGAACCTTCAAGCTTCTAGAGGAAAGCAGCAGTTGTCACCACAACAGTAGCAGGTGCAAAATGTGGGCTAAAGGAGTTTTAGGGGTCGTCGGAGGTCCGCAAAACATTTGATTTCAAGCGTCTTCATAATGTTCTGCTCAAAAAACATTCGGACAACAGAAGTAAACGCAATAGTACAAATTACACGGAGCCTGATACTGGCTCCCTTCTGGAACCACCTTCCACAGCTCTACTTTAAAAAGACGCAATCCTGCATTAACAGCCCGAGCACAGCCCCTCACACAGAGTTCATTGTTTATTAATATTTCCTTTGGATGGATCTTTCTCCACTGGTGCCAGAAACGGATTCCTGAAGACGACGTCCTTGGAAGGAAAAGGGTGAAAATCGTTGCGTTTTGCCCATTCGCTAAACCTTTAACTTCGTTTCCATGCGTCCTCTGCCTTTTCCTAAACAATTTCGGCGAGGTTTCCGTGAGGCACGCATTCCATACGGCATTTTCGTATCAAAGTTCCGCACACGTTGGAAAAAAGACTCGGCGGGGGGTGATGCTATAATCCAGACGTCGGGGCCTAAATGAACGGTTTCGCAGCGACGGAAAAACCCCGCGTGGAGTCGGAAAAAGAGGGTTCTTGCGGCGGAAGCACGACGGAGGCGTTCGGTTTTCCCAACCGAAATCGCAAGCGCGTCGATCCTCTCGCTCGCAATTCGAGTTGCCCGAGGGTTTCGTGACGTGGGAACGGCGGACGCACGCAGGTGCGCTACTCAGATATTCCCCTAGAGCATCAGCCCCCCTCCGACCCGTCTCCTTTGCCCCCTGTACATTAGACAGCAGTGTTTCCCCCCGTGCATAACCCAGGAAAAAGCTAGTAAGGCGCGCCATGAAATCACCGCGTTTTGCACAGCGCAGCAATGGCCCGACGAACCAAAATGTGCACGTTTGAACAACGACGCTCTAAGTCGTACCAAATGTCAGCATCTCTAAGCTGTGTGACATGCAGAACTGAGAGCGTTTCGAAAAACTAAGAATTCGGCGCCGGTTTCCGCATCTGTAAACTTCAATCTCTGTCTGCGTTTTTTTTTTCTTTATGCGCAACTTTGTTTTCATCACACAGGCTTCAAATTTGCCACAGCGGTAATTCTCACGCTAAGATTTGTGTCCACACACACACACACACACACACACACACACACACACAGTGCTACACATTTCCCTGCTGTGAAGGTAGTAAAGGTACAGTTTGGCGATATATAATGTTATTACTACTTACATTTCCACTTTCTGACCCAGGCGGCGACAGGTAACTCGGCTAATATTAGGCTACTATTAGAATTATATGTATGTTGAAATATGTTCATTCAAACAAACACATCATTACTGTTTAGAAATGTTCGAAAGTCTCAAATTTGGAGCCGTTTTGGAAAGTGGTGGATGTATAATGGTTGGGCTGTGAGACTGCATCAGGCCGCTTTGAGAAACTCTGCAGCTCCAAGCATTACTGTCGAGCAGCAGGAATCATTTTTGGGTCACGAGAACGTGAAGCTCGGGGGCCTCGGCGCAACAAGCGAGGCAAAAAAGAATCCTCGGAGGTCTCGCCGAAGCCCAACGCCAAAGCCTGGTTCAGTTTGCTTTGGCTGTTATCAGTGTCCGTGGATTTCCAGCTTCCTGCATTCTGCAGAAAAACCTCACACAGAGCAAAGCTGTGATCGTGCTCAATTACGTTTCTCTGAAACATTTCTAGGCCGCGTTCACTAATCCTCCCTTATTTACACGGACCTGGATGTTTTCCAGATCATGTTTTCTTCATGTCTGTATATCAGAAAAAATCCTTTCTCACACAGCTCTCCTTCGGTGGGGGTAACTTTCCACAGACTCAGGTTCCTACCGGAGGCCTGGGACTTTGAGGGTTCACTCCAGTATTTTTGCTGTTCCTAGGACTGGTGTTGTCATACCTGGGACGTGATGGAGACGCTCCTCAGCTTAGGGGTCACGGCCCCAAGTGCTCATCTCACCAATGGGACCACCGTGGTTTTCACCTTCCACATTCTCTCCAGTTGTTTCAGTCCCTGGTGTTTCTCCACCTTCTCACATTCCTTCTTCCTGATGTTTCTGTTACTCAGAGTCACCACATCTATCACCACTACTGTTTTCTCCTGCTTGTCTACTGCCGCTATACCTGGTTGGCTGGCCAGTACCTGTTTATCTGTGGACATCCCGCAGGATCTTGGCTCTGTTGTTCTCCACTACTCTAAATGTGCTACTACTACTGCTACTAGGTGCTGAATTGTCTGAGGGGCTCCTTTGCACAGTCTGCATGTGGGATCTTGCCTGATATGGTACCTTGTTGTTCTACTGTCAGGATCAGTGCTTCTGCCGTTTCTAGCCATTGGTAGGATTTCTTCACATCAACAGATTCCTCTGTTCCCCTGCTACACCACCTCCTGTGCTTCTCTTCTATCCACATCCCCTGTCTGCTTCAGACGTTCCCCTAGCAGCTCATCTTTAGGGAACATTGGTTGGATTTATTCATGAATGTTCCATATCTCATTCAGGACAGTAGTCATCACACTTTCCAGGCCCTTTGCCCTTCCATTTGGCAGGTGTACAGTCTTTGGGTGTTGGATTTTCAATAGAAGGCTCCATGTATTGTAAGGAGTGTTCACATCTTGATGCTGGCAGCTTCCATTTCTTCTCTTGGCCAACTTACTATGGCAGCTGGGTATGTGATGACTGGCAGGGCACATATGTTGATGGCTCTGATCATGTTCTTTCCATTCAGCTGGCTCTTTAGGACTTGTCTTACGGTATGGAGAAATCTGCATTGTGCTGTCTTGCTGTATAGTCTCTGCATCTTGGTTCCTGTGTGACTTTAGGATCCCCCGGTATTTGTAGTTGTCCTGCTTGTCTGTTATGTAACCTCGTGGTAGTTCAGCTCCCTTTGTCTTTATCAGTTTCTTCTTTTTACAGTCATCCTGCTGCACTTCTCTAGTCCATACGACATCCCAATATCCTTGCTGTAGAACCTGGTCAGGTGGATCAGAGAGTCAGTGTTCTGTATCTGTAACCAGTATTAGTGATGATCTGGCTGAGGGGGTTCAGGCCTATACAGAGCAGCAGTGCGGACAGTGCATCTCATTGGTATAAAGCACACTTTATGGTCACCTGGGCAGTTGTCTGAGTTGGTTTCTAATGTTGTCCTCCAGTGATCCAGTGAGTTCTTGATGATTACATATACTGGTCAACCCACAACTGTGAACAGCAACAGTGTGCGGGGGTTATACCCAGTAGGGTTGCTGAAACTGGTTTGAAGAAGAAACAGGTGAAAAAAGTCAGGCTAATTCATATGAGCTACCAGCAAGACATCAGTAAAGGAACTTACCTTGGTGGTCTTACCATGGTCGTACCGTGGTACGTACTGTAACATAGCAGTTCGGTCTCGTTGCTATGCTAGTGCAGTTTGTTCAGATGGATTCACTCACACGAGAACATTTTTGTCAGAACTTGCTGTCAAGGAGTGTCTGTGATTCTGCAAGCCCTAAAAATTGGGGCGATAAACTTGTATATTAGTTGGAGTGAGAAACTCATGCATATTAAATACGAGACAAAATTACACTTTTAAATTCATGCTCTCAAATGATACTAATCCCTTACAAATATAACTACAGAAAACCAAAGTGCCCAGGTTAGTTCAGGCTAAAATTCAGGTTAGTGTTAGGATGACCCACCCAAGCACAGTCTTTCTGCAGTAAATTTCAGGCTGCAATGCTGTGACTCACACAGTCCTCTGTTTTCTTCTAATTCCACATGTTCTCAAGTGCAAGAATGATATTAATTTTGCTGCCACTGGGATTTCGAGCTTCACTTGTCACGAGAGGCACTGGAACGGGAGTTTGGATGGACACTGAAAAAACAACGCGACACATTATCCGACCGTGCTGTACGGCGGGCATCGCAGACCTAGACATGTTAATAACTGAAACATCCGCTTTTAATATTCAACGTTTCCACACTTTGTCAATAATTCCAAGCAAAGGGCTTGTTGTAACATCAAGTAACCATTACAAAATGGATAATATCAGCGGAAACTTAAATGCAGCAAATATTCCAAGTCCAGAAAGAGGAGTAAAGTTACAAAAGTAATCGATGCATTTTGCTGCCCCTCCGCCGCACCGGGACATCATGAAAGATGCTCTTATGTTATTTGGGTTACTAAGCCAAGGAGGTTTAGTACTTGCAAACATTAAAATGCAGCAGTAGCCCCACTTTTTACATATATATTTAAACACCAGGCCCTGTTTTCATTTTTCATTCCCCCACAATGAAGTTCTTGTGCGCCACTGTCTGCGAGAAGCCGCAGAAATGCCTTGGCACGGAGGCCCGGAGACGTCATGGATTCCTGAGTGTGGGCTTTGCAGGAAAAGCCCTGAGTCCTCGAAGATGGAGCAGCTCCAGGTCGCCATGGCGACGCGCATAAACAGGAGGAAACAAGCAAGGGAATCCCGTTATTTTACAGCATTCGACCATTATAAACACCCCGAGCGCGGGGAAGGAAGCTGCTCCTGAATTCTCCAGGAACCCTCGGCTTCATACTTTCTCCATAGCAAGATCTTCTGCTTGTGCTCACTTCCTCGCTGCGCTGCGGAGAATTTGCGACCAAATCCCAGCCTAACTTTGCTTTTTTTCCTCTCCACTCCCGATCGTTTCTAGTATGGTTTTTGTAAGAGTTGTTTTCATCTACTTATTTTTTTTGTAGTTTTTTTTTTTGCCCACAATCTTTCCAAATGTTTAGAGAGTCTTGGAGACTGGCGCAGTACCACACCATGAGGTCCATGGATCAAGGTATGGATGCCGCGTCACGAAGTGCTGTCTGGTAAATGGATCCATTTCATTATAACGCTTTTATTCACTGTTTTCTTCAAACTTTGGCATGAGTTGTATAGCATGCGAGCTGTATTTGCGCAGATTAGTTGGGCTTGTAAATAACGATAAATTGTTTATCCATCAGATGTGGTCAGTTGAAACGTACAACCTGTGCGCTTTGGGGGTTTTTTCCCCCCAAATATTTAACAAGCCGAGATTTAACAGCTGCATGTTTTGTAAGGTGATATAAAATGTTTTTGCGACGAAATGTCCACCGCGACAACTGCGAGTTTTTTCCGCTCTGTCCTTCGCCAACACGAACATGAAACGTCGTTTCATTCATTCAACGAACGTTCTCGCAAATCGATTTACAAACGTCAGCGAGTCTCAGCTCACGGTCTTCGCTCGAGACCCGACTACGCTTTGCCGTTTTCAATAGGAAACGTCTACGGCAAAACGAGCCATTTGCAGGGAAACAGAACCTTCGCTTCTTATGCTTTCGCCACTTTCTGTCAACGTTATTTAAACAAAACGCGTCCCGACTCTCGGTTAACGTCCCACCCGCGAGCGACACCGAGCGAGAGCGGCTCGCGACGGCGGCGCGGACCGGCGCGGGCGTGCGCGCGTGCGCGCGCGCACACAGCCCAACTCGGGCCACGCCCACCGCGCTGTGGCGCTCGGGACAGTTGGCGGCAGCGCGTACTTGCGGCCACTCGGCACCTTTCCCGCCGGTTCCAGCGTCCGCTCTCCGGTCATACCGGCGCGATCGACACACTTAACCGCTCTTTTTAAATGTTATTTTATGTCCTCCGTACGAATAAAGATGGTCTTTTCAGCCCTGCGCCTCTTGTGCCGTTCTTTGCTCCGCGCTCATTTATTCGGTGTCTGTGGGATTCGATGCTGCTGTCAGACCCAACACTGTAAGACACAGCTCGGGCACCACTATCAGCAAAATAAAAGTTATATTGCAGGAGTTAGAATTGTAGCCCTGTAACTGGAAGGTTGTTGGTTCAATTTTTGTTCAAGGCACTTACCCTGAAATGATAAGAACGTCCCTTTGTAGAAAAGGGTAAACTGTAAATTAAATTTTGTAACATGGTAAATAATCTCAGACAAAGGTGAGGACTAAATAAAAATGATTAACGCTGCAATGGTGAGGACTGTAGCTTTGCAACCTCGAGGTCCTTGGTTCGAATCCCACTCCTCTTGTAGTAACCTTGATCAAGTTCTTACCATATTGCCCTGCTGTATAAATGGGAAAATGACTGTAAACTATGTGACACTGTACACCACCTTTGTGAAGGTGTCAGTTAAATAAAGGTGACTAACACTACTGTATACAAAGTGCTCAGATAGAGTGTTGACTGACTGTCTTTACTGCACAGTGTCAGTGTTGCTGTGGGTGTTGAACTGCTGTCCACCTAGCAGCATGTGAGGAGCTTACATGGGCTCCAGCTTCCTCCAGCGGTCCACTCTGTCACTCAGACACACACATAGGAATGTTCATCTGAGGGAATGGACCTACTTTTCATTTGTGTCCACATGAAACCCTGCCTGTGGTGGCCTGGCATCCCGGACCACTGTGACCCTCCCTGGCTGAATTTGTAGTTGCCCAGAATAAACTTCTGTATGGATGGACGGATGGGGGGAATGATGATTAGTGAGTCTGAAGTTTCCAGAAGCAGGATGCTGGGTGTGCAAATGAAGGAGATGGCAGGGTGGAGCTGGGTAAGAAGGTCTGCCAGTGCTATATCGAGAACATCAGACTTGTGAGTCGCAGAACTGGTTTATTACACCGCTGTCAGTCCAAACAGCAGGGTTCTGATTCCGCTCTCCTTTCAGAAAATAACAGGAAACTTCTGTCACAATTGTTCTAGATGCTGCATTCTGAACATTTGCTGTACAATAGATGGTGCCATTTCTCTGGGCACGGAGTTCCATCTGCCATGTCCCAGGAGTGCATTACAGCATGGGGTCGCAACGTGTAAAAACAGCAGTTGTGACAATTTATTAATTCAACTGAACTCTTCAGCCACTGATAGGGTGCAGCTAGTTACGGCGATTTACCTGTTTATATAACTGCTTCACTTTTACTGAGTCATTTCAGGGCAAGTGGCTCGATGACGGTTTATACATGAAGAGATGAGGTTCGAAACTGGGTCCCTCGCGTGTAACCGCCGTGCTGCTCGATGACCCCCAGTTAAACCACACGTCCGAAGGCACCAGCCCCTGCGCGCAACTCGGACGACAGAAAATAACACCGGTGGCAACATTAATATCGTTAATATCGCCGATTTATACTGTTGGCTCGCGACATTCACGGCTCGATTCGGAAAAAAAAAGGGGACGTGCCGTCGGGGAGCGGCGAGCGCGTGCCGGCGTGACGTAAACAGCGGCGGGCAACTGCTCGGCGCACGCTGTCCGTCGCCCGCCCGCCCGGGGGCAGCAGCAGCGCGCGGCCCTTTTTAACTCGTTCGGCTCTACGCTCGTAGAGGGGGCGTGTCCTCCTGTCATCTCCGCCGGCAGTGTTTGTTTACGTTGCGGCTGAGGCCGGGGGGGGGGGTGTGCGCGGATGGCGCGGAATCAGGAAGTTGCAGTTGCGCGGAGCTGTCGTTTTTACGCTTCTTTTCGGCAGTCGCGGGCGCCGCTTTGAAACATTCCGCAAAAGTCCTTCGCCGCCCCCCACGGCCCATTTTTAATTCACATAGTCATCGTCGGCATCGAGACCACCATCAGCATCACCCCGCCTCCCGCCACGCGCGTCTGGCCGGACACTAAAACGCAGGCCGGAACCCTCTTTATGTCGCGTGTTCTTTCCGATCGGACCCAACTGAGGTGAATCGCGAGTGGCTCGTAAGCGTAAGGAGCGGGACCGATGACCTCGGTTTACGAAGAGAAGGACTCCGGTGGGGTCACCTGCCACGATGAGCTCGACTTCGCCGAACTGTTCGAGTATGACCCGCCCTGCTTCCCCGGGGACCAAGGTTGGTGTGGAAGCCGATCGTTAAATGAAACCACTTACAACCCCTCTGTGTAGCATCTTCACTGTCGCACTCTTTTATTACATATTCCGAAGCCCGTTTTACACCGATAGACGCTGTAGCGCCGCTTTTTCGCAAAGTTTACCTTTTGTTTAAACAAAGATGACAAGGTGTTTATAATAAGCTGAAAAACGCACCTCTCGGTGCCGCTGTTCAAACTTCCAGCCCCTTCATCCGACGGCCAGGTCATAAATAAGCGCAAAATGATGGTATTATTATTATTATTATTATTTTTACAAACAAGCGAAGAAACACGTTTTAAAGTTGTTATCGCACTTTTCGAGCACTTTTCATCCGGTTTAGGCCCGTTCCCTTGAGAACCGGTGTTTTGCTTTCTGCTCGACTTTGAATCTGCCCTTCGATTTGCCACGTGAACCTCGGCGCAGATGTTCAGCGTGAAAGGAGCCGTTTGATAGTCTGTCTAGGGTGGGAATGCGGTAAAGTGGTGTTAACCTTGCTGTGCTTGCAAACTAATGGAAAAAAACAAACTGTTTAACAGCTATTTTTTTTCCAGTCCACATATTTTCTTAACCTGAAAGTGCACAATTGGGATGATACGGTAAAGAGCTGAGCATGAGCTTTTTTAAGTAGCAAAGAGCTATTTTTTAAACTTATTGCTCCCTTTTAAATCTAATGCTTGGTTCTGCATGTGGCTCTAGCTGCATCTTGCTGACCGCCGCACCCTCTTTATCTACAGATGAGTCGGTCCTTTCATCCCACGTGCTCAGCTCTCCGTCCAGCGTGCCCTACCCCTTCGACGAGGTCGTTCCCTACGACATTAAGTCGTGTAGCTCCTCTTATCAGGACCCCCCGCAAGACAGCCTCGAGAGCAGAGGCTACCTGGACCACACCCGGCAGGGGGGTCCTGCGCTGAGCCCCAGGATCGAGATCACCCCCTCCCGTGAGCTCTACAACCATGCGCGGGACTCACTCCAGGCGCACCCAGTCAACATCAGCCCACGGCCCACTTTGACCGTCCCCGGCCATGACGGCCTGGCCTACCGGGAACCTCAGTGCCTGAGTCCCGCCAGCAGCAACTCCTCCACCAGCTGGCACTCGGAGAACTACTCACCCTGGGCATCCCCCTGCGTTTCTCCCAGCAGTGGCCAAGCGGCCGGCGACCTCTGCCCCCGCTTCCAGAACTTCAACACGGGCTCCCCCCGTGCCTCCCCCGGCACCTCGCCACGCACCAGTGTCTCAGAAGAGGGCGGCCTGGGCGCACGTTCCCCGTCTCCACGGCCCGGCTCGCGCTCGGTCTCCCCGCAAGGCAAGCGCACCTACGACATGTACAGGAACCCCGGCCTGGTGCCCGGGCACCGTTCCCGCAGTCCGTCCCCACATGGCCCCCACGAAGAGCCCCGTGCCCCTCAGTACGGCCACTCGCCCAGTCTAGTGGACACTCTGAATGGCTTCGGCGCTGGCCTTCCCGGGTCCATCCCCACGAAGATCGTGAAGACGGGCAATGCCCCCTACTCGCTGTACCGGGAGAACCTTCCGGACAGCTGTGTGCCACCCGCTGATTCAGATGGGAAAGACCAGCAAGGGGCGGAGTCCTTCTTTGTCATCCCGCCCATCTGGCCCAAGCAGTTGGTCCCTAGTTACTCCAGGTAAGGACCCCCCCTGGACAAATGAGCCGCTTTTGTAGAAAGGTTTACAGGGGACATGTCCTGCTCCTGTCCAACAGCTCCACAGACCGTCATCATCAACCTGCCATTCCGAAAGTTTCCCGCTTCTTGCATTTAGCTGTGCGTTGTACTTCACTCAATACATTTTATTGCTAGTTAATGCTTTTCTGCGAAGCAATTCGCAGTGCCGCTCACAGTGAACTACCCCCAGCAGGGTAATCTTTACTGTGTCGATCCTTCAAAATGCTGTGATGAAGGCTGCTATAGCAGGAGGTGCCGTTCAAACCTGGATCCTTCAAGTCCAAAAGCCGCGGCTCTAACCTCAACACTGCCTCCTGCCCCAAAGAAGAGCTTCTGTTGTAGATCCCCTGCTTGATTTTGGGTGTCAGTTACACAGAAGCTCAATAGACACCAAACTTACCAGCTTCACACAGCAAACCTCCGAGCTTAACAGGTAGCTAAATGTCTTCATGAACTGTTCAGGCAACTTCACGTCTGCAGCTGTCTAGAGTGAGATATATACATATAAATGTAATCAACAATTAGAAGAAGACTTTTCATATTAAAGCGGCAAAAATAAAGCAAGTTTACGGGTAGTTTAGTTGTTTTAGAACACATTGTTATGGCAAACAAATAACGAAATAAGGACGTTCCATCTGATGATGTGGTGCACGATGGAAGTTTGCAGAAGGGAGCGGCAGCCTCCTGTAAAGGTCTGTGCTCTTATGTGTCTGGCCTACATGTGAGTGAGGATGTCTGAGGCGAGAAGGTGTTCAGAAGCCAAAATCTCACAGCCAAATCAAAAAGACGCCAGGGGAAGGAAAGCAGGAGCGTCACCTGTCAGGTGTGCTGTCGGAAACAAGGGGTTGTAATAGTAAAAAGGGTTTAATGCCGAGCAGCTTTGCTCAGGTGGAAGGAGACACAGCACTGGAGGTGTTAACCACATAATTGAGGCCGAGGCCAGCGTAACCACGTCTTCAAATGCAGCATTGAAAATGCACCTTCAGCTGCAGTGTGGCGGGGAACTCCAAGCTGAAGAAAAAGTGGTCACATTAAATTGCTGACCGTATTATTAAAATTCAGCAGCACATGTTCCTCGTCACACATGTCCGAACATGCAGAAAGTACACGTGTTCTTCTAACAGTCATTGTGCACAAATACCAGCGTGGAAGTGTTCGTTTTCTTCTAATTTACAGCTAAACCAAACCGTGCGGCGATGCAACTTATCTGCACTGACACTTTGCGAGCCGAAACGGCTGAGTTGGCACCAGACCACGTGAACTCGCAGCAGCTAGATTTAGCAGTGCGTATTGATGTGAACCAAGGTTCTCCGGCACATGGATCACAAGGGGAAAGTTTGGTGCGCGATCATTTATGGTGTACGCGATAGTATGGTGAGCCCATGAGTGATGCCTCCTGCACCTACTCTCTGTTCCCCCAGCATCCCGGTGTCCTCTTTGCCCCCGTTGGAGTGGCCCGTGCCCAGCTGCACTGACCAGTACGAGCTCCACATTGAGGTTCAGCCCAAACAGCACCACCGGGCCCACTACGAGACCGAGGGCAGCCGTGGGGCAGTCAAGGCGCTCAATGGGGGCCACCCTGTTGTCCAGGTTTGTCCCACCCAGCCTCACCTGCACTCTGTCCATGCCTGAAACAAATGACACACCATCACACAAGACAGATTTGCAAGAGTCATTACATATTAAAGTCAGAAGTAAAGTTAAGATAAAAGCAGGCACTTAAATAAATGAATTAATGCTTGAGTAAGTCTAAGAAATAGAGGTATCTGATGTGATTTATGGCGATGAAGGATTGAAAATGTGGCCATATAGTGATGGAGAGGAAATCAAAAAATCTGATTAAAATGCGACTGGAGAAAAGGGGAAAAAAAACTGTGACACGACCACAGTCAACGAGGCCCTAAATCGGAAAATGTAGAAATGTGTTATCTCATATTGTAGCAAAAAATGCTCAGTTATGACTCAACACTGAATTCCTCCAGTGACTATTTGCATTCTGTTCAAGAAGGAACCCCTGCCCTACTATTAACTTCCTTACACTGAGGCATATGTGTCATTTTTGGAACTGGACTTGAAGATCTTGCTGAGATACTTAAGACAAATTGGTCTGTTATGTTATTTGTTGTTTATTTATTTAACCTTTCTCTGAAGAGACTTCCAGTGTTGAATTACCTACCCGTACTGATTTACCAATTTATACAGCTCGGTAATTTTTACTATAATAAATCAGGGTAAGTACCTAGAGCAAGGGCACCAGAGCAACTAGATGAACTTGGATCCTCTGAACCCAGGGCAGGGGTACTGACCTCTTGTCAGTGGTGTATACTGTCTGCCAGTGTAGTAGTTTGTGGTTTTTGAGCCCCTTTGCTAGTTTCTCTCTCTCTGCATCGTGTTGCACTGGCAGAGCGAAACCAAATTTCATTATAGCGATTGTGGCCCAGGATTGTCACATTGTCTGGTGAGGCCCCAGTATTACTCACTGGTGAGAGTGAGGTGGCCCAGGTCCCAGAACAGGGGCCAGCGTCTGATTTTCTCAGCTTTTGTAGAAGTAAAAAAATGTCGGTGAAAAAACCTTCACGCCTCGCCCTGTACACCTTCTGCCAAAGTGTGCCTGCCAGCCGTGCTGTTTTTGGTTTTGTGTGTATGTGTGTGTGACCTGGGGCCTCGAAATATTGTGTCTACTTGAGTTGCCCAGATCCTCCTTCCATGAAGCACCGTGGCACGTCGATAGTCAGCCGCTGGGGGACACCTGCTCTTGTTGGTATAAGAGCTTGTGGTGAGGGCCCTTATTAACTGCACAAGGCTATTTTCTCTTATGTGGTGTCAGTAGTGAAAGAACGTTGGAGAGTGAAAACGGTATTCTAGTAAAACCCTGTGATAATCCATCCTACAATAAGACAAATTTAGATATAATGCGAATGGTGATTGGCTCCCTTTCTCCTGCTCCTTTTCTAGTCACCAGCATCATCCTCTGGCGGCGACGAATGTACAGGATTTACTGAAGGCATTGTATGTTTGGGCAAAAGTTTTATTTAGTATTATTAAAATTGTAGCAGTGGCGGGGGAGCCCTGACTCTTCCATAATGCACTGCTGCTGCATGGTTTTAAATGTTTGTGATTAAGCATTGCAGGGGGTTGCAAGGGGATTGTTGACTGTCTCTGGGATCAATGTGTTTGAGAGCTTTGGGGGAGGCGTGCTGTTGCACACTGTGAGTGTTGGTGTTCAAAGTGGAGAAACAAAGCTTGTGTACATACTTCCCAGTCTCTCTTGATCAATCGGTTTCCTACACGTCTAATAAACAAATGACATTTTTGTCCTGTTTTACTCCACTTGTTACGTTACGGTGGGGCTTTACTGTACCGCGAGACAACAGAGCACCATGCATTGTTTCAGGAAGCTGGGGGCCTTATATTTTTTGACACCGCTTGAAGGTGATAGCAAGATCATGCACAGAAGGTGCTTCTTAGGCCAGCAGGAAGACGAGCTTAGATCCCTTTGTAGGAACCTTGACATGTCCATCTGCGGTAACGGTTGTCACTAAACTTCACAAAGCTGTCACTCCACATCTCCCAACCGCAACCTGCCGGTTAAATAGCCCATCTGCACGAGCCTAAAGTGCCACAGGGCTGGATGTACCATGTGCTGCATTCACTTCTATTATTTGTGTATCAGTCAAAAAAGTCCATAAAATAGTTAAACAGTTTTCCTCATAAAAGATTGATTTTTCCATTTATGGCCTCAAAGTGGTCTCCTGGAGCAACTGTTTTTAATATTGTTCATTTATTTATGAAATGCTGCTCCATACTGCGGGTGCCAATTTTTTTTTTGTGTGTGTGTGTGTGTGTGTGTGTGTGTGTGTGTTTGTGCAGCAACAGCTGCCAGGCTTGCCTGTTTATAGCTTTTTTTTTTTTTTTTTTTTTTTCCCCTCTCCTGTCACTTATGTACCATGGTGCAGCTCTGTGTCACGGGCGCTGACTCCGGCGTGGTGCCGCTTCATTTCCATTCACCAGCCTCAGCCAAGAGCTCATTGCCGGGCCGGGTGCAGCCAAGCTGCTCTCTGGATCCCTCCTCTTCTTTTCCTTTTCCCATCCCAAATCTGACTCACCACCACACCATGGCAACCAGGTTCACAGATGGCCCATGGAAACAGCCCTGTGGTGTGTTTGCTTGTGTAGTCTTTATTACCTTGCTGTGCTAGCTCTCTGTGTGCATTAAAAACAAGTTTGCTTTTATTTGTAGTTTTTTTTTTTTTTAATTTGAGCTATGAATTGAGACGTGTCTGGTTCCTGCCACTATGACATGGTGCAGGGAAAGATCTGGGATGGGTGTCATGCACTGGAAAAGCACAAGCTGGCGGCAGGGTTCTCCAAGTTTTTTTTTTTTTTTCCTCCCCCCTTTTTCTAATATAGCCCTAGACGGGCCAGCATCACAGCACCGCTGCGATGTTCTTCTGCGCCCTTGATGAATCCAACTTAGTTTCACTGCCAGGGTTCAGTCGGCCCAGATCCCGTCACCTCCTGGCTCCTGCTTGAGGCTGACCTTCTGTCACCCTCTCAGCATCCTGACACCTGGATCCCAGATGGTGGCTTTGTTGTCCCTCACGTCCTGCGGATGTCCAGCAGCACACGTGCAAGATTAACAATCAAAGCGTTTTAAATATACAGCAAATTTAAAATGACTACATTTAAAAGTTTTAGATGATGACAAAGCCTTCAGTCCTCTTTAGACAGTCGAGTAGGAAGTCAGCTTTTGCTCAGAGGGTGTCGACAGTGACACAAGCTACCTGCTAAAGGTTGCCCTTAGCGATGTTATCTAACATGGTGTTTCACACCGGGACAGTTAACCAACAGCACGAATGCACAAGTGGTCTGTGGGACATGGACAGTGCTGGGCGCTTGTGCTTTTTCACACAGCATCTCAAGTCAAGTATCATCTTGAAAATTTTGCATCCGTTGTGCAAAATAGACCACTTCCTGACAGATGCAGCTAAATAAAGGGGAAAAAAACGATAAGGAGAAATCGGTGGCAAAAACAGTCTATCTGTGTGTGTAAGGATTCTTATCATATGTAATATCATGGTTGCCCTTCTATCATGTGTGCAAGATTCATGTATAATCTAGGCCAAATATCAGTATTTTCTGCTCATAACAGCACATTTTATGTTAACAGTCACGCTTAAACAGTTCTGTTATGCTTTTTCAAAGCATCTGTTATTGTTTTTTTGAATTTTGCTTGGTCTACATCAGTATGAACATGTTGGTAACACACTTTTTATCTAGTTTCTCTGTGATTCCAAACCATGACAGCATCCTTATTGGGAGGCCTCGCAGCTCCTGACTTTTCATTATGAAATGCTGAAATTCCTGTTTTAATTCCTAAGGCAAATGTAATTCTTGTCATGGTCATCTTTAAATTGTGGAACTTGTGTGTGTGTTTTTTTAAAATATATATTCGATTATTCACATATTTCTGCAGTAATATAAGACCTGCACGTTTCATGCTTTTTGTTGACTGTGAGCAAAACGGCAGGTCTTGAAATCATAATAATGCTTTAAAACAGGAGGAACCAGCAATCTTCAAAAGAGGTTGAGACTTAGTTTAAAGAAAAGAAAGCTAAATTTTAAGTTTACTTCAAAGTAGCTCCAAACTTTATTAAGCATCTTAGTGAGTGGCTGATCTGTTAAATGGAACCCTGAGGGGCTGTACGTGGGGCGAAGCCACTCTTCAGTAATGATGATGTGAATCAGACATTAACTTTTTAAACTCTGGGATTCGCACTGTGAGCTTTGGAGGAAAAACAGCGGCTGCTTTATTTTTTGTGGCCCAGAAGAGTGAGGCCAGCGGATGCCAAATGAAATTGAGAATACCCTCTCAAACACCCGCTTGTTTTCTTTTCATCTGATTTTGGCGGGTTTTTTTTTTTTTTTTTGGTTTTGTTTTTCTTTTTTTTTTTTCCAAGGGTAGCAGGAAAGGGGTGGGGGTGGTGGTAGGTGCTGTAGTGTGAGCTGCACACCCTCACCGCTCCAGCTTCACACTTTGCGGTTTCTGTCTGCTTCCTTCCCGTGAAGGCTGCGGCCGAGGTTCCCCCGGTAACCCCCCCCACACCCCCCACACAGGTCACTCATGCACTGCAGGCAACGCAGAGCACCGCACGCGCTCAAACCTGCAACTGATGTTGCGGCCTGCCCTTCTTTTTGGCTTTGCAGTTGGGCTGCAGCCGAGCACCTCGCGCCATTGTGTGCTGCTAGAAAGATGGACTGAAGACGATGCCTCACTTCTCGCTGTCACGGTCATGGTCGCTTTGCCTGCTTTCGGTTCCACTTCAGGCCATCCCTAAGGGGTTGTGGCCATTAACTGTAGCACCAAAGCCTTGAGCTGTTGCTTCTGCTTGTGTTTTTTTAAAATAGCCTTTTAATTTTAAATTAAAAAATAAACCTGCTTTATATTTCCTTTACCAGTGTTTTTTTTTGTTTGTTTGTCGAATGGGACGTCTTCTGTTTTTTTAAAAAACGCTGCTCAACTGTATTTTGCTTATGCAAAGTTCTGCTGTTTACTTTGAGTCCTACAGCAGTATTTTTACATAGTGTCACGCGTGTTATTTATTTATTTCCAGTGTATGTTTTTGTCTATCTGCTCTGTCGGTTTCCATCTGAAGCCAACGAGAGAGACCTCACACTGGACTGTTCAGAACATCATTCCATTATTTGGGGTCACCATTGGTCCCAGATAGCTTCTCCTTTTCTGTGGGCCGAAATACGATGGCATGAGGTGCTGCGGGGTCGGTGTGGTCGCCAGCCAACTTTGCACCATGTGTCTTTGCATGCTTCAGGCTGTATTCATCCAGAGCTGGCTAACCCCCCCCCCCAGGGTAGACAGTTGGACGGAAACCACAGTCATTACTGTGGCCTGTATGAATGTGCTCCCTTTCCTCCTTTCCAGACTGCATGCATATGCTGATTTTATTCTTGTTTAAGTGATGGGTTGGGGTGTGGCGGGCTGCCTTGAGGGAGTTGTATGTATTTCCTGGCCAAAGTCTGACACTAACTAACTCTGAGGATATCCTGTCAACACAAAGTAATGAATGTATTGAAATTGCACGTGGTGACTTGTGAGCGAGCCGCGGTTGCTCTTTCAGTGCCGCTCTTGTCAGCATTGCAGCACGGTGGCTCAGCAGGTAGCGCTAGCATCTCAACACCTGGGCTGTGCATTTGGAGATCCAAGCTCTTTGAAATTCTCGTAATGTTCTGTGGGTTTTCCCCCACAGTCCAAAGATACTTGTTTCACGGATTCGGTAACTAAATCGTCCTAAATTGTCTGTAAGAATCAATGTGTTGCATTAGTCTCTTGTGTGAAATGAACAGGTTTAGTGTGTTTACTCTAGTCTAACTAGCTAAATCACTGCCACTGACCACCCCCACTGTATGATCACTACCAACTGTCTGCACTGGTCCTTTTATTTTTATCTTATTTATCTATTTATTTCTCACCGTGTTTGTTGTTTACCTATACGTCTCCTTACCTATTAAATTTGTCGTGTTGTAAAAAATTTCTATGAACTCTTTGTACAAAACAGAGAAAAATGGGACCAGATCTGCCTGTGTTAGAATTACAGACAAACATTTATTTGTATAACATTTCAGTTTCTCAGACCATGCGGAATTGTTAAAATAAATGGTCTCCGCTGACCATGTTTGACTGGTTACCTGGTCCTGAAATAGGGAACGATTCTACCAAGTTGTACAATTAAATACAGCGTAACATTTTTTGCTTTCTTTTTAACAGGGGGTGAAAAAAATCAAAGGATTGAAATAATGAAAACTGAAAAATCGATAGTACGTTTTTTGATGGAGCGCGTTTCTCTTAACAAATATGTACATCCCTGCCTTGTTGCAGGAAAATCTGGTTCCTTTTCCGCAGCCATATTAGAAGCTGCACTGAACAGTCTTTTGCTGTCTACACTAATAAAGTTTGCAGCTCTTTTATGTCACTGTCACTTTGAAAAACTTCCACACTGCAGACATTTTGCCAATGTAGGCACCCGGTGGTTACATCATAATTCAATATGGGTTCTGTAGTGTTTACAGTCCACCGTTTGTCTGTAAATGACCCTATTTAACGCCGTTTCACAGCTACGTGGATACCGTGGGAAAGACCCACTGGGCCTGCAGATCTTCATTGGCACAGCTGATGAGCGCATCCTCAAGCCCCACGCCTTCTACCAGGTCCACCGCATCACTGGCAAGACCGTCACCACTACCAGCTTTGAGAAGTTGATCAACAGCACCAAGGTTCTGGAGATCCCTCTGGAGCCCAAGAACAACATGAAAGCTGTGTAAGCTGCCACAAACTGCTCACTCTTGGGTCATGTTCACTTTGTCTTCACTTTTTGTCTGAGCTGTTGTGGTGTAGCTCTACCCTCAAGTCACCACCATTATTCAATTGCTCACCTTGTGTGAAACTTGCTAGTGACTCTAATAACACATTCCACTATACAGCTGCCTGGTCAGAATAGTTTCTGAAGAGAAAAATCTATTTAGCTACATACAAATATCAGTATAAATAATCATCCTGGAGGTAAAAGCATTTGGTTTACAGCACATTAGACTAGTTGGAGAATTGAGTATCTGCGTCTGTATCTCTCCATCTTTGGAGAAACGCAGCGGCCGATTGGTTAAATGTAAATCAAACCTCCAGGTTATGAATGGGTTGATATAGTACCCCTTCTTCAATTTATGAAACATTTATTTGGATTTACACACATTTGGATTTTGAACACCTCCTGACAGCTGAACAGCACAAGACCACAACCAGCATGCGGTTTTCTTGCCAGTTATAGTTTGTCCTGTGCTGCATTATGTTCTCAACCTCCGTTACTGTTTGTAACAGGTAAACCTGGCAAACAATTTCAGTAGCCGTGGCCCCCCGTTTGGACAATCTGGGCAATGTCGGCGTGTTCGCCAAGAGCGTGTTCGTTGTCGTTGTTTTTACTTCACGTGTCTTTACCTTTCTTTTATTTGCATTAAACATTGAAATAGTTCATGAACTTTGAGTATCATGTATGTATTTTGTTTAAGTGTGTGGTAGATAATAGCTGTGAAAGGACTGAAAGAGCCCAGGTAGGCAACATAGTGAGGACATTACTAGGCAAATGCAAACTAATCCTTATGAGCTGCCAAACTTCTTCCTTATTTCTGCTAGCATTACTTTGAGAACCAGAGATTTCCCATCTATTTTGTTAACCTGGGAAACGCTGACTAAGTGCATATCTCACGTTCCCTCTTACCCCATTTTGTTTCTTATACAGAATCGACTGCGCTGGCATCCTGAAGCTGCGCAACGCCGATATCGAGCTGAGGAAAGGCGAGACGGACATCGGTCGCAAGAACACGCGTGTCCGTCTTGTGTTTCGCGTGCACATACCCCAGCCAGGCGGGCATCACGTGTCCCTTCAGGTGGCCTCCCACCCGATCGAATGCTGTAAGTTTCCGCGGCGTGTGTGCCCCCCTCGAACGACGCCCGTCTGTCTGCCAGCCAGCTTTTAACCACAGTGGTTGCTGCGTAGGAGTTGGGTCCTGCCTGACCCCTAAGCTTTCCAAATGGTGCTTTCCCTTGTGTCGCCATCAGTGACCACAACTTGCACTTTGCACGTTGGACACAACCCAAAAACAAAATAGATGTCGACGAGCCCGAATTAAAACAAAAGTGGTTTTTGACAAAGTGCAGTTCAAATCGGAAGACTGATGTTGAGCCCACGCTTTTTTTAGGGTAGCTTTACTGTGCTTATTTCCGCCTGGTTCTGGCTCTTCTGCTTTACAGATACTCTTCCGGCCTCCCTCCTCCAAAATACTCGGCCATCCAAGGTGTTGGGCCGTCATAAAGGCGCGAGCTGCTAATGCGACGCAGTGACATGTTTAGTTTTTCATACTGGCGTGTTGATTTCCCTCCGACCGCCGTCATACTCCCCGGACGTGTTTTATTGGCTCGCACCTCTTGTTTGGCGCTAACCTGACATCACTGGCAAGGCAAACGCAGCCAAAGAAGGCACAAGGTTGGAATTGAGCGCGGATTGAGCCGCTTTTCGGCCGGAGACCTGGCCACGCACGACGACCTCTTTTGTGTGGGTTCCTGTCAGCGGCTGCCGACGCCCAGAGCTGCACTTCACACTGGGGGTCTCAACCGCTTCCTTTCTGACCTGCCCACGTATGACTTTAATGAAACTCTTTTGGGAATTACACAGACCTCAGAGTTTGTATATCAGATTTGAATTAGTTGGCTATTAAAATGGGAACAGTGAGTCCCTGGTATAAACTAAGTGCTGTCAGGCTATTTTATTTGACCTCAGACTCCTTCCAACTTTCAGCATCAGGTATGGGGTAAAGCTAGGTAAAATTGCCCCTTCTCTACTACTGTGTGTGCTCACCAATGTGTATGGTTATCGACAGCAGATGTGCCAGCCGCTCTTCGCTTTGTGGTTAATGAACGCCACCTGTGTTTGTGTAGTCTTCCTATATCGTCTCTGGACCGGGCAGCAGAGTGACCGATAAGCAGAGGGAGAGGCGGGTGAGACTCTGTCCAGTCTGTTGACTCAAAGTGTGGGGGAGGGGGAGGGGGTTGGAGACCTGTGCAACAGTCAGGTGTGTCAGGTGTGGTTTTGAAGGGTTTTTGTTCCCCACCGGCAGTGTTTGCATCATTTTGCCCTCGAGCAGATAGAGGCATTGGCAATACCATCTTTTTAAGCGGGAAGTATTTATCGATTCAGGAATGAATGATCAGATCAAGGCTGCGAAAAAGCGTCTGTGCCCGAATCGTAACCTGGAGCTGGTTCAGTAAGGTATAAATGTTATTAGTAAATTAGAATAAAACATGGAGTTTGTGTGTGTGCGTGTCTGTGTTTTTTTTTTGTTTTCTTTTTTCTGTCCTGCAGGGTATTTATATGCACATACGTGAACACAGGTTCCCTGAAATCGAGTCCCCAATCAGTCTATCTGACCAGGAAATCGCCTGAAGGCGTGCACAGTGACGCCCTGCTTCACGTTTCGCTCGCGTGGGAGGTAAAAGGGTTGCTTTTAATGTAGTGTGTGCTGAGAGGTGCCACCATGAACCAAGAGGGGAAGTCCAGCTACTTCTTCTCCTCTGTTCCCCAGCCGTGAAAATGGGAGCACAGAGCAGAGCGTCTGCTGCATTCGAACCTTGGCGGTGGAGTTGCGGTGTCCCAGTGCGTGCAGTTGTGTTCCTCGGTGCATTGTCTTGCACCTGTTCTTTCCCGCTGCAATCTCTTATCTATTACTGTTTTTCTTTTTATTTTAGAGAACGTTAAAGCGCATTGCCACGCAAAGGCAGAACGCTGGATCCGACCATCCATTATCATATGCCTGGGTCACAGCAGAGCGCTACAGTCTCATCACAAAACAGTTGACTTAGTTCTGCCTTTTAAACTCGTACTTCTTGTCTGCCCACGTAAGGTTGCTGTCACGTGAAACAGAGCTCCGTTGAACTATAGAAACCTTTATTTTAACTGAACTATTTTAACTCTTTAGCGGTTATTTCATGTTTAAGATGAGTGTTTTTTCCTTGGTGTGGAGATGTAATGCATTTTGTCGCAGTTGGTAATTTCAGTTTGAGTGCTCTTGGTTGAGCTGAGGAATTCAGAAATAGGATACAAGAGGTACTCTGTACGTCCATTAGGGCGTGCGATGAGTAAGAGTGTGTATTCTATGAAGCTCATTGTGGAAAAGCCTGTTCTCACAGCGACGCTTGCGGCTAAATAAAACAGTTCGAGCCCCGAATTTCTGTTAGAATTACGTTTTTTAAAAAATGTATTCAAAACATAAATAGTTCCAGTTTGTTCAACTGCACGTTGCTGTAAATATGCCAGTGCTGCAGTGTATTAAGAGTTGGACTTGCAAAGCGGAGCTGTGTAATGGTCATGCAAATGGACAGGGAAATTCGGCAAAAAGAGACCTTCTTATAAGGTGCTAGTGAGAGGCTGGAGAAGGACCACGTTACGCGGCCCTGCAGTCGTATCCCTGCCCCAGGACAAGGAGAACAATCGCATGCCCTTTGTGTCCATTTTGGCTGCGGTCAATAGGTAATGCCAGACAGCTCATGATTGAGAAGCACCGGTGTCACTCTGGGGGAGGAGCTCCCACGGAATTTACCATTTTCTTTGCATATGTCATAACTTATATTGAAATCAATAGAAAGAGAAAATGCATGGTGTATGACCAAGCCCTTCACTTTGAATCTTTCTCTGGGAAAACTCTGGGTTCATCCTATAAGTAGTCAACAACTGAGATTTAGAGCAGGATGTAGGACAAGAAAAGCTGTGATTGGAATAAAAATGACCATTAGGCACTCTTTTAATGGGTGGTTCTCTGGATCAGCTGAAATAGTTGGATTGCCCTTGATGGCTTTCCATGCAGTTCTAGAGAGTAGTGTTTTGGGACTGTTGTTTGGTGTTGAGTAGTGCCAGAATCCAACCGCAGATATTGGCTGAAGCACGCTGCATGCTGAGCAGTCAGAGGGTCATTTACTGCCATTAAACCGGAGCTGGAATGCAGACAAAAGCTCAGCTGATGTACTGTTTTGAAGGACTGTCTTGATAAAGTAGTATATTCAGTACTAATGTTCACAGATGATGAATATCTGCCTTGGAGGAGACTTGGGTCCAGCACATTACTGAAGGCATCATTCCTGAAGTTCACTTGTGCTTCAGTGTAACTAAACTCATTTGTCTGTTGAGTGACATTAAGTGCTGCTTCTTCTGCACTGTTATTATTCTTCCTAGAGTGGCGTGAAAAATGAAACGGAGCTGTGGAAATCAAAGGGCTTTGAATTGGACTTTATGTCCAGTGAAAGTTATACCACTTGACAGTCGGCCAAGAAATAATCTTTACCATTATCCCGTGGGTAACCTTGTGGTTTAGGACAAAGTATCTGAAGGGATCCTGTGTGGCATCTCAAGTGTTGCTGCTCTGTGCTTGAGCAAGGTAAATGGCCGCCGTGCACAAAATCTTACCATATTCCCACTTGGTGCCCACAGCCCAAAGGTCCGCACACGAACTGCCGATGGTGGAGACACAGGACGTGGACCGCTGTTCGGTGCTAGGAGGTCAACAGATGATCCTTACCGGGCAGAACTTCATGGCTGATTCCAAGGTTGTCTTCACTGAGAAGACACATGGTGAGTAACCTGACCCTTGGCAACAACAGCTGCGTGGTCCCATACTCCTTCTTTGTATTACTACTTTCGGATATTGTCAGATAGCTGAATAGTTAGAATCCCACAGGTCAGTTTGACATAATGGACTGTCAGTCAACAAGTTTTGCATTTTTAGTTGTTGAACTTCATGGCTTTCAAGTCTTATGTCAAGAAACATCTTAAGGCATAACTTTTAGGGACAACACACTCCCTTCACCACTGACTTGTGGTGTTTGAAAATATTTAATCATTCACCATTTTTCCCCACAGTTCCTTTGTTAATACTTAAGAAGTCTCAGATCTCCAGTCATATTAAGTAGTAAACCATACATCAAACCTCATTTTATCCTTGCCCTTTTTTGCATCAGCTATCAGATAACTGGCAATTTCCCTTATCCTCTCTCCCCAGCTGTCATCTCTGACTGATCACTAAGCAGTTGCCCATGTTATCTGTATTGCACGGCTGTTTCGTGCCACGTATCTGAATCAAGCCTAGAAATTTAGGTTAGTACCACTGAAAAAAGCAGTGCAATAAAGATCGACACGAGTTATGTAATGAGGAGTCTCTTAACTGATGTTGGTTGGCTATGGTCTCTGCCTGCTCTCCAGAAGATTTGCATAGTCAGCAGGGATCTCTCTGAGGGGCGGTTATTTTAGAACTTTGCTGCAACAACAGTCCTAAAGGTTGAAGATACAACAAAGCACCATATGTTGCGGTACACCTGCTGCAACCTTGATCGCAGGGTACCATCCTCAGGTCTTTGAGTGGAGCTTCTCATCGAGTCGTTGTCACCCCCTGTCTGCACCAAGACAGGTTCAAAATGGGTAGGGAGAGGAAGAGAAACGCTGCAGGTTGTCTTTGGAAACGAAACTTGAATAAAAGTAGACCGGCATTTTGATTCAGTTTGCCCCAGAAAGTTCCCAGTTCTAAATTTGTCCAGTCTCTTATTGCTGGTTCCTCTTCCCAAGACAATTTCCTTCCTCACTTCAGCAAGACGGTGCCTTGATAAGTGTTTCAGGGACAGCGATGGATGCATGCTTCTGAAATGTGGGACGGAAAAAGTGAAACGGGGTCCCGTTGGTTTCTTGTTATGGTCAGGAGTCTTTCTTCAGTCTTAGCCGCTTGTTCTAACAACTGAACAGTCATATTTGGTACATCATGGAATCAATGCTAATTTACTTTACAATGTACTGGTAAAAATTTTTGACTCTTCAACGTGCAGACGCTTGTCTCAGTCTTTAGAAACTATGTGGTCAGTAGATCCTCTCATGTAATAATGCTTGAGGAAAAGAAAATGTGACAGACAGCTTTCATTTGAATAGTGACCTTTTCCAATCTGCCCCACTAATACTTGGTTTGCATGAACATTAGATTTCTGATATCATACAGTACTATCATTCAGTATTTCTCCCACATGCTTATCAGGTATGAATTCTATATAATATTAACATGGAAGTATATCTCCCCTCTCAGAAGGTGCCTGAGTCTTGCGTTCTGTGATTCACCAGAGGAAGAGTTGAGGACCAGAGTGAGAGATGTTGTACCCTTAACAGAATGTGGGACTCTGAAATGAGTAGAAATGTTGGATGTTAGAAAGAAGCTGATTGTGGGCAGAGTACACAGTCTCATTCTTGCACATCTCAAACCAGAAACTCATGTTCCAAACATAGTACATTCCAGAAGTGTCTTACAGTCAGCGTTCTTTGGCAAAAGTCAATTATGAGAGTTACGAAAGTCTACACTTTCTGTACTTTTAAAATGGCTATGGACTGGCATTGTTAATCATCTTTGTTAGTGATTTCCAGTTAGGTGCAGTTGTTTGGAATCAAAACAGCAGTTCCTCTTCTGGGTTGTGACCCTGCAAGTCATATGTTATGTTCCTTAGCCACAAAGCCACTTGCTGTTCTTGTAATGTTTTCCCCTCTAGTTAAGCACTTCTTCTTAAAATATTACTGTTCCTAAAAATGTGCAATGACACATAATTCTTCATCTGTCATAATGCCAGCTGTACCACACACAAGCATTAGTGATACGTAGCATTTTCAGTTCTACATGGCGTTTGCGGATGATTTCCAGGATTCTGGTAGGCAAATGAGCATCTTATAGCGAATTAAAAGATGTATACATGAGCATCTTGTAATGTGCAATGTGCAGTACTGATACAGCATACATACGATGTCTTAGCTGTCGACAGACGCTATTGTTACACTATATGCAAAATATATAACGACACAATCGAGTGCTTATAGTTTATACTATAGGTGGGAAATGTTATGGAAAAAAGTTATGAAAATGCACAAAAACCTGCATGGTATGCATGTGCGTTATGAATATGTAAAATAACGATTGCATGAGGTGAACACCGTACGAGACTGTGTGCTGTGACATGATGGTAGCACCCAGGCACAGCCAGCAACTGTCTTCTTACATTTCACACAATGTTGGTTGTTTTCATTAGCAGTAAACATCTCCGCTCAACTGCCACCATATCCCTCAAAGCACCACCTCCACAGCAACAAATGTTTGAAAAGAAGTTACCGTACGATGGACTACAGACTTAGAAATAATCACTGTCCTAAGTGCGGTCCAACTTATGACCAGTGACCTACGACCTGCATGTCGGTCCCTAATCTGATTGAAAGTCAGGCAGAGCCTGTATCGGACACAGCGGTAGGAATGATATTGTTGATAGTTAACGTGATTTATCTTAAGATAATTAGGTTATTTATGTAATTAGCATAGCCAAGACATTAAATAAGTTAGATTGCTAGCTAGGTAGTTGAGAGAGCAAGCTCCTAAATCGAGGGGTGACTGTATTCCCTTCTTCATAGAATGGATGTGTTATGCTGTACAATAATAATGTGAATAATAATGGGAATTCGCCTAATGAATTGATTTCGGAGAACAACTGGGATGTAATGGGAACGGGACGTGAACTCCATACACGATTTTTTGCCATCAGCTTGCAGGACACTTCAAATATTTTAAAAGAATTTATCAGGTTACCATCAGTGGAACCCATGTTGTATGGTAATGGATACCCCAAATGATATGATGTGCATTTAACATGGAGACCATCGGTGACATCACACTTGGAATTTTTATTTACTCAAATTTTCCACAATGTTCAGTGAAGCAGGAGGAAAACCTGGGCAAAATTCAACATGCCTGACAAATTCTTTACCCTCTGTTGAATTCACAGGGTATGCAGATAAAGCTCACAAAAGGCGGGCTGGCACTGCGTGTTTATGACACTGACACGTACTGCTATGTGTCTACGCTGCTTTTAATATATGTGTGTACACACCATCCGCAGTACAACAGTGGCATCACCAGAACAATGTAGTTTGTTTTATTGCTGATAGGGTGCAAACAGTAACCTCTCCTCTGCACTGGGTAAACTAAAACATGGTTGATCATCAGCCTGATATTAATGAATCAGTTTTGGGGAATTTTAAGTTTGTGTGGGTGGTTCAGACCTGTAAAAATAGCATAGCCATTTGTGTTTTCTCTCCGAATAGCGAGTGTTTGGAGAAGTAATTGGATATATGGCCTATGTGGGTGACGGCTCACCTGAATCTAGAGGTCAAGCTCCGGCTTAAGAGGCACTCCTGGGCTCGCGCGTGCAGATTGTTTACCGTGTTGTCCTCGCAGTGCTGACAGGATACACATGCCTGACGTTATGGGTGCTCCCCAAACCGGACCAGCCATGACTCATCTCTCCCAGTTGCTCTGTCCACAGGGACCTGGAGAGGCTGTCTGTTTCTCAGGGTGGAGGGCTGAGGGGTTTGTTGTGTGCATGTGGTGGCTAGGAATGATGTTGGACAGACCCCCAAGGGTCCTGTATTAAAATTTAAGTATGTTGAGCCGATGCCACGACTACAGGTTTACCATCATCACCAAGGCTGAACTGGACAAAATAAGAGAAAAGTCTTGCCAGTGTTTTGGAAGGTTTCTCCACGTGACACAGAGGTCTGGAATGGCAGGACTGTGGAACACCCTGAGCTGGAGACAACTGCCCTTGGCTTCTGTCCTCCAGCTTCTCGCTCCATGGCCTTATAGACAGAGCCAGCCTGGGCTTCGTGCCTCCCTTCCCCGATGCCGGATTTACCGGAGAGGGGGGGGAAAGGAAAAAAAAAAACTGAATATTTTTTCACACTAGTTTTGGAACAAACACCAGTCCTAGGAGAACAGCAGCCATCACCTGCCTCTGCCGCAATGGAGGTAGTTAATCATAAAACAGTCCCAAAAAAGAATCCTGGCAGAGGGTCTGGATTCCCCCTTCTTCACCTGACTCATTTCAGCCATGTGTGAACCTCATTTTCAGCCCAAAATGGGGTTTCCCACATTCTGTGCAGTGTGAGTAATGCAGCTGGATGCCGTGCCGCGTGTTCATTGCTAAGACGCAGTGTTTCTGTGATCAGGGATAGCGTTGACTTTGTTGCTTTGCCTTCATGAGTTATGAAAAGGGACTGGGGCCTGGAAACCGGGACCCTCCAAACTTGACCGGCTTGGTGGGGGGGTCCTGTTAATTGGAAACAAGCTTTGGGTAAATACCATCAATGTCAGTCTGTGGCTGAGGCTGCCAGGTTGCCGATTTACCCTGTTGCCTCCGTGTTGCCAGGTAACCTGTAGCAACAGTGGCAGCAGTGGGCTGGGCAGCGCCGCTGTAGCTCGGAGCGCCGGCCAGGTTTCAGCATCGGTCCTCAGAGCCAGCTGAGGCCCTGGCCTCAGTCACCCACACCATCTTCCTGTTTATGTACTACTGCACACTGACTGCTCTCTGTGTTTTGTCTGCAAGCACCCTGCCTGCAGATGTGCACTGGAGGCGAAAAAAAGTGGTTCTTAACATTTGTGAATATGTGACAATTGTCTTTTTGACTAATTTCGTTTTTTCCCCCAGTTGTATAAATCTTTGCGAGGAAAAATGTGTTTTCAACTCTTCTTTCGGGTCTTATTTCATTTTTAATCATTTGTGGTTTTATTGTTTTCTATATATATATGTGTGTGTGTGTGTGTGTGTGTGTGTGTGTGTGTGTGTGTATATATATATATAAAAAAATAAAAGCATCATGCTCTCACAGGGTAGGTTTTTGCTCAGTGAAAAATCACCGCAACACAGAAAGACGGTGGCTGCCATTCACAAAAACCTGTGTACTGAAATGATCGATGCTCTACCGAATTAGTAATGTCTACTACTAGGGAAGTAGTAATGGTAGCTGAACTGACATAATTGCTTTTGTCGTAACCAAGCAAGAGTGAAACGTTTCAGATTGCAGGTTAATGACAGCTTAAAGCTTTCAGTAGCTCGGACCTCAACTGCCGTATTCTGCCAAGGATTTTGGAATATAGCAGGAGGTCTCATAAATACGCTAAAATAACTGTAATGTTCCCTAAACACGAACGGTTAGTACTGGTTGCCCCAAGGGTTTTCTGGCTGAGGAAAGGAGGGAATTCCTTCACGTCGCCTTTCAGTGCCGCTGTCGTCTCCTCTTGTTGAAACTGGACGGGGACCAACGAGACGGCTTGGAACAAGAGTCCGTTTGCGAGTGTCGGTGACGGGCACAGTGGTCCGATTCAGGCGAGGTCGGGGCCACGTAACGTTGTAAACACCACATGCTGATTAATTGCCGCCCCTGAAAAATGTGGACTATTGCAGGCCCTTGTTTTGAAAGGTGTGAATGTCCTCTTGAGCTGTTACAGAGACCTGTGGCAGCCAGCAGCTCCAAACGACAGCTGCTCCGTTTCTGCTGTACTACGGTATACCTCACTTTGTGCCCGTCCAGGTGTCTGGCATATGTGTGGTTTTCTAAGATCTAGCAACAGACAGGTATTCAAAGGATGAGAAATATTTGAAAGGGTTAGGACTAACTCAGTCTTACTTTAAATATGCCCCAGAGGGAAAGAAATAATCCAACCATTGAATCCTAAAGTGCTAACAAATTGCTTGTTTCTTTTGTTTTCATTCTGACCTCTTGTTTTGTTGAGTTGTTCAACAACAGTAGACAATCCTTGCCAGTATGACTACTTAAAGCTTTATGGGGGTAACTTTCCCCGGTGATGCTAGACTGGAAAACAAGACATGGGTCTAGACCTTGAGTTACCAGAATAGGAGCTGACAGGAGAGGAGGCAGGTTCATCTCAGCAATGGTTGAGAAGACTTGCTCTTTGATTCGGTGTGCAGCAAGGGTGTAAGAGGATGTGGTTAGACTCTAAAGATGCAATCTTTGAACATAGACATTCGTCCCTTTTTATAGTGCAGAGTGCAGGCCACCAGGAGGAGGCAAGGTTTGTGTTCCGGGTTGTACAGACCTCTCGTTCTGCCCGCCATCAGGCCCTGCCGATGTCCACCACTTGCCCTCCATCAGTGAGCATCCCAGGGTGGTTGGCAGGAATGGCAAGGAACGGACAGCGCAGGCCAAACCGGTCCGCTTTTGCCTCACCGGTTGTTTTTCTGTCCCGTGGGGGGGCCGAGCAAAATTGCAGGAAATCGATTAATGCCAAAGGTGTCAAGTCGCATAACTTCCAGTGACCTCTCTTCTGCTCACTTTCAACACAGAAAACAAAGCAAGTAATATTTGGCTTTGAAACAGCTCACAGAGCATCAACCACCTGCTGCAAAATATGTTTGAAGTTAAAAAATTTAAATCTAGTTGTAGCACACCAGTGCGTGTCGGGTTCCCAAAGTGACCAGTAAGGGACAGGTGGTGGGAGACAATATGTTTACGTTTACTCCTTTTTTGCCCCATAATAACAGAATCGCAAAACGAACGATGAAACTCGAAGGCTCCTTAATGTACAACTAAGGAAAATATCAAAGCTAGAGGCACACAGCCAAGATACAAAGCCTCAACTCCGTTGTTGTTACATGTGATGTGCAACCACATGCTCGCAACTGTCAAAACAGCCTCCCCATCACAAACTTTACTCCCCCTTTTAGGTTTGGACCTTCTTTACTGGCTGCACCTGTTGCTCGTATCCATCAACCGGTGCAGCTCCCAGTCCTGTCAGGTACCATCGTTGGTTAAGTTCCTGCCTGCTACACCAGTATATTTTACTTTTTTCTTAAACCTACGAATAATAACCCATCCATCCATCCATCCATCCATCCATTATTCTGAACCACTTGTCGCAGTCGGGGTCACAGCAGTCTGGCTCCAGTAGTATTAATAATTTATTCACTTGGCTGACGTTCCTCTCCATAGCAACTTACAATGTCTACAGTAACATATGCAGTTGTCACAACGTACAAAATTGAGTAATTCCTCATTATGTTTGTGTGACTTTGTGTAAATAATTTGTCGTCTTTTGGGCTTGTTCATTTTTTCAGTCGTGATTTTGAAGGCTACGTCTGTCACGGCTCGTGTGGTTCCTGTTGTGCGAATTAAATTGGTGCTTAAAGAAATTCCTTGTTTAAAATTTGTGCTCATCCATACAGATAAGTACAATTTGATGTCATAATATATACAGAAATGTGTTGCTGAATGACTAAGTATATAAATAACTTATCAATTCATTGCTCATCTCAAAAAGGCAAATGCATCTGGTTGGAGATGAGCAGATTTACATGGCCTGGACTCGTGGCCTGTCTGTGTGCTTTCATTTCATACTGTTCTTGTTTAATACTGTACTCTGACAGTAAGAAACAGAAACCGGAATTGGATTCCCGCATTTGCTTAAAAGGCCTCGAAAGCTAAGTGTGTAGCAGCCCTGCCAATGCCGGTAACTGTAACGTAGCATTTAATTTGCAGGTAGAAAAAAGAAAACAAGCTGTGAATCTTCTACATTTACAAGACAAAAACACACGATTGTGACTTCACTAATGTGACACCTGCAGGAGTGAGAAGACGCCCCGGGCTTCACGTACCGCTGCAGGCCCCTTGCTGTTTCGTGCTTTCCACCCACGGTGGCTAGCAAGTCCTCTTGCATTTTCTCACAGGTCACGGCTTCTGGATGGCTGGAGAGGAAGACAGAGCTCTGTGTGTTGCAACGGGGTGTGAACATGTGCTGCTGTCTGCTGACTAACTCCCTGTCTGAGACCTGCTTCTCAGTGTTTGCTCTGTGTTTCAGATGGACAGCAGATCTGGGAGATGGAGGCCACAGTGGACAAAGACAAGAGCCAGGCTGTAGGTATTCGGGCATCTGCCTGGGGTTCTCAAGGGATTTAAAAAAAAAAAAAAAAAAGTTAGTTTATTCTTGTAAACTTTCTATGTAGTACATCACAGGAATAGAACAAAGTCCAAGAATAAAATCACCGATGTTATAATAGAACCAGGTGGGTAAATGTGTGGACGTGTAAAGCCCTGTACACACTAGCTCTCCATACACCCAATTCAACACCCCCTACTGAGTGGCACTTACATGTATTTGTTTAGCGCAGAGGTTCTTAACAACTGGGAAATGAATGTTGTTTTGCTGGGCCCCGGAAAGACCACTTAATAAGTGAATATATTAATATTTCTGTGGGTAGCACAGCATTCAGTGGGTTAGTTTCATTAGTTCCAGTTCATAGATTTCTGTCTTGTCTTGAATGCGATACATGCACAAAAGAGGACTGCTCTTCAGCGGATGTCAATGGACCAGGTTTCACGTACTGCTCACATAAAAGAAATGAAGGTAACGCAGCATCTGAAAGTACTAAAAAGCAAAGCAAGATGCAGCCAAAAGTACGAGCCATCGTATTTAAAATACAGGTTTGTTCTGAATGATGGAATTCTTTCCCACAAGGCAATGAAGTCATCAAACTTCTTAGGGACTTACAAATCAAACGCCCTTCTCATAAAAAGAAACCGGTAGAATTTTCTTGAAAGGCAAAAATGTAAGCTACATAAACAAAATCAGTTTTTGAGGTGAACCTCATCCGCAGACGTCGCTGCACCGAGAACGTCGTGTATTGTGGCCCACAAGAAGTGCCAAAGCAAAGAAGCCCTTCAAAACTGGAGAGGATTTAATCCTGCCTGCTGCTCTAGACTTGCTGTATTTACTGTTTTATAGCTACTGGGTAATAACTGACTCCGCTGGTCCACGAAAAATGTAAACGTATGAGCCGGTCTGCAGCGCAAAAAAGGTTAACAACTGCTGGCTCAGCAGACACTTTTCTCCAAAGCCTCGTGCTCAAATGTAAATAGAAGCGCATTTTACAACAGAACTCTGTGGCAAGAGTCAGATACAGACACAGGAGTTACTTTGTACACCAACTTCTGTTTTGCAGTATTATCTACGCAGTGTTTCCTCCATGGCATTGCAGAACTGCTTTTTGGGGGCGGGGTGTGGTCGAGGTCACCTGGACGGACAGCTAACGTAGCGCCGTGTCTGTTTTCCCAGAGCATGCTCTTTGTGGAGGTGCCCCAGTATCGAGACCATTCGATCTGCCATGCGGCAAAAGTGAACTTCTACGTGATCAACGGCAAGAGGAAGCGGAGCCAGCCGCAGCACTTCACCTACACTCCCCTAGCAGGTGGGCCTCCGACCCAGTCTTCTGCTTTACAGCTTCCACGTCTTCTTACTGGGCAAATGTACTGTAGAGTATGCGTGTCATTCGCTGGATGCAGCACGTCCGTAACCACGGTGACCACATGTCACGATTTTAGCCAGACTTTTGATGCCTAGCAGTGTGCTGTATTCAAGATTCTAAATGCCATTTCTCTCCCATGTCTCCTGCAGTTCCGTCCATTAAAACAGAACCCGTGGATGAGTATGAGTCCAACCAGCATAGCTACACGGTGCCCCAGATCCTTGGGATCCCACCCCAGCCATACTACTCCAGCCCCCGGGGCCTGTTCCAGTCTGACACCAGCTGCCTGGTGTCGTGCCAGCAAGGGCGCACCAGCCTGACGGCTCCTGACTCCCGCTTCCAGCAGCAGAGCCCAGCCATCATCTACCCCCGGGGGACGAAACCTCTGAGCAGCAGCCCAGTGCTGTTCCAGCAGCCTCCTAGCGGTGGGGTGCCTGACCCACACCGGTCAGTGCTGGTCCACGCTGGCTCCCCTGCCCAACCCACTGCTGCAGGTGTCCAGCCGCACTCAACCTCCCCCAGCCAGCATCCTTCCATCATCCAGTTCTCACCTACCAACCACCTGGTGAGGGGGGCCGCCCCACCGCCAGCACAGCCCCAGCATGTGATGTACTGTGATGGCTACGTCCCCGAGGCGTCCGCTCACTCACCGGCGCCACCGCCAGCGGTTCATCCCCAGCACTACCCCACAGTCATCCAACAGCAACCGTACGTGCAGAAGATGGCCAAGAACAGAGCCTCGCCGTGCGAAATTGAGCCCCAGGGGTGCCCTGCTCCTGAGGAGCCGAGGAGGGTCACCATCAAGCAGGAGAACCTGGACCAGGCTTACTTGGATGATGGTGAGTAGGCACTCTTCTACTGTCAAGCACCACCTCAAACCTTATTTGAGAAGGTCACTGACCTCCTCTCTTCATCTTGAGGAAAAGACAGCATCGCGACCAGTTGTCTTCACCTATTGCAAGAGACACGGATTCGTCTTACCTAGTGGTATATTTATGTTACTATGATTTTACTTCACATGGTCCCCATTTGCTGGAGGTTTTTGGAGTTTGGTGCTGCTCTACAGCAGCATGTCAATGAAAAGTCCTTGACAGATATTTATGGATAAAATTTTAGGTGTTTTCAGTACTGTACCAGTGCTACAAAATAAAATAATGCAAAAGAGGGGAACATAAAGTCATTTTTGAAGACCAAACTATGTATGTGAAAAACTAAGCTGAGGAGTATTCTGAAATTTGCAGTTACATGGGAAAAGCTGGATGAGGCAACAGGTAGCATAGGGGTAGATCGACCACCTTGCACTCAAAGGACTCAGGTTTGAATCCCACCTCCTGCTGTAGAACCCTTGCCCAAGGGGCTTACCCTCCAGTAAAAATGACCCAGCTTTATGAACAGGTAAAGTCCACAAGTCGCTTTGGAGGAACGTTTCATCTCAGTAAATAAACGTGGGCTTTCAAAATCTTCCCGTCACACCTTCTTGTTCACTTGCCGTTATTAGTCTTGTCAATTTCTGCTCTTTCACATTGTTTATGTTCTTACTTATCGCACCGATATGACCAGATTGCATCACATTCTCACTTCTGCTTGTGTCATTGTGTGCAGGAACTGTATATTCTTATTGAGTTGCATGCATTTTGGTCAGTTTTTAAAGTCACAGCGTTACAGTGCAACAGTCAATATTATTTTCATGTTTTCATGAAGAACGTCGCACTAAAGTTAAATAGTTGTGCTCACAGCCAGTCGGAAGGCGACAGACAAGACTGCTGTCTAGACAGAGAATTACTCTGTTACCTTTTACAAGAATTCTAAATTTAATAGTTTGTATAAAATTACTCCCTATGTTGTTTTGAGGCATTCTAAAACTGCAGGCCTCTAGTGTGACAGAAACCCACCAAACCTGTTGGGCTGGACGCAGACACTTGGGTCTTTGTAACTTCATTCTGTTTTTCTTTCGGGACTGTGAACTATGGGAAACTGCTGCATCACTTCAGCCAGAGTCCCTACGACAAACAATGAAAAGCATTTTGTGAAGGCAAAATTTGAGATTTTCACCTGAGGTCTGTGGTGTTCTCGCCTACATTTTTGTGGGGCTGACAAAATCGTGGCTGTCTGTAAAGGCTCCAGAGAGCCACGCAGCAGCACAGGCCTTTAACGGAGATGCTCCACTTCTTAGTAGCTTGTCTTTGACACTACCCGAGCCTACGTAACTTATGAACGGTTTACGTGTCTCAGCCATATTTCACTTGAGACATCAGCTGTTGTGATTAGAAGTTAACTCCTGAGTTCATGTCACACAGCAGCCCGTTGGCCGAAAGGCCCGGGGTTTTTCGGGTGGGGGAGTCCCACCTCTGCGGGCCTCGTGATGGAGCTCTCATTCTGGCTTTGCCCTTTATCGATGCCATTGAGGTCACTAGTGGACAGCACTTGTATGTGCCTTTGCTCCTCTAAAGCCCTTCTGAAAGTGCCAAGGCTGAGCCACCGTAGTGGGCACATACCTTCCGTTTTGTGGAGATTGCAGAAGGTTAGGCTCCTCTGAGTTATTTAGCAGGTAGCTTAGTGGTTGGAGCTGCTGCACTGCACTTGAAGGCTCCAGGTTTGTATTCCAAATATTAGTGCAGTACCCTTGAGCAAGGATCTTACCCCAGTTTGCTTCGGCAAAAACTCCCCATCTGTATGAGGTGAAAAACAAAATGGAATGAATGTAGTTTAAGATCATAAGTAGCACTGGGGGGAAAAAAATGCAGCGACACTAATTCAAAATCTGTCGTATATTAATACGGACTTGTTCCGATAGATGATTCTGCGACCTGTATCTGGACATCTTATTTCCGCTGTGATATTATATTTACTTTAACCAAAGTCTGTGATAGATTGTCCACGTTATAAGGAGTAGAAACTACTTGTACATGTGTGCAGCTATTTGTGTAGCGAAAGTCAATACCGGCTCACGGCGATTCTATAAATAGTTGCCCCGAATTGTGTTCAGTGCTATTACTTTACATAATGTAAATGTGTATGCAGTTACACAGGAGGTCCAAATCTCTGACTCAAAACACCACAGGAAACTGCTGGAGGTGACATTACCCTATTTCTCCATGGTGTTTTGTTGCAAGGCGTGGGTGAGTGTTGACTTGTCTGTCTCCTCATGCTGTGTTACCCAGGCCATGTCCTCGTGTAGTAAGGGGGCCCAGTAACGTGTCCCCAAGCTCCCCGCGGTAGCCGAGTATGATCACGCCGTCGCAGTTTGGGGCCCGCAACCCATAGTTAAATGCAGCCAGGGCTGGAGGTTCCTTAGCCTGGCAGAAGACCAGGAAACGAGACTTTCTTGTCTAGGAAAAGTTTTTTTTTTTTTTTTTTTTCTGTTTTGGCCGCCCACATGTTTCAAGACTGTTATGATGGCAAAACAAGTTCTATGGCAACCATTGTGAAACAGTGGAACAGGCTGCCTGGGAGAGCCGGGGAAAGCCTCTTTGTTTGTTATGCTTGGCCAGGAGTCCCNCATGTTTCAAGACTGTTATGATGGCAAAACAAGTTCTATGGCAACCATTGTGAAACAGTGGAACAGGCTGCCTGGGAGAGCCGGGGAAAGCCTCTTTGTTTGTTATGCTTGGCCAGGAGTCCCCCTCTTGGCCTTGCGCCCCCCAAATCTGTGGGGGGAACCCGCCAGTGCAAATTTGTTTTTCCAAACCAGAGATTCTGCCAATCTGGCAGCAGAAATTCCTTCTATTTGCAGCTGTTCTCCTGCAGAACCATGTCTGATCTCCTATAGATAGCGTTTGGGGTGGGGGCCACAGGAAGCGAGGGTTGGCAGTGGAAAAAATTAAACATCGAGACAGGCCCGAGCAGGAATTCTCTTGGATCCTCCGATCGGGCTTCCCTTCGTAAACAGCAACAGTGTTGCCGTTACTAAATAGACGTGGGGTTTCTGGGGGAATCGTGCTGCTCCACACACCCTTCCATCTGCAGCTTGAATGGAGTCGCACGGCGGAGCCGGCGAAGAGCCTCGCTACTCTCTTATTACCACAGCCTGTTTTCCCTTCTGGTAGCAGCAGTGCATTTTTATTTGCTATTGGAAATCTTGTAAAAGCTTTTATATTTGGGGAATTCCCTTTGTTTGGTTCCTCATAAGTTAGTTCGCAGAAGCAAGGGGGCCTTACAGCAGCCCAAGAGCACGCAGGGACCCTTCTCCCGAGGCGCAAATGACGGTGCCGTTCATTATTCGGAGCACGAACAGCGACGACGCACACACACAACAACAGGTTAAGTACTTTCCGTAGTGGTACGGCGCAACAGGAGGTCCAAGGTATGTGCGCCATCATAGTTTACGTCTTGCCTGTTGGAAAACGGGGAAAAAATAAGGCCGTTGAGTTTCTGCTTCTTTACACTCTGCTTAAGTCCCAATTTTCTGTTCTTCTAGGCCGCCTGTATTCGGGAGGTACAGTACATCATGCTTGCCAAGGCCTTGGGTAACACCGCTCAAGTTTCTCCTGGCAACACTTTGGCACGGCTTGGATGTGGACGCAATTAGTGTTGTATTAATGGAAATAAAGATAAACTTTTTGTTTTGGGACCTCCCGCTCGATGAAAGCGTGCCACTGAGTCCACCTGACAGTTGGGTACTTCACAGAATTAAGCTAAGGACTAGGAACAGCTTGAGAAAGTCTTCTTTCTTCCCTCAGAATCAAGGTACAGCTACTCCCACAGACATCTGTTGAGGTTAATGGGAAGTCTGCAAAGGGGCGGTTTCGCAGAAATGCGCCTGTCGAGTGACTAATGCAGAGTTTGCATTTAGCTAATCTCGAAAGCAGTTGGTTTGTTTGCTAACACAATTTCACACTTTCTGCAAAAGACACCAGGAGACGGGAGCGCTGCCCTTCGTGAAAGCGATTTCCGACGGTGCTAACGTTGCTGGTTCGTGCTTTGGTGGCACCCGAATTAGCCCCGAGGATAGGTAGCGGGTGAAATTATTCCAGCTGGCTAGCGCGTTCGAGATAAAGCACGTTGACGTGGCGGACGAACGGCTTTGTGTCTACATTAGTCTCGGGTCAGTTGTGCCTTTTACAGTTACTTCACAAAAGAGTCGGTGCAGAACTTTGGCCGTGTAGTATCTGCATTGGGAACATGCTACCAACCATGCTAGTCTTGGCTGAGTAGGCTTAAGAGCTGAATTTTGATGCCTGTGAATTGTGTGACATCACAATTTTTAAAGGTCGTCGCCCCTTCATGTATATGAGGGGTGGTCCCATAGTGGTCTGAGAGGTTGACTTGTGGCTGGGCTTCTTCCGGTCTGCTACTTTCTCTGTGGGTTCGCTCATCTCAGGCCCACGGGGTGGCCCGTCACAGCGGGCGCCCCGGACTTAGTCAGTCACCCATCGTGCCGCCCACTCCACCGTCGCAGCCGAGCCTGTAAACAAACACGGAAGCCGTGAGAGACGCCTGCTGTACAGTGATCACTGCTCCTTCCCAGACTGAAGGTCACAGTGCCTTCTCCACCTCTGTCATCACACGCTTCTTCACTCAGGACCTACAGGAAGCACAGAGACATCTTTCCACAATAGAGCTAAGCTGAATATTAACTTGGAAGCCTGAACAAGAATGGACTCGTGTCAGAGGCTCTCCGACTGACTTTATACTGCTAAATTGAGAGAATACAAACCTCAGTGGTGGTTTTGTCTGTTGTTAGGGTGAAGGAGGGGTGTTCAGCTGCAGGTTTATACCACTTGTACACATCTGCATCTAATGAGGTATGTAAGACGAGGCAGATGCCAACCACACTGTTCCCCATTCAACACACCACATGTCCGGTATGGAAAATCTGTTATTTGATGCAGTTCGTGCTCCTCACCAGCAATGGGAGCGCAGCCTGACGGCACAAGGTGGATTTATTCTGCCCCAAGTGTTGCTAATAAGAAGTAATAACCTCATGAAAAAGCAGACAAAAGTTTTGAAAGTATTGGAAGGAACGGACATTTTGGGGCGCTGTGTTGGGGAACGAAACGGGGGAGCTTCATAATGGCGATGCTTTCCAGTGGGCCAGGAAGAGTTGCTCGAACCTCCACATTGGTTCACTGCTGCCGTGTCTTCAGTGGACAGCCAGGTTCTCCAGAGGTGACAGTGATGAGAGCGTCCTCCACTTTTCAAATGTCAGGAGTCGCCATTTTGTGGGCGACCGCTCTTTTTGTTCAATGAGGCCCGCTTGTTGGATTTAAAGACGTTGTTTGCAGGCTGACGTGTGGTTTTTGAACCCTCTTCTTACTATGTAGGTCAACGCTTTTAATAGCCCCACTAAAAAGGCAGCTGAATATCGAGTCCCTCTCCAAACCTGAAACAGATTTGTGACTCCCATGAGCGGGCCATTAAAATGTCATTTTTAGTTTGGGCCGTCGAGATTGAAGAGTGATTTATTGTTTGGTAAATATGGTTTGTGGTTTGACTTGAAGCAAAGTGGATTTTTTTGTCGTGTCGAACAACAGTTTCGGCCGTTAAATGTTCTGCTTACAGTACGTTACAAAAATATTGCGCCCGTGTAGCCTGGCGCACGTGGGGGTGCAGTGGCTAAGGCTGCTGGCTTTGTACTTGCAGTGCCTAGGTTCAGATCCCACCTCTTGTTGTGGCACCCTGGTTAAGGGTACTGCCTTAATCTCTCAAATAAAAAAATAACGCTTCTACACAAACAGGTAAATCGCTGTAAGCAGCTTTAACACAAGTCTTAGTGGAGAAAAGCGTCCGCTGAATGAATATATATTGCATCCAAAACAAGGAGGGGAAATAAGCGTGAAAGATGTTTTGTGTTGGCAGAGAAACTTTCCACACGTCCTCACAGAACTCGGTTCTCACATCCCGATTTTCCCAAGCCCAGGACACCATGTGGGGTCACCAGGCCTGCAGCCACCAGTGTTTCCCCTCCGTAGAAAGTGATCCCGGTGACCTAACGCACGCCGGCCTGTTATGTTCTGTGTCAGGGTGCAAGGCGGGTTCTGGGCGCAGGGCTGCGGCTGATGAAAAGAGGTCCGCAACGGGCAGGAAACGGAGCGGAGGATGTGGCGTTTCTGGAAATGTGACCCGTTTGACATTCTGGGCATTCTTGTGTGCTTTGGCCTCCCTTGTGGTGGGAAGCGATAAGAAGAGCAACAACAGCGTCACCATGCCACCCAACACACAGGCCTCCGCCCGAGGAACCAGGTGGTCTTGGAAGGTGGTGTCATTTGCATCTACACCTTCCTCTTCTCGTGTGGCTGTCGGATGAGGAACCTCCCCGGCTCAGTTGTTGTTGTTGTCGAAAGGCCCTTTAACGCGGAGACCGTCGCCATCATCTGAAAAAGAAAGGTTTACGTCAAAATGGAGGAGCTGGTTTCCCGATAAAGTCTTTTAAGAGACGACCACAAGCGAACGTGTCAGTAATCGTGCTGATGAACGTTTAAAGCCTCGCAGGAAGAAAGTGAGCTAAAGAGCCCGTAATAAAACCCAAAGTCCTGTCTTTTGCTCTTTCCCCCCCTTTTTTGTACTGGGGAATCAAACTGTGGTTTTTGTGTCTTGCGGTAGTTGAACCGTCTTGGTACAGTCTCTCCCTGACGGAGACTGTGATCTCCGGGAAAACAGATGCATAGTTGGGTTTATGCTTTTGGTTCGTGAAACGAACTCTCAGACGTTTGCATTTGCATTTACTCCCCCGCCAGACGCTCTCGTCCAAAGCGACGTAGAATTATTAACCAGCGTTGAAGTCACACTAAAGTCCCTGCAGTCCTTCACCCCCCCCTGTAGAGAGTAGAGCCACGGGACAAAAATACATACATGCGTTTTCAGTGGGCGACTTGGAGCCATCAGTCAACCTGAGACGCACGTCTCTGAACTGCGGGAGAAAACACGCAAACGTGAAGCTCAGGTGCCGAGAGGCATCAGCACAACCCACAACCTCCTGAGGCAAACGGTAGGAAAAAGCTATCTTTTTCTGTCGTCTACAGTCAAATTTTGCCACAATCCGTCGTTTGTGACGTGTCAATATCCCAACACGGATGTATTTTCCGGTTAACATTTTAATTTAAAACGTGGCGATCCCTCTACTGATAGTGCACCCCCTCTAGTTATGAAGGCATCTGCTAACATTTCGCCGTCTCGTCGGTCCTTCGTAGCTATCAGATGGCTTTTATTAACCTTGCCCTATTTGTTTAGCCAGCCAGACAAAGGTTTCAACTGTAATCGGTATGTGTGCCGCCCCCCACCCACCATGTAAATGACAAAAAAAACCTCCCAGGGCAACCTGCTTCTATTTTTAGAGTGGCGAAGCTGTAAAAGTTTCCATTTATACCTTCCTGTCACTTGTTTCTGTGGAACAACAGGAAGTGGTACCCAGTAGAAACAGGGCTGGGGAAAATGGAGAGGCGGGCTCCAAAGGGCAGGTGCTCTCCTCCGTGGCCTTGCGGCCGCCCACCGCCACTGCAGCAGGCCCACTTCACTCACGTTCGCCCACGTTGCTCATCGTGTCTGGGAAGCCGGGAAGGGGACGAGGGTGTTCGGGCAACAGCTGGAGTGTATGAATGAAGGGAGGAGGCCGCTGCTTCAATCTGCGTTTGTACCTGCAGTTACACCACCAAAGATGGCAGTGATAAAATTTTAAGGTTGAGCTTCTGTACTGAAATCCCAACTGAACAGTCATTTTTGTGCACCATTTAGACGTCGGGCTCCTTTGTCTGCGTCCGGCGATCTCAACATCGTAACCTGCTGTATGTTACGTGTAAGTATAAACACTCAGCAGCCACTTTATCGGGTACGTCGGTACGGCTTCTTTTGCCTCCCGAACAGCAGGAATCCAGCGATAACGTGCTGGACACGTTTCACGGGGGTCTTGGTTCGTGGTGATTTCGTGGTTTCTGCAGATTTTTTGTCGGGGTGCTCTGCTGGCCTGAGAGAATGGGGGCTGTGTAGGGGGTTCGTGGTGAAGACGCTGTTGTGTTTGTGGAATCGTCCCGAGATGTTTTGTGACACGACACGTTGTCCTGATGGAAGTGTCTGGAAGTTTGAGAAACTGGCCACTAACCTGCTCAGAAACAATGTTTCGGTACTTTTTGGTGTTCAAACGATGATCGGCTGGTAGCGAAAAACCTAATGTGTGCAGAGAAAACATCAATATGCTCCCACCACCGGTCTGCACCAGCCTGGGAAAGTTGTGTGTGTTAAATGTGTGTCTGTCTGTTGATGAAAGAGTCTAGATTAAATCTGTCCAAAGGCTGCTGGAATCTAAATCTATAGGATTAAACTGATTTGCAGACAAGGAATAGACAAGTTCTTCTCTGGAGGTGAGGATTTGCTTGGGTTGCAGGTCCTAGAGCAGAATTGGGACCACTATTGGGCCATTATTTAGGCCAGAATTTGAGTTCATGTGGCTGAGCAGAAACTGTTGGCTGAGCAGAAACTGTTAATACTTCCATACAGCATAAAAATGTGGATACCGATGGGAAGGCTCTCTGGAGCTTTAAGAAAGAAGGTGGGAGAAGGTTGAGCTGCAAGTCTGCAGGTGTCTTTCATGTTCTAATGCCTTTTACTGCCTCTCTTTGGTCTGCAGTTAATGAAATCATAAGGAAGGATCTCACGGGGGTCCACGGAAGGGGTCAGACATAAAGGAAGGACCTGTCCAGGATGCATGGACCTCGGGAACTCCTCTTGGGCATCACCTCTGAGAGGCGTCATCCTTCACCTTGCCTTTGACCCCACCTCCATCTTCTGCACCCGTTTCCCGATTCTGGCTTCGCTTGGCTTGCGTTGCACTTCTTCCCCCCAAGGACAGGGGGCCCTGACCAGACCCTCTCCTTGATCCTGCCCTGCTTCGTACTTCAGCACCAGTTTGAGGTCCTCCTGAACGAGACAAGAAACATGACTGTGCCTTAACGTGACTCCACCATTATCTGGGTAAATTGATTCCAGGCGTGTTGACCTGAGCTCTGCACTCCCATCTATATGCCAAAGAGATCCATCAGCACCATCAAATGAAAGTGGATGAAAGACTTGCGTCTCTTGACAGAGGATGGAAGATCATCTGAACTGGACAGGAACAGACTACTACACTCGTCGCTTCACGCAGCTATCTATGATGCACTTCTCAGTCCTCTCGTCCGTAGAGGATGTTGAGGGTGATGTGGCAGAGCAAAAGGCGATGAAAACCACATCTGATCGAGACCGTTTTCTCTGAAGCGTTTCCTGGGATCCCATCGATCCCCCACTGACCTCTCTGACGGAAGGTTGGGTTTCAAAGCTCTATACCAATAGATAATGATGCAAGCTGGATGAGAAAATGCGTATCTTCCATTTGTGGGTAGAGTTCTTGTCTATTTATAGATGCTCAGTATCAGAAGCACAATCTTGCACGGAGTCAATCATGTCTAACCGTTGTTTTGTAGAGATTTTCTTTCTCTTTGAGTGTCGGATTCATCAAAGCGCTTTAAGGAGGTCCAGCAGCCGTACGACGTGTCCTCTAAGCCGGGCGAAAATCAGGAAGCTCTCTATCTGTGACCGCCTTTGAGGACCCATCTGGAAAAAGCCATTTATACCATCGCTTCCATCCTCGACAAGGGGAAGCGTCTGGAGTAATCTCTTCAGCTTCTGCATCTGTGTTTACGTTTCAGCAGTCAAATACTTTACGGGCCTCTTCTCACACCAGTGCGGGAAAAAGCACCAAAGGCCACGTCCGCAGAGCCGAAATACTGGAGAGAGAGAGACGTCATTATTCCGGGGTCCCGATTGTTATTTCTCCCGCACAAATGTCACATAACCTGACGCCGAAGTTTAGCGGTAACAAAACATTTGACTCCTACGCTTCCAAATACAACTGGATGTTCTGTTATGACTTGTTGTGCACAGATTGTCTCCCGCATTCCGGCACAACGGACCGACGTACCGTGAGAATTACCTCTTTTTACCCGCTTGCCCCGGGTCCAACGCTCAACTGCGACCCAGAGGAGAACTTAAGGTTCAAGCAGGAAATTTCCTCGCCAGACTGTCGGTTCAAAGCACAGTAGCCGATTTGTGAAAGCGAGAGCTGGCAAGTAGTTTCTTTTTGCAGTTAAATTTAGCAGCAGCGAGGGAGAAATTCGAGCGACGGCCCCCATATCCTTGGTTTGTAAGGAGGCGGACGTTATTCACGAGCATTACGGCAAAGCACAAATAAAGCAATATTTTGCTGAAGAGTTTTATACTGGAAATGCGGTGGAACAGCAGACTTGCTTTTAAGTACCATATCTGTATCGAAGTGAGAATGTAGGCCTTTGTTTCCGCTGCAGGCAAAAGGGCTACCAAAGATTGTAATACTTTTTTTTTTTTTTTTTTTTTTTTTTTAAATCTTAACTTATTCCTCAGCCTCGATCCAGACGTTGTTCCCGAAGTGTCTTGAGAACTTCTATGCACATCATATTTGTTTTGTACCTATATTGTCGGAAGCCTCAGATCCTTGCGCCGCGCTGTTAACCGAAGTGCCTTTTTTTCCCCCCATAATTGGCTCTTACTTTGACGTTAAAACTTTTTTTGTCGTTTTTATTTGCGCAGAGAGCTGCGGCCTCTGTTTCTGCTTCCCTTCTCGTGCCGCCGCCGAGCTCGTAAAAAGGGCGTTTGAGCACATTCGCAGGGATTTCCCACACTTCGCTTCTGCTTTTAATAAAACTCATAATGTTGTGTTAATGATGACTACGACGGTGGAAATGTGTCGTGAGTAACAGCGATGATCCAACAACAATGTAAGACGTCTTAAAGACTGTTCAGTATGCGCACGTGTTCAGGTTTTCCTATTATGTATTAGGCTGTTCTCTTTGCCAGCATAACCGTATGACTAAATCCTGCCACTAAATGTTCTTATATAAATATATTTTAACACTTTTGCGGTTTAAAAGCGTCTATTGATGGTGTATTACGTTGCATTTGTACCGCATCAGAGAACTGCAAACGCACGCAGTTTGAGAGCAGCTATTTTCCCGAAACGTCTCGGATGTAAAACGTATTTTCTCGATGCAAAAGCTCCCGAGGTGCCACGCGTTTGTTGTTTTTGTGAAAACGTGGAAAGAGCTACGTTTGGATCCGAAGCGCTCGTCTTTGTTGCAGCAGCAGGACCGAGCGCTGTGTTATTGGAAACCACATCGTGGCAGAGCAGGAGCCTTGAAGGCCCGTCGCACATGTGATCTGATGAGAAATTGACAGTTACTTCTATCTCTTGCTGTTGAGCCGTCCTCTTAGTGTACAGAGTAGTTTTTATTTTCCCCCTCTACATCCTGAATGTACACACAAAACATTACTACTGTAAATAGACAACTGCTTAGTTTTGTATAAAAATGAAATAGTCCCCGTCCTGTTCCCAAAGCGTCCAAATATTAGTAGAAAAAGAAATATTTTTATGAACTGCATCAGTTGTCACCTGGCGTTTGTTACTGCGAGGCCTTATTAATATATTAAAAGCCAAAGCTTTTAACCTGCAAACAAATACTATATTCTTCTACTGTAATATTATAATATTGTCAAAGTATTCGTATTGTTTTGTGCCGATGAGGTTATGTTTTTGTTTCAAATGATTCAGCGGAGGAGCAGCAAATTTAAGCTGTTCTTTATCTTTGCTTTTCCAGATATTCAGTAACCACAGTTTTTTTTTTTTGTTTTGTTCATTTTTTTTTTTTTTTTTTTTTTTTTCCTGCGTTTTTTTNTTTAAGCTGTTCTTTATCTTTGCTTTTCCAGATATTCAGTAACCACAGTTTTTTTTTTTTGTTTTGTTTTTTTTTTTTTTTTTTTTTTTTTTTCTCCTGCAGTATCTGTTTCTACATTTTAATATAGTCTTCTGTCCATTTGCTGTCCCCGCCCCAGGCAAAGCCTTGTATCTACAAAACTTAAGCAATAAACTGCAAATACTCACATCTGAAAGCGTTTCTGTTTTGTTCGGCACCTACAGTCATAAAGGCGACGCCTGAAACCAGAACGTGTGAAACGCCGCCCGTGGAAGGCCGTGTACGTGTGGGTGTCGGTTTGTATCCCGGCGTAGCCATTTGCGTATATATCCATATATCCAGATGTAATTATTATAAAAGTTAATTGTTACTTTCAGCATAACAGTTTCACAACCTCATCATTTATTACTTTTCATTACTATTACTGTTACTATTACTTTATTCACCAAGTGTCACATCATGGACCTGCAGACTGCGCTAAATCCTACTGACTTTTCCCCTGACATTTTGGTCCATGAAAGTTAGACCACATATTAATGTAATACTTAATGCATTTATTATGAGCTCTTTGTGAATCTCTCTGTTTGAGGCCATCGTTTCAGAAGAGGTTCAGTCGACCGAATAAGAAAAACAGCACTTTTATGTCACTCTCCTCCACGTGACCATCTCTGACTGCCTGCGTGTTTCTAAGAAACAGTTTTGTGCCTCCGCGGATGAAGTGATGTGCACTTAGCAGCGTTTCTATGGGAACCGCGGTGCGTGATGCGCAAAGCAGGGGTTGGGGGCGGCTGCTGAGAGTTGCACACGAGTCGTATTGAGACCTCACCCCCACCCCGCCCCCGACTTCTGTGTTTAGGCAGAGGCCTCGATGGATGTCACTGATCCCTGAGTCATCAGATTCTTATTCAGCAGGGTAGGAAAGGGGTATAAAGAGAGAAACATCTCAGCCGTTCACCCCTTCCCTTGCCGCCGGTGGTTTTCCGTCGGACTGATAAAAAGCAAATGTGGCCGAGCCCGGCCCGAGCCAGAGGCCTTTCCTCCTCGCCTCCCCCTCCAACCCCAACCCCCAAAACAAATAACAACAAAGCAGCGGCACTGATTCTGGGTTGCTAGGAAACGGTGTGTTTGGACCCAGCTTGTGGCTGGAGCAGCACTTTGTGAATGAAACCCTGTGTTCAGGAACTGCCCTGGAATTACATCACTGCGTACGACAGTGAAAAAGAAAGTCCGAGTGTTGTTTTTTTTTTTCTTTGTTTCCTTCTTCTGCAGATCTGTTTTGAGTCACGCAGCCTTTCGTCCTGTTCGGACGATAAAAATGCCCCATAAATAATTCAAGGTTTGACCTTCTCAACCTGGAGACAAAGATAGCGACGTGTGACCTGCGTCATTCACTGGGATTTCATTCATCGCTCCGCAGATCGTCTCTCGCATGCCGAAATTCTGCTCAAGGGTGCTTTCCGTCGCAGTCGGGGTTTCTTTTCCCGTGAAAAAGCCGTGAAATAATTGTGAACGTGCTCCACGTCACTTTATTTATTTACACATAGCGATTGTTTTGCAAAGGGTTTCTGCTGCTGAACTTCACATCAAAGCACGCAGTTTGTCTGTATCCCATACAGGTCACAGGTCACGTAAACAGAACCTTCTTGGATCGAATCCTCATCGTGCTGCAGGACCTTTGAGCCACATAAAATGCCCCAAGTTGATGCGAATGCTGTATTAATGGGTAAAACGTTGCGAAGTTGATGTTCTAGTGGTGCCAGTTGTCTTGGAACGAAGGTGTTGGTTGAGAAGGTAATATCTTGATCTGCTCGCCTGTTTGTTCTTTATACCCGGCTTTGTTTTTCAGACCACAGATGTAAAATTTGCCGCACAGATACTTCTCACTGTAAGTGAGGTTTTCACATAGTCACACACACACACTCACAGCCTAGCGACATGTGGCTCCAGGCAGTTCCCAGCTAATGTGTGAAGACAAAGTCATCTGACATACAGGCCACTTCCTACACACACAGGAGAGAAGAACCCGTACTTGAAAGAGGATGAGGTAAATTATACGTGACATCTGACATATTTGTAACGTAAGGATGATAATTGGTGACATTTTTTTTGTTCATTCTTTGTGTTTCCTCTGCAGCGTCCAACTGTACTTACGTTCAAAATGCACCATTTTGAGGGTAATACAGTTTATATATGACGTGTTATTGCTGTTTGCCTTTGGACTTTCCGGAGAGGTTTCCTCTGCATGTCAGCTTCTGGGTGACAAAGGCCTTTTTGGCGACGTCCACGGTGGTTAACAGAGGACTTCGGCTTCAGCTGGTGTTGAATAACGGCCTGACTGTTAGGTGGCCAACCCGCCGGTGAGGTCCACTGCAGCGCGACGTTCTCACAAGACGTTAGTCAGCTTCCTCTTCCCGAGGTTCTGCCACACAGGGCCTACATTTATAGCAGGAGTCTGTGGGGTCCAAACTCGGACTGGGACAGGGAGAGGCCTGCATGCTGTGTTTGCGCAGCGACTGTGGAGGGAAAACGAAGCTGGAACAGACATTTCTCTGCGCTTCTCAAAACTGATCGTGCCCAGTAAACCAGGGCGGTTTCAGGGGGTCTGCAAGGGGAGCCTCAGGTGTCCCGTCATCATTAGGGTTTGGTTTATGTTGGTTAAGTTGCCCGAGTTCTTCTGTCAGCTCTTCAGGGCTAAGGTTAGGTAAGACACCCGAGTTGTTCTGCCGTCTTTAGGGTTAGTTAGTTAAGAGTTTAGGGTTAAGATTAGTTACAATGTCTGGATTGTTCTGCTATCTTTACAAAGATTTTTAATGACAATATTGGAACTTAAGTGTGTCATTATACTGTGCTTTAAAACAAATTAATAAAAAGTAACAAAAAAACTTATCTAATAGGTCACACATAAAAAGTGGCATGTAAGTTTTTACATATTTGCAATTTCTTGAAACATCAGGAAGGGCTGAAAGACTGTGAAAGGAGAATGTGCCAGCGAGGTGAACCATGTTGGAAACACACATTCTGCGCACCTCTCAGTTGCCAAGACCCAAAACAAGATCCTGGCCGGAGTGTTTAGGTGGCTTCACACCATTTTCTTCTCCCCGGTGAGTCTGCCTGCTTCTTCCGCCCTCCCTCCCCCATCCCCGCCTCCCCCGGCCCGCTTGGAAACGGTGCTGCGGGGCCCCATCTAGAGGCCACACGGTGCATCGACTCATATCTGTTCCGGTACCTCAGGCTCAGCTGACCGTACGCAGTACAGTGAACATTTGTAAGGTTAGGGAAACATTCCGAGTTCCTCTACCAGTGGGTTTAGACCACATGCCCATACGGCACTAAGTTACTGAGAGTTCACACAAATCGCCCCCGTTCAAACGCGCCGTTCTGCTCACGTCTGCGATTTAGTGGGGCTCCTCGGAAGACGGGAAACGTAAAAGAGACACGAACTCGCGGCCTCAGAGTGTGAGGGCCGGGGGGGGGGGTATTCAGATTGCGCGGTGTGTTGTTTCTGTTGTTTCACTGAGATCAGGAGTGCGAGTTTGACCAACTTGATTCTTTTTCGTTCAGTTGAGTCGGTGATGTCGGATTAGGAACGCAGGAACGAAGCCTTTGTTGATAATTTCGTCCCCCGAAAGCCGCGGGACTGCGGCCGCCCGCCACGCGCCCTGCTTGATGCCCTTTGCTCACCAATTTAGCGGTCGGGCGTCACGCTAAATTGTTTCAGCCGGGGAACCGGGGGAGTGTCGCAAACACTCCGGCACAAAGCAGGATTTCCAGCCAGCGAGCGGTGGAACGGGCAAAAAGCAAGTGACCTCAGCGGTTCTGACCGTGGAGCGAGAGTCGGTTGTCGTGTCTCCCGCACAGCTGTCGTCCTGGGCCTTTCGTGCACGGTTGCTGCAAGGGGTTTGCAGAGAACGGCGGGAAAAGGAGAAAGGTGCCAGTGACCGGCGACCCTGTTGGTGAGGACAGGTTGAGGGTCGAAGGAGGCGAGTGAGAAAAACCAGGTGAATCACAAGCCGAATTCGAAGCTGGTGTGCAGAAGGTCTTTTTGGAACATGCCGCGTCTAGAATGGCCTCGGAGGGGTCATCTGGGTGTATCGTGACTCACTAGGAGGGAGTTTAGTTAGCATGAGTAGCTCGGAGAGCATGTGGGGTGGGGTGGTGTGGTGTGGGGTGGGGGTCATTTTTGCATATTTATTTTCCCCCAGAGGTCCCCGCATAGAGATGAGACCCAGCAACTCAGTAAAAAGGGAAGCAGGTGGCGTAGTGGTTAGAGCTGCTGCCCTGCAGGTTGGGAGACCAGGGTTTCAACCCCAGGTCCAGTTAACACCAGGATTCACAGAGTCAGGTGCCAGCTGGGGTCAAATCTCAGCTCGTAGGGTCACCGCCGACTGAAAAGGTCCAGAAATGACTCTGTACAACTTCCACTTTCTTCCTCTCCCTGTTCAAGGTGAGAGGACATGAAGCGTGCCTGTAACTGGCCAGCAGAGGGCGACAGAGAAGCATCAAGCTGTGCAGAGACACTGGAAACTGGACTTTTCCGGGTCTAAAAGCGCCGAAACTTTCTCCTGTAAGGTTAATATCACACGAGAGTGTAAATGGCCTCTGTGCCTCTGACAACTGTGACCTTCAGTGTCTCCGGTGTCACAAATAATGCTGCACGTGCTCATAAATTGGGCTCCTGGGCTCCGTGAACTCTTTGAGGTCCGTGCAGGGGCTTCCAAGGGTTTGTGAAGCACACCTCGCCGGCTTTGAAAACCACGCTGTCTTAAGCGAATGCAAGTTAAAAATAAGATAAATACGCTATGACGGAATGTTTCGGTGCGTTGAACCGAACGCTACGCTTTCTCCAAAATGTTTCTTCTACGATCGGTCCTTGGCTTCAAACTCTTAAACAGGCCTAGAAAAATGTAAGAACCGCTAAGATGTTTGTATAAAGTGGAATCTCTGCTTCTCCGTCTGTTTGTTCTTCGTGCACAGCTTTGTTTTGAAAGCCGCAGACTTGAAATTTAGCCCCCAGGTACTTCCCAGCCCAGGTTAGGTTTTTGTGCAGTCAAACAAACGCACACACACACACAGAAGAATTATTTTTCCACGCAAGGCAGACGCCACACACACTACGTACTACACGTGGAATTTTTTTTTTTTAATGTGTGCGCAAATAAAATTGTGAGCGTTAAATATACGGGTCACACACAGCCGCACCCTTCGGTGAGATAGGGGCGGTAAACTTTGCTGACACATGTTTGATTGTTTTCCTTTCCACTTGACTGGGGCTACGCTAAACAGTCACTTTAACGTTAAAACAGTTCGGCGACTAGATAACGTGTTATTACCGCTCACCTGCTACCGCTCCACTGCTACACCTTTGACCCGGGCAGCGGCTCAGCTCATAAATAGAGCCGACAACAGTGTTGGAATTTTTAGCGGAAGTGCGGCAAAACGTTAGAGGCAGACAGGGAGGAGCGACACAAGAAGATATTCATCGCCCATTTCGTGCCAACATCCAGGTACCCTATTTTCAACATTATTTTGCCTCCGCGATTGTTGCTCTGGGAATGACTGGCGGCCGCGGTTATCGTCGCCGATTAACCGACCGGCTGAGTCGTCCTTCCAGGCCGCTCGGCCACCGCAGACAAAACAGTAGACGGCAAAAGGAAAACACAGTCTGTTGCTGTACATATCGCAGTGCAACCTTTCCTGGGAGTCGCGCTAATGGCATTGTTGTCCTTGCCTACGTGCTTGTTTTGTCAGTATGGATGCTAATTGCTCCATCTGCGCGGAAGCTGTTCCCGTGCAGGGGACGTGAGCGCTGTGGGGGGGCGTCAGGGCCACCAGCTGGCTGTGCTCTTGAGGGGGGGGGGGGACACAAAGTTCACGCCGGGACTCGGAAACTGCCCCCCCCCGTTCTCTTCCCACCCTCCTCCCCCGGCCTCCTGCCGTACCGCTTCCCTCCTGGCTTCTTCTGCGGCGGACAGTCCACCAAAACCCAACGCCTTTTGTCTTGCGGGACGGGAAGGTTCCGGAAACATGTTCGGTCAACAAACTCCACAAACAAGCCCCGCCTCTTTCTGTGTCTTCATTTCTGACTCCTCGGCGAGCGGGAATCGATAAGCAGTTAAATCACCAATTACTAAAAAATTAAAAAAACCTCAGCGCCGCGTTTCAACTCGTACCGGACAGATTTTATCGCCAATGTCTGTAGCCAGAATCAAACGAAAATATTAATAATCCTCAGAAATGTCCCAAACTGTCTGTTTTACCGTGCGGCTGGTAAGAGTTTGCAAGTCTGTGTGGGTTTCCAGCTGCTCTGGTTTCCGCCCCCAGTCCAAAGACATGTGTTTCAGGTTAATTTCCCACACTAAATTGTCCATAGTGTGTGTGAGAATATGAAATAGATGAAAATAGATGGATGGATGGATGGATGAATGGATGGATGGATGGATGGACATTTGCTCTTATTTACCTATTGTATATTGATATTTTTCTGCCATGTCTTCCATGTTCTTCTCCCTTTCTTCTTATTTCCTGCTAACTGCACACTGTAAAAGTTCTAGAGTTGACAGCACCTCTGTCGCTCGATGCAGTTCCCCACAAGCTGGATGGTTATTGTCCTGCAGACAGTGCAGACGGGTGTGGAGAAGTGAGTGTCAGTCTGTTTTTGAAGACGGGACGGAGACGCCGGGACACGTGGCAACGCGGGGGGTCGCGCCAGCTGAACCTGTGCAGAGCAGAAATAAAACCCTTTTACTGTGTCTCATCACTGAGGCTCCAAAGAACCTCAACCTGAACAAAAGATTGTCAGACCTGTCATGGATGGTGGTGTCATGTCCGCTTCCCCTCCGAGTCTTTTACCGGTTTAAAAACTTATCCGGGGTGATTTTAACATGCAAAGGCGCCTCTGTGGCACGCGGGCTCCTCCCAAGCGCTTCATACGGTTTCTGAGCGGGGGTCTCCGCAGCCGACGGCCTGTCTGACTGCACACGTACTTCACGGGGTCTTCGGCGGAGCCTCTGTCTTCCCTCTCGGGGCTTTAACTGGCACGGCCTCCCAGGCGCAGAGCTAAGGCTCACTTTCCACACCGTCGGCAAAAAAACAAACCCGAAGAAGAACAATGAAACCATCGATGAAAGCAGCTGTCACCGGGACCCAGAAAGGGACCGCGGTTCGGTACTGTGTACATTTCAGAGGTGCCCCAAATGGGTGGAAGGATGTGATTTACAGCTCAAATCTGTGCGTTCAAATTCATAGCCTGCTTAGGATTTTTTTCTGCCTGAGATCCGGCGAGGAGATGCCATTATTTCCCGGTGTTTTACGGTCATTAACCGCAGCTCCGGTGCGTCCTTCATAAATAAGGCGCGTCACCATTTTGCGCAGCCCGGTCTCACGTCGGTGCCAGAGACGTGTGGAAGATGCCACCTCCTGTCCCAGTCGCTTGTCACGCCGGGCAGAGACCGACAGCGCGTTTGAGTCATGTTTGGTGGTACTGTGACAGAATCTGTCTGGGCTGGAAAAATAATTCTTCCGGGGATAATATCACCAGTTTATGGAAAGCTGAAAAAAAAAAACAGATTAATTGGAGACCGGATTATATAACTTCTCCCTTCAAAGGTCAACATCATCAGCAGACAACGGCAACGGAAAAGTCGTCCGACTGCTTTGCATTCAGCTTCCGGCTCCAGACCTCGGCGAGCTCTACAGAGGCTCCGGGCACGGAAGATACCCCGGTAAACTAACGCGTACCGTACACCGGCACCTGCGCCGGGATAGCAGCGTGAAGAGGGGCGCCGGCTTGGTGGCGTTACAGTCGACAGTCACACATTTATCCCTCACGTTGTGGCCCATCCAGATGTGGCCCGTTTAGGATTCAAGGTCCAAGTTTGACGTTCATGCAGATGCGCGTGAGAAAATGAGATGTGGTCTCTGCCCGGGGCTGCGGTGCACAGAGCTCTGCACACACGGCAGGGCGACACAGCGCAGCGCAGAATACACACACCTCAGGGCAGAAACACTTTCTGGGGTAGTTGGTATATAAATGAATACAGAAGGAAAGTCTTTTGCACGGTGCTGTATGTCACAATTGTATTATAAACTATTAAAATGAGGCACCCAAGACCAAAAACAGAAATCTGTCTCCAACACAAGCCAAGCAGTCATCTTCATAAAACAAAAAAAAAACGGGCTGGAATTTGTCACTGTATTGAAAAGTCTGCGGCTCCGCGTTTGGTGGCTCGCCGGAGTGACACACCCGGGCGGACGTGCGCCCGTCTTCCGTTCGTCTGCCGCAGGCAAGCTGAGCTCTGGACCTGCATAACAAGAGCGGCGCACGAGGCGGACGCCGGCAGGCGGAATACTGATGAAGGAGCGCGTGGGCGGCACGGAGAGCGCGCTCCTCCTGAGCACGGCGACGCACGCGGCCCGGAGGACCTCGGCGGCCCGGGAACCCCCGGCGTGATGGACGGACACATCGCCTCGGCGACGTGGTCACGCACTCGAGGTGAGGACTCTGAAGGGACCTTCAGGTAAGTTTCCCTTGAAAAAAAACTAGGCTTTGGCTGTGTGGAACCGCAAGAGTCTCAGACATGACCCCCTGGGCTGGATAGTCCAAGGGTGCAACCTTCCTCAGCCTCACGAAAGTAGTTCCCTCCCTGAAAAACCTCTTGTATGGTGGAATTCTCATAACTGGCAGACTTAGATATTATCTTTAAATGGTCTTTTTTTGCATTCTGAGCCCCAAAAATGAGCACTCACCTCTGCATCTACAGAGCTGAATCTCTTTTTTGTTTGTCTGTTTGTTTGTCTGTTTGTTTGCTTGTTTGTTCTTTATGCACAGCTTTGTTTTCAAGACACAGACTTGAAATTTGGCACAGAAGTGCTTCTCACCCCAGGTTAGGTTTTTAGCACACACACACACACACACACACACATGCACACACAGAGTCACTACAGGCCTGCCTTTCACACAAACTGGTCCTCATGCCAGAACCAACAGGCAAAACCTCTTCTGTTTGAGCCCAGCGCTGCAGTTCATCCACCTCAAACATGGAAATGAGAACTATTTACTGTTTGCAGTCCAGCTCCAGCTCCTAGGGGGTCCCCTTGAGCAGCCAGGGATGCTTCAATACCACAAAATCCCATTAATATTGAAGGGATATAATGAAGTATTAATCACTGTTTCCCTTCATTTTACTGTATGTCTCTTTCGCCGCTCGACAAAAGTTCACGGACACTAAATGTTTATCTTTCTTAATGGGAAAAAGCAAAGCTAAACAGGCCAGGAAAGAATGAATTTTCGCTCACAAAATACGTCGACGCCGTTTGGACAGTCCGAACGGGGGGGCCATCGTTCCCGAGATTATAACAGGTGAAACTGGCAAACAAGGGGTGATGCCGGCCGAGAAATTCACAGCGGCGCATAACTGTGAAGAAGACCCACGGGTTGGTCTCACGCTACACGGCAGAAATCCATATTCGGTCGGTCCTCAAAAATGGGATCGAGTAGCTCATAAGTCAGGATAGGGGTTCGGATTAAACCACCTCCTGAAGCCGAAGTCTGGAGTTTATGGCTGTATGAACGTGGGCTTCTGGTTCTGTCTTCCAGGAAGTCTACCGCCGCTGTTAGGCCTGCCCAGGGCCAAGCCGAGGTCTGCTCCTCCCCCGGGAATTTGCCAGAAAGCGGTAGCTAAGGAAGCATCGTCCACATTCATGGCAGCAAACTCACAATTAACGCCATAAAAACCACGTGAGCTCTCCGAAGGGAGCTCGCATTTCACCGAAAGCGCCCCCGTGCACACGAGACACATGCGAACAGAAGCCTTTGGCTTCTCTGAAAGTCGCCTCTTAATTGGGCTTTGAACCTGACACCTACTGAGCACATCAGCTGTGAGATCACATCACCTTCATGAGAACCCTTCTTTATCTACAGCACTTATTGTTTGTAACTTCGAACACGCAGGGCTTCTGTCCATCGCTTTATCCATGACCCCCTAGGTAACCGCCCCCCCATGTTCCCCACCACCCCGCACCCTATAAGCTCAGATAACAGTTAGAATGTGTAAGTTTCAAACAGCCGGAGGTCTCCTGCACGAGTCCGGCTGCGTGCGGCGGGCAGCGTGGGCGACGATGCCGGCGCGCGGCCCGCTTGAAACGCAGCGGCGCCCCGGCCAGCCGCGGGCGTCGGCAGTGCGTGCGGTAAACATCCAGGCCGCCTGCTGAGGGCAGCGCCGAGACTTGCAGACGGGGAAAGCAGGCAAACGTTTATCTTTACCGTTGCCGTTCACGTTCCTTCGTGTGAGTACAGCTGTTGGCTGGAGAGTCGTCGCGTGTCGATGCTGCTGTTGGTGCAGATGTGTCCCTTCTTAGTCCGTCTGTCATTCACACCTTCCCGGTTCGGATCCCGTTGTCTGTCCGTCATTCTACCTTCGTCATCGACAGTTTCACGCGCGGCACAAAAAAACTGCCTATATGACACTCATTTCTTGCTCCACTTTTTCCACCTCACTGCGACCGTCTAGAAGTTTCCGCCGGAGTTCCGAAGCCGTTTCGCGTTCGTTTTTTAACACGGTCTCCCGCGGCGAGGCGAAATATTTCGTCGCCTTAAAGCATCTGAACCGGACCGGAACGAACGGAGCCGAAATCGACTCGGCCTGGGTTTACGGGAGCTCGCGACGTGACTCCTCGCCGCAGGGCGTCCCAGAATTAGACCGTGAGCAAAATCTGGCCTTTGTAGCATCAAGCAGCCAGTCAACCGCACACGGCGGCAGGCGTGGCGGAAATGTCGGATCCACCTCCGAGGAGAACCGGTGTGGATGAGATACTCGTGCCCTCGGGGGGTTGACAACAGAGATGTTCAGCCCATCGCAAGACTGGATGGTGTTGCTTGGAGAAGTGATGGTTCCCGGCCAGAACTGGCACGATGCTGCGTTTGTGAGCCAAGTAGGCTGTCGCCCAGAAGCCCCGATGAAGAACGCCCACAAGGAGGACAAAGGGAACAAGCTCTTAATGCAGTCCGTCGTGTTTACTAGCCTGGCGCCCTGGTGCCTGTGATTCAGAGACCGGGAAGTGAGGAAGAACAAAGACTTTGTTTAGGTGCTTTATGTCGGTTTCGCTCCGACACGCTGGTGAACGTCTCTGCGGGAGGTGTGCGGAATCCGAGGCAGAACGGAGATCGGAAACAGTCCGGCACGTTACTGTCGTGCGTCGCATACGAATACCCCGAGCTAACCGCGCTCGGATATCGTCCAAGTCCGACCTGTCGAGTAGGGGTCCGTGGGAAGGCAAGTGTACTTCGGATATCCCCTTAGTCAGCACTATTTCCCACTGTGCAGTTCTGTCTTAAGCCACATTTGCACCATCTGAGCAACAGACACTATTACTGTCAAGGATGCAGATGATCGAGTTAAAAAAAATGTACTTTGTTAATTAATGGTGTCGATTGAGGAAAAAAGACGATTATTATTATTTTTTAAAAAATGATACATTCCAGCTAGCCGAGGGACTCATTTCCCTGTATTTGACGTCCTGCTCGGCGACCAGCTCAGCCTCCGCCGTGCGTAAGCAGTCCAGCATCTAAAGGAGACCAGAGGTGTATAATTTTGCTCGTATTTCTCGTCGAATCAGCACCTATATTTCCCTTTTTTAAAACCTTACCTGCACATCACGCTGAGGACTGTGGTCCTGCACCGTTCCGGATCGTGCGTTCGTTTCTCCTGTTCTTCTGGTCGGTCTTGCAAACGGACGCGTGTGATGTTGAGCTTGCGGTGGTAGGGCGGTTCGAAGGACTTTAAGAGGGATTTTTATCTTTTTACTTACTCCTCCTCGCTTTAGTCGGCATTGCGTGTCGGTTCTGTTTCCCGGGCCGAATTGCAGGCCTCCCTTCGTGCTTCTCGGCCAGTCGGCCCCTGGTTCCGGCTGAGGAAGCCCTGGGTTTACGAAAGAACCGCCATCTTCTAAGGGTGTCTTCTTATCGGCCCAGGCGCAAAACCAGCTGGTAGGACAACCCCCCCACAATGACCCTTAGTAACAAGACTTTTCACTATTCAGCTCTTCACCTTTGCCCCAGAAGTCCTTAACATCTTTGTTTCCAGTGACGCTGCCCGGATTTTCCTACAAAATCCGGGCAACCTGTGTTTTTGCTGGTTGTGCTCATCTACTCGCCTCTTCGCCGCTTAGGTTCTCCTCGATCTGGAACCAGTCTGGAGGCGCATGAGGTATATCGGGCGGCGCAGTCAGGCCATTTAACCATAAACCCATCAGAGCAAAGAAATGCTGAAATGTTGACATGCTGTATATTTGGGTGTTGCTCATCAACGGATGTTTGATTTTAGGACAAACGTCAAGTCAAACCTGTTTTGGCCACAGGACTTTAGTCTGCAACGTCCACAACATCTTGGCTCCTAATTCGCCGGGATCGTCGTAGTGCTGCTTTATGTGACCTTTTTTGTACAGACAGGTTGCACTAAATGGGGTTATAATATACGTTTTCTGGGTTTGATTTAGTGATTTCCATTGTTACACATTTATGGCAATTCCATTATCATGTTTCTGGACCTCGGAACACAGCTGCCATTGCCTTTCTACACTAATATATAGAGGATATTATTGTGGCATGAAATAGAATAGTGAATTAGAGAAATAAGGGACATTTAAAATGGAAGGAACCCCATTACCTCGGAGTGTATATGGAAAAATAGTTCCAGTCATGGGCTGATGAATATCCAGCTTCCCGCCATGCTCGGGGTGCCTTTGCTCCTTTGTGATGCCAGGCTCCAGGTTGCGGTGGAAATGTCAGAGGTTTTCCGTCTTGGTGTTTTTTCACTTGCTTAAATAATCTCGAACCCATCTGAATTCTTATCAGGCCTGCAAAAGCAGAGCTCGAACAAATGCTTTCCGCTGTCATCCCCGTAGGCTGGGCGGTGGTTCGGCGGCAATTATTTGGCGAGAACATATTCGAGGCCGCTGCTTCTGCGGATCGCGGCTCTCCTTTGTCCTTTAGGGTGTCCTGCTTCGGCTCGCAAGGCCGGGTGCGAGAGGACTGCGAAATTATCAGCAGCATCCGTCCGCTCTCCTTAAAACCCGGGAGCCGCACTTGCGGCTGCCGTGAGAAAGGTGTTTGAGGAGCGACGGAGGAGAAAGCAAGACCCGCCGCTTTTCAGCCTTCAGATCGTGTGTCTCAAGGGAGTTCGAAGCAGAATGCGGCCGTGGAGGTATAAAGCCTGAATGAACCAGCCGTCGATTTCTATCAGGGTTGTGAATGGAGCTTCGGGTCACGGGAGTCAAGAGAAACCCTAGCAAACCCCCCCATAATCCTACTGAGGCTCTAGCCCGCTCGGGAGGATTTCCAGCCCCTATCCACACAAAGTCCTGCAAACAGCTCATCATACAGCCTTTGGGAAACACAAAGAAACCAAGTCATAATTTCACACGGTTATCATTCAAACTTCTGCCCTCTGGGCCACAAGCGGAGCACCAGTCCAAAGTGTGGGTCCCCTTGCTGGAAAGTAGCGTGTTTTTCACCTCCAGGAGATTTGGACCCGTCTGCCGTGCGTTTACGGCGAGTGGGGTGGTAGATTTACAATTGGAGAGCGTGGCAGCTGCGGGAGTTTGGTGGTGGACCCACGCGACCCCACTCCCACAGTGTTTAAATCGTGCAGCAGCATCCCATCCAACCCCCGACTCTGTGAGTCAGCGAGTCCAGCGGTCTGACTTTGGCCTGACGTGGGAACGTCAACGACGCAGAATATGTCTGGGCATTTTTGTCCGGCCCCAATCTACAAATTTCACTAAAATGTATTCAAATAAAGCAACCCTTCGATTGACAAAATAAATCCCTCCCTGAAAGGGGTCGGCATGCTGAAATTTCCCATTCCGAAAGCCCGTTTCCCATTGTTTTAACCAGGAAAAATAGTGTGTTCCCAGCCCATCTGAAAACCCCAGACCGATTTTCCCAAACGCTGTAAAACATTAATATACAGTAACCATCAACCGATGACATCATCAGCATGACATCAGACACTTGACGGCCAATTACCTAATGCGGCTCAGTGAGGTCATTAATGGACGTGTTTCCGGGCGGGATGGTTCGGAAACAAGTGCTGCTGTCCTTCTATGCGGCACACAGCGACATTCAATGAAATTTACGTTAAAAAACTGGATTAAAATAAACAAACAAGGTAATTTAGTGTAACATTGGAGAGCATTTGACTGTAAGCCGGGTGGAGGAGAGTGTCAAGGATAGACGGTGACGTAAACGTAGCGTAGCCCCGTTGTTCCGGATAACGCTTTACTTACGAGACTAAACGTTTTTTTTTCGCCCACGCCGGCGGAATTTCACGTAACAAACGGCGTTGGACTGACGGATGACCGCGTGCCCCGAAGCTCCACGCTGGCCGGCCTCGTCCTCGTGCGTTTTACCGGCGTGAAGAACTATAGGTAATTTTCGGCGATCCGAGAGCCGATCATTTTCCGCAGTGTTAAAGACAGGGCCGCCCGCATCCGTTGTCCTCCGTGTTCCCACTGAAATCCTAAAGCGTTAAGATTCTCCAGCGCCGTATAAAACGCCAGCTTTTGCCGCGGAAAAGGCTGCGGTTCGAGCGACCTTACTCTCAGGGGGGCATCGGGTTGTAACGACGGCCCCTTCTCCCACCCTGAGAATCGCTGTACGCGCAGCAGAATCTCTGGAAAATTATATGCCATTAAACGTCATTACATTCATCCGGTAGCAGGAGTTTCACCAAATGGAGGCAGAGTAGAAGGGAGGTTTTGTAAAATCCTGCAAACAACCAGATTCTGCTGCAAACGTGTTTACGCAAGAGGAAAAAGAAAGAACCTTTGTTTCTTTTGTCAGAACTTTTCCTTGAAAACCCATTAGCTAATTCCCTCCTTCCTCACGGAGTGCGGGGCCCTGAACGCGTCCTTGCAAAAGCAGAGTGTCGGCCGTTGGGGGTCAGCGAAGGAATGTTCTACGGCAGTGACCGGTCGTGTGACGTTTGTGCCGTCAAACTCATCGATGGAGTTAACTAAAGTGCTTCCATAATGGCGACATCGACGGCCTTGGAGGAAGGGTCGAAAGACGCGATCTTACAGACGACGGCAAAAGGCTCAACGCGGCCCGAGAGAAACGTGGGAGAAGTACCTTGAGGCTGAGAGCGCCGTTATGTTCAACGGTGGTCATCGGTCATCTCTGAGCGCCATCCTGGGTGTGTACCCTTTCAAACATCAAGGTGTCTTCTTCTCAAACTTCGGAGGCCTCTGCAGACGTACGTCTCCTGCAGCCAGGGGCGTTGAGTTGGAGGTCAATGGCAGGAATAAAGTGCAGTGCAGAAGGACAAGGCCACCACCAGGTTCCCTGCTGCTTCCCAAGCAGCCTTTGGATGAGGCCTTGGAAATGAAGACAGCAGCACCCAGAGGTCTGTGGATTGACAGCGTTGTTCCAGAGAGGCGTCGCTTGCTCCGCAGCTTTCGACTCATACGCATCTGTGGGGGTGGGGGGGACAACAAGAAAGCGGAGCTTGTTTGGAGGCAGGGCCCTTTGATGCCAGAGTGAGTCACACTCTTGGGGCAGAATACCACGCTTTGGCTTTCACGAAGCCAGCATCCTCAATCCGGCGCTGTAATTTCGAAGTGCTAAAATAACACCAGCGACAGCTGCGGTGCTGCCTGCACCCGTGAGCCTGTCATTAAGTCCGCCCCGCTCATCTGTGACTGCAGGGGACAGGACTGGAGTGGACCGGCCTCCTCCTTTTACTCACTTCATCTACGCGAGGGTCAACCCCACTACACAGACTGTAATAAAGCACATCCAACGCCTCTGGTTTCCTGGCACGTAAATCACAGCTTCCATTTTTCTTACATCTAGATGTATTTATTGACCTGAAACCTTTCTCCAGGTCGACACACCGTGCTTTCAATTGTTTGCCCATTTAGGCTGCATGATTTCGACGCACTACGGTGGACGGTCCTTCAAACGCCAGGAGACCAGAGGCCTCAGGCTGAGCTTTATTCCAGCCCTGGCGCTGGAAGTCCGTCCTCATCTTAGGTCGCAACTCAGCAAAGGGTTTTAAATAATTCTCCTTGGAAGTGAAACACCAGGGCGATTTGTTGAGGGAAACCGGTACCTATACAGAACAACCTGCTAATGCACTGCTCACCAGAATTGTTGCCAGCATCTTACAACAAACCTTCATACTGTGTGCTTTTCTTATTCAGTAGTCGCACGTCCAGAAGATGCGTCGGTCGTACACGAGGAGTCCAAGCGATCTTAAGGAAAACACGCAAAGGTGTTTTTTTTACAACAGAGGCTGACATGTCTTCTCACCAGAGCTTCCTAGCAACAGTCATTTCTTTTTTTCTTGGTTCTGTCATGGTTTTGCCTTTCACCGATCAAGATGGTATGAGAAGATATTCTCTGTGTGACCTCCTGGGGTGTGGGAGTGGGCGTAAAAGTGGGAGGTGGTGGGGGGGGGTAGTTCTTTGAAGTGTGTATCTGAGTTTGAACAAAGGACTGCAAACCCAACCCAGTCGCCTGGACAATGTCAGCAGCGGCGTGCTTCTCCAGCCAACGTCGGTGACAGGAGAAGAAACGCAGAGAGGAGAAACGTTAAACATCACCTGGTTCTACTGACCGGTTGTGACGGCGACGCTGATCCGTCGAACGTTTCCCATCTTTCACAGCAGCACCTCTTTTTCACCCTGGCAAATACTAACAACAGATGCGAGTAATATGTAAAAATATATTGTGAATAAATAACAAGGAATCAAACCTGTATTTTTACCGCCTCCCCGTTCCACGCCGAACCCAAAGATGGTGTCACTGACCACTGATTTACATATCGCAGTTTATTAGTTATGACTAAATTACCGCCGCTTTTATCACTAACGTACAGCAGCGGAAAATTCCGGACTCCGATAAGATTAATCCTGATCTCACCAGAAATCATTTGAAACGGAGCTATAAATCCGGAAAACGACGCGTCGTTCGTGACTAAAGTATTAAATGCGACGTCTACGTATTGTTTTATAGTCGTGTGCGGCCGACCAGAGGAACGATTTTATAAATGCCCTCCTATTTAATCAAAATAACATTAAAATAATAACTTTCCCCCCAATAAGCTACACGGTTAGAGAGGTTCTCGCATTTCTGACGCCTGAACGCGAAACGTTAAATACGGCCAGTCGAGGAAATGTCCGTGCAAGCTTCTTTTTTTTTTTTTTTTAAATGTGAAATAATGAAAAGATTTACGGTGAACGACGAAAACATCCTACAGGAATCCTGCAGAAACTGTAGAAAGGCCCTTGCGCTAGAAAAGAACGTCGTCCCTGTAACCGTGCGGCTGCCGTTTTCTCCTTCGCCGCACCTTCACTCGCCGGAAGGTGGGAGAAGCTCGCGGCGGGTTCCCCAATGTTGAAACGTGATTTAAATGGCTTTTCTTCCGTGCCCCACGTTACATGGGCGCCAGCTTTTTTTGCTTCTGCCCTTCAAAAGTCGCCGGTTAGGTCTTCTGAACTGGTTCGCTTTCCGGTGTTACACATCGCCGACCTCCCTTCGCTTACAAACTTGTTTTAATTATATTTATACCTCATATCTTTACCGTCCATGTTTCCTATTAACTAAAGACTTAATACATACAAATGAGAAAATTAATAACACTGCAAACAACACAGAAGCACCCCCGCCTGCTCCGCGTCACATAGCAACAGTGTGGTGTCCATAGAAACAGACCTAAACTTAAAGGAGATGTATTTAAATGTTTCTTTCAGAGTAATAACTACTCTGTAATTAAAGAGGTGTAAAGTAGTTCATTAAAACTTAGTTCCAGAAGATAAACACTTAAACAAGCCGCCGCCGATTTCTTTTGTTAGGAATCACTCCGGGGCTTCTTGGCTTTTTATCTGAAACCTTCAGGGTCCGGTCAAAATTTTCACCAAACACCATCTATAGCCAGTAATGGCCAAAGTGAGCATTTATTTTATATGTTTATAATAGATTTAATTTAGTAGATGAGAGTTTACTTTGTAAAAGCCCTGCAGGTTTGGGACCAAGGAAGTGTGGCAGAAACCAAATGAGGTGGCCGCAATGCGAGCGGGGAAACGGGCCAAAAGGAAGCAACCAACTGGCCTCTGAATTTGTTAGTTATATTTTTGTTTATTAATTATAGGGATTCTTTCCACCAAAGTGACACAAAACTCAGAGTTAACGGAACCGATGAGCGACAAAGAGCTTTACTTAGAGGCAGCTTGCAGGAACACGGTTCATTCGTCCAGAACCGCCATTTTGCTTGATGAAAATTTGTGGAGCAGCTAGGAGATCAAGGGAGATGAGGCTTTGAAAGAAAGGTTTACGGAACCATCTTGAGAGGCACTAGGAGGGTTCTGAGGGACAGATGAAGCTTGTTCCTCCATATCAAAGCCAAAACTGACAACCTACAGACTTCTGGTTCTGGACGCTTCACGAGTGGATCCATCAAGAGATGGATTACTAGGAATGATCGAGCCAACCTGATCAGGTATTGAGGTGCAGGTCTTTTGACCATCTTGCAGACTGCAACTAGAGTCTTGAACTTCATTCAGGCAGCGAGAGGAAGCCAAGCGGGACATACATCAACATTTATGACGTTCGTACGTCTCTGTTTGCTGCGACCTTGTTCAGCATTGACCTGCAAAACACAAATCCACAAAGCTGTGTTGCATCCAGCATCTAGTTAAATCACACCTTCCAGGAATCCTTTGATCTTGAGCAGGCAAATAGGTGGTCAGGTTGGATGTTACATCCCAGTTTCAAACATGAAACAACCCCCGCTATAATCGCACGTCTTTACGTAAATGAAATTATGCGGAAGCCTCGATGTGATCCGCTCGCAAACATCCGTCCATTTCGGATGTTTTCTTTCTTCGTATTGCTTGGGTTTATGGCCTGTTCGTTTCCAGCGATGCTTAACCACACCACCACTGGCACGGTTGCCTAAAATGTATGAAGCACTATTAGTCTTGAGCTCAACCAGCCCCAGTTGTAAATAAAAAACTCTCTTTTGCTCTTGTCAAACTTGCTGAGCATCAGAGCTTTGGAAAGACGCACATTTGAACGTCTCACAGTCGCTTGGAGTGACTCAGCCAGTATGGCGCCCACCTCAAGAGGAGACGGGGCTCAAGCACCCGAACCGCAACCCGTAGTAAACGTCATCGGCTGAGTCATGCTCCATGTGATGATAATATATTAATGTAATAGCATGACTGGTATTGTTCCAACCCATGTAGGTGTTCCGCAAGCTGCCAGGCTTCCTTCTAAAGGTCCTATTAGGCACAGATGGTTCCACATGGGGTCTGTCTGTGCGAAATGTGGTTTATGACAAGAGGAATGGACCACGGGGTCAAAAAATAAGGAAAAAAGCGATAGTGGCGATTGAATAGAATGTGTGTTTGCCCACCTAGCTGACGGCTACAAACGTTTCTCTTCTGCCTTTAGCTTTAAGGCGGAAGGCTTGAAAACGCCAGCGATAAAGTCCTCACCGAAGGGTGATGAGTTTCCTATAAGCAAATAACCGCACACACTTGGTCCGTGTTTGACGTGTACTACCGGGGCGGCACTAGTGCAGTACGGTTTCCCGGCTGTTTCTCAGCGGGACTCGAGTTTGACCTCTACTCGCTCGGTGTGGGGTCCGCAGTACCCCTGTTTGTGCGGGTTTCTTCGGGGCACTACAGTCCAAAGATGCGTGTTTCGGTTTAACTCTACTCTAGTCAGGGCGTAGCCTTCCAAGCCTGGCGTCCTACGCTCCTGCTAAAGGCTCTGGGCCGGATCCAAAAAGCCAGCCTTAGGAGAAGCGGTTAACCACCTTTCAACCTCAGAGGAAGAGTTTAACAATTTGTTGACGTCAAAGGGCACTTTTAGAATTCCGTCCTCAAACTCGACACGGGGTCGAAGGTCACACTGACTCTCCACTCAACTTGAAGTTCCGTGTTTAACCAAGAACAATTGTTTTTCACTATTTAAGGAATGTGCCTTTGGTTCCCATAAACCTTTTTTTCTTTTATTGGTCACAATATCTACAGGGAGAGACAGAACACTGAGATGTGGGCACCACCATCTACTCACACGGGGGGGTCACATGTTTACCGAGGGCCACAGGGTCATCCAGCACCGCCTAATAACTCTCATAACTTCCACAAAGGTGTCCAGATGCTAAAAATTGTTTTGGAAATACTGTGTGGGTCAAATGTTATTTGTTCCAGTGGGAGGAGCTTGAACACTTCAGACGTCTACATATTTACGGAAGGAACGACGGCTGTAGACCGGAGCTTTAAAGTAGATTTCTTTGCAAAGTGCGTCGACGTGAACAACCAACGACCTTCCGTGACCTCACCAGACCGGGAGCTCGAGTAGTGGTTTCACAGCAAAATGGAAGAAGTCAAGTCGCTTCCAGTAAACCTAAATTCTGTGACTTCATTACTGGTTGGTGCAGCAGCAGGTGGCACAGAGGTTACAGCTGTTGCCCTCAACTGAGGAGCCTTGGGGTCGAATCCCACCTCTTGCTCTAGTACCCCTGAGTGCGGTACTTACCGCAAAAGTGCTCCAGTAAATTTACCCAGGTGTACCGTATAAATGAGTAAACAACTCTTGACTTCACATTGTCAGTCCCTTCCGACATTAACCGTTTGGAAGGAGCTTCTCCTCAGTAATATGGCCCAGCTTCACCTCACCTTGCAGGCCTTTTGCGTGCCGTCCGCCATACACTGTTTCTAACACCTTCGGCACTTTGGGACGTGACATGCCGTGGTTTTGTCACTTGTTTTGGTTTTTTTAAAAGTCAGGTACCTACCTGAAACAATGCCCTGCCGACACCCGCCTGTCAGCCCGCTGCTGCAGAGGGGAATCTCCTTTGAATCGCACTTGCGGAGATGTGTGTTTGAATTAATCTCGATCTTCCTCGCCCGTTCGCGGGTTCGGCGCCCCGGCGGAGCGGCTCGCGAGCGTCCAACTGACAACGAACCGAAACAAATTAAAACCGACTGCTGCGGCAAATCCCACTGACAGCAGCCATTCGAGACACAGCGATGTTCGCCACTGTCTGGTTTTAACAGTGCAGGGTCGTATCTCGCAGCCGAAGGAGCTGCAGAAAACGTCGAGCCGATTCGATCGTCGAAACGTATGGAGTTAATAACGTTTGTATGTACAGTCCTGGGCAAAAGTCTTAGTTGTGGGACTTCAATGTGTGTTGAGAAGTACAGGTAGATTCTTATCCACCATCAGGGAGGTTTCTGGTTGGTCCCAAATTCATCCTGCAGCCTGAGAATGAGCTCAAACACCCAATCTCAGTCATACACAACTATCTTCAGCAACAGATGGTCTGGTCCCCACAGAGCCCTCATCTCAACATGATCGAGTCAGTCTGGGAGGACATGCAGAGGCAGTCAAAGTGTGCAGAAGAACTGTGGCCGGTTCCTCAAAATGTTTGGAAGAACCTACCAACCTCCACCTTAAACTGCATGCAAGTTTGCATAAGAGAATCGATGGTGTTTTAAAGGCAAAGGGTGGTCCCACCAAATATTGATCTGACTGAGGTTTTTTTTGTCTACTGCACTTTTTACAAGGTTTATTGATTAATAAGTATTCGTGGCATTATTTCCGGAACCATCCTCGCTTTATAGCATTTTTCCCACAGGTGCCTAAGACTTTTGCACAGTACTGTATCTTCTCCGCTCGGAGATTTCCAAGCACATCCTTTGCCGAAAAGCAGTGAGGGAACTAAGCGATGTGTGTAAGGTGTTCCAGGTGATACCACTGCAGCTGAAGACGTGAGGCCTAACGCTCCATCCCTGGGCTTTGTGTCTGATGCCACCTTGGTGAATACGGCACCTACCTGAGCACAAGCAGCCACCCAGGGAAAGTCGACATTCTGAGCAAGTAACTCGACCCCCGCTGAACCGTGTGTGAACTCTGGCTGCGTTGGCGAACGGTTGTGTACGTTTCTCTCCAGGGATTTCGACTCGGGCTACAGCATATTTTCGAAAGCTCTGTTTCCTCAGCTGCGTGACTGTCAAGGCCGTCACAACCCACTGACAATTTCATCGATCCTGATTTTGCACATTTTGTAATGATGTCCAGTCATAAATACTGGAAAAACTTATTTTTAAGCACAATACAAGGGAAACTTTTTTGGTGGAAAATAATTTCATTAAAGCATAAAATAATGTTTTAAACATTCTTAGTAGTGCGTCTCAGTAAAGAACCAATGAACCGTCTCCGTTGTCAGCGAGACCCCTTAGACCCCCCCGTAGCGCCGCTCCGATCCAGTCGTATCGGCTCCTTATTCGCTGTTTTCGGCATATAATTCACCCCACTGTGTGTCTGTTTCAGTTACAGCGCTGACTTTATTGCATTTCTTTTAGTCACATTGCAGGTTCATTACACCTTACACGAGGGTGTGAAAGTGTTACTGTAGTAAATAATACCGTACAGTACAGCACCGCGGTAAATTATACTGCAGTTTCAGTTTTTTAGACTCCCCTCATATAGTCTCTGAAATCGAGACTGTATTCTTACATCATCCATCCATTTCCATTAACTGCTTATCCTGTTCAACTGCCACATTTCAGGGCCCATCCCATCACAGGACTACAAAACTGCCCGTGGTTGGGGTGGCAGTCCTCACACACACACACACACACACACACACACACACACACACACACACACACACACACTATGAGCAATTTCGAGTGACCAGTTATCCTGCAGCACATCTCTGGACTGTGGAGGGAATCCCATGCAGACAAGGAAAACATACAAACTCGTGCGTGACCAGCCCAGGCGCTGTGAACGTTTTCAGTTAAATGATTTACCTTCCATGGGTGTGAGGCCACCTTGCGATAGACTTATGTCCCACCCAGGGTGTAGTTCCACAGCACTGCGTCCTTTGGCGCCGGACCGCCGTGACCCCGCTGAGCGCAGGGTGGATAACGAAACTGTCGGACGGATGATTTGTTTTCCTAAAGGACTCCTAAAGGGTTGAACGTTTTATTGATGTTTTAACAAGCACATTATTTACATCTAACATATTGGCCAGGGTTATAGAATCAATATGTACTGCTGGGTACTGCTCAGGTCAGAGGGTAAACTTTTTTTAATGGCACAGAGCTCCGCGCTCCGCCGGTGATCCCCGACCCTGTTAATCCAAATACTGTAAAAAGGTTGACGTCCTTTTCAAATACGTTCAATTACCCTGCGTTATACAACCGCGCATGAGAGCTTTGAACGACACACGATTTTTTTGACGCCGGGTCATTATGTTTAAAAACGGACCGTCCGTTTTGAGAGGATCTGCTCGAGCGCCGGTTCACTGACGGGGGACCTCCGGATGTTATGCAATATGGTTCCTCCGCGATGCAGCTACCGCAAGGGCCTCGTTTTGACGGAAGCCCTCGGCGGCCCCCAGCGAGCCCTGCGGGGCCTTCTCTGGTTCTCCACCGCTGTCTTTTTTGACTCGTGGTGGGCAGAGGCGGGCCAGCGACGACGCCAGCGGTCACGCTGACCGGGTGCGGGAACTGTGTTGCCCCTCCAAAGCCAGGAGACCGTAAACTGTGTACAACTGTGTCCCTCACTGCATGATTCCAGCACTCAGGCTGGTGACCCTACCGGTCCATACCTTCAGTACGTAGCCGATAGAGCAAGATGGCACCGCCGATCATTCCCTTTAGATTTCTCTACAGCTGAAAACAATGGAAAGTAAATGGTTCCTTTACCTATCAGCCCCTGTTCACCCCCCCCCCCCCCCCCCCCCCCCCCCCCCCCCCCCCACCCCCCCCCNACCCTCCCAGTCCCACCCCCTTTTCCCCCCCCCCCCCCCCCCCGCCTGAGAGACAGTAGCACCTCATGGCAATGCCGCACATGGGGGTGGGGGTTTACGTCTCAAAACGAATTCAAATAATCGTAACAGTCGAGTCGTTTCCTTTCATTGTATCGTAAAATGACAAAACGAAGTGAAGGTTGTTAAAGACATAACTGGCGGCTCCTCATATCCAGCGAATAAGTTCCTGGTAACGTTCCCTGAAACCCGAACTAACCTTGTGCGTTACCTGTTCTTAACACCTGTGTGTTTATAAGCGGAGCAATTCGCTCTGGATGCTCTCAGAGGCACTTTGTCAGGTTCCTTCATGAGGCGAGAACCCGACCGGGGCTTTGCTTCTACGCGGCCCCGCTGCCCCAGGTCGGCAAGTTTACCTGGAATCGGAGTAAAACGCAGTATTCGCGGTCCCGCGGTTCAACGTGACGCGGTTTACCGGTCATTAGGAAAATCCGACATAATTCACCTGAGATTGTACAGAGCGACACTGAGCAACCGGCGCCTTGGTCGTGGTCTCCGATGGCGACGCGCTCCTTTCCTCCGTCTCGCACACCTTCTGTGTGCCCTTTAGAAAAAAAAGCCCTTAGTGAAAAGATGGAACTTGTTTGGAGACACCAGTCTTTTGAAGTCTTCCTGTCCTTTGAGCGAAGCGGCCCTTCATGTCTCCGAAAGCACAACATCAAAACCTTCGCATCCTTTGTGCCTTCGGTATCTGCAGAACTTCCACACCTTGTTTCGCATGTAGATTAAACACACCATTTGTTTAATGGAAATCTCAGCTCCTGGGAGATTCACCATTATGAACATGCTTAAAATGAACGTGACGGTTTCAAAATTCCAAACACTGAGTGTATGTTTTACAAACACCTTTTTTTTCTGGCCTGTGAATGTGATGCACAAAAACTGCTGCCGCCTCTAAACCTCCTAAGTGACTGTTAGGGACCGCTGGCTTTTCAGCATCCAGCTTACTTATATTTTTCAATTAAAAAAACATCTTGAGCAGATCAGACTCTGTGCTGTCGGGTCAAACTTCCTGCAGTGAATTATAACCAGCAAAGTTAAGTGAAACAAGCAGAAAACAGGGAAACCTCGTGCAGCTCTAATATGACTGCGTTACCGCCAGTGTTTCTGTGTGTTGTCCTGTGCATTACTCATTATTTGAAAAAAATATGACTAATAATATTTTTTCTTTGAGGAAAATAATGGACCACATTAATCACTCAATTACTGTACCAGCAGAAAAAGAAGAAAAGATCATAACTCACATTTGCGCAAAACGTGAACAGCGACAACAGGAGCCCGTCGGTAAACTCTTGATTTTTTTGAAAGTTTAGGATTCTGCTGTTTATGAGCAGATAAATAAATGCATAAATAATCGGTACATGATGGTTAGATCTGTAAGGACAATGATTTGTTTCATCATCTTCACCGCTCAAGCAACTGCCTGCTTCTTGCACCTTTTCCCACATGCTAATGTTGTGGTACAAGTGTGGTGTGTGAACTGTATAATGGGGTCAGGTTGTGTTATAGTCATGAAAAGTAATCCTGGTTTGGAGGGATGAAAGGAGTTCAGCAGTTCTGAGAGACAGCGGAGAATCAGAGTTTTGATTTCAGTTAGATAGATAGATAGATAGAAGGACAGAGTTAGGGGCCTGAAGCTTCTGTATGACCCTTTCCTTGCCCCCCTTTCAAGACACAGCAGATTTGCCTCAGTCAGGTTTTACCGTGTTGCTTAGCGTCATAATAGTTATGCCCGAATAGCCCGAAATGGATCTCTTTTGTTCTGGTGCACTGAGCAAGGCGTCACAGTGTCACCTGTCACTCACGGGAGGGTGTAAATGAGTTATATATCGTCTAAACCTGCTGAGATGTTTAACACACGTCCACAGGTATGTGTGCACGCTTTTTAAAACCAGAGGTTGGCCGCTGCGTCAGCACGGGGGCTCGGTGCCTGTGGTCATCGCCGCAGTTCACTGCCCTCATTCTGAACTACCAAGATCTTTTTTTAGTCACGTTTTTCTCATCTCTTCACTGCACCCGATGGTGTCCTTGGACACAAGTTGAAGGGCGAACACTTCAGCCACTGTGTCTCTGTGACGGCATAAATAAACGGGAGTTTTAAAACAGGTGACGAGAATGAGTTTACCGTAAAGGGTGCTACTGATCTGTTTTCGAAAATCACATTGCAGACGTTCTCTGCTTTCATTTGCTGGCTGCATAAAATATTTAAACAGCTGTAAGCCACTGTCTGTGGGCACGTAATTGCGCAGCGTGCCCAGGCTTTGTGGGGAAAAAGGGTATGTATTCACCAAGCGTGGCTGGACTCTCCCACACAGTGACATTACACTCCTGCTTCATCTATTGATTATTACATTACAGCTCTTGCATTATGGATGGGTGTAATTACCGTCCCCCCGAATATCAGCGTTAGAGTGTTTGCACTGTAAAAGCAATGCTGGAAAAATGTCCTGCATTAAAGTAACAAAAGAGCCAAAAGAATTTTTTTTTTTTGCAGTATGCAAATAACTCTGTGACGTATGCAGAGTTTTTTGTTTTATCTGGCATCCAAAGGTCAATTTCAGTTGACTGATAATGAATGTAATTTCTGGGCATGTGGGGATAAAAATGTTGTGCGTAAAGACATGAAATTATTTATCTGAATGATGCAGAAGATGCAATGTGTGCCATTAAAATCAGTTGTAAGAGACAGATAGGTGGTTGATTAAGATAATGTTGAATCGTAAACACAGGGATCAAATTTAGTTTGTATGTACGGATGGAATTGGTAAAATATTCATTCATAAATCCCTGAGTCTATCTGAGAACTTTGTCATATACAACACTATTCTAGCCTGGAGAGATGTTAAGAAATAACTGGTAATTCTATGTGGTCTTTCTCTCTGGTCTCCTGTTGCTCTCAGCCCAGACCTTCCCACAATCATTAGTCAAGCTGGACTCCGGAAACGGCCGTCTAAAGGTTTGTTGGACGTCGCATCCTTATCTTCAGACCAAACAGCGGTTAACTTTGAATGCCTAAGAATGAAATGTGGCCAACCCAGTACACCCTTCTTTAAATATCTTCAACTTCTTTTTATTACAACCTCCAACAAAGAGAGCAGACTTTGGACAGAATTAACCGAAGCAGCAAAACAACTGCAGTGAGCAACTCCAGAGCCTTTATTTCTGCATTTCTTTCTTTTTAAGTGTTGGCAATGATTCCTACGGTGCCATGGGAATGTGACCTTGACCCGTCTTTCAGTGATCAGGAATGGTCAGCTACATGTACAAAAGCACTTCCTTACGCATCCAGGAGCAAAACATGAAGCTCATTCACAGAATCTACCTTCCTCACTGTGTCTCCGTAGGACTTTCCCAGGTCATTGCAGATGTGTTTTAAGTATAAATCTCTTCCTGGCACATTTATTCTGGGACTGACAAGATGCCAGCGCTTTGGAAGGAAGTTTGCTCAACCATTCAAAAGACCTTCAGTGTACAGTCTGGTTTTTCACCTTGTTTTACTGTTAAGCCACAACCCAAACTCTCTGTTTGATGCAGTCATGGAATGTAGGCTGTTACAGCTGACATAGGTGGCATAGAAATGTATTTTAAAGCTCTGGTCTGACGTTTCCTCTGTAAATATGTGGCTGTCTGAAGTGTTTAACTTCCTCACATTTGAAAAATTAACAGTGATTCAAAATAATGTATGGACACCCTTCTGGAACTTATTAGACAATGTTGAATGACCACACCTGTGGTGCGCTGTGATCACCTGATCCTCAGCCGTACACAGTATGTAAAAAAAAGACAGTTCATCTCATAGACAACCTGTTTCTCAGGTTATTGGAGCTGGTTGTATTTAAACAGCTCATTCCTTTTTAAATAAATGATCCAGCTTCTTTGCTGTGTATCTCAAATGGGCTCTTGCATGACTTTAAAACAACGCAGTGAGTTGTGCACCCTGGGACCCGGGAAGCGCAAGGCCAAAGTTAACATATAACCCTCAATCCCTTCAGGTGGATCCACTGTTGATAGAAACTTGTGCACATTTTTTGTCTGTATGAGAATGTTCCTGTATTTAGAAGACCTCAGAACAATATCTTCTGCTGAAGTTCGATAGCTCATTTAAAGCATCTAGCAGGCAGTAAGCAGTATTGTTTGGAACTGTTTTGGGTCCCGGCTCATGAGAAGATGGCGGGACCTGGCTTTTGAGAGCGGTTCTCACCTGGCCAAACAGCAACAGTAGATGATGGATAATGTGCATCAGCCTCCTGTTGGTGTTTTGGCACTGAGGGGAACCGAATACCCGTCCCTCATGAAGCCATGCCGCCTGATCTGTGATCTGCGTCTTGTTCCAATGTTAATAGATTCTGACGTGTGCCACTGCGTTCTGTGCAAAGGGATATTCTTGGAATATCGAGTACGCTGGTGAAATTCAAGGGCTGCTGCAGCCACAGAAGAGACGGAGGGATGATCTCGCTCTCCTTCTGACACCAGGGATGCGTCGCATTTGTTTTTTTGTTTCGCGGTTTCAAAAAACAGCCATTATTTATTATTATTTTTTTTCCCAACCTTCTGTAGGCGTAAGATTAAATTTCCCTGCTGCTGTTATGGTAAACAAAATGTCCTCAGACTACTTTATGTTTACATATGTGGCGCTGCTGAAACACAGCACAAAACACTGTTTTGTTAGAATAAACCCCTTAAAGCAGAGACAACACTGACAAGATGTATCAGGAGTGATGATGAGAACTGAGTTACGGATTTTTTTCCATGTAGATCTTATCAATCTCCTGTAAGATGAGAGTAAAAATTGTGAATTTTGAGTATATGACTGCTCAGGTCAGCTATCTATCTAATCGGGGAAACTAACATGGGCTTTTTGTAGGAAGAAAAACCAAGTCATATTTCCTACGTTATAAGCAAGAGGAGAAAAAGCCCATCTGAAATGTGGAAATGACCTCCTGGCTCGTCTTTTGACTGTCTGTCAATTCTGCTCAGTTACTTGGTTATCTTCGGATGTGAAGGTCAGGCTTCCCACCCTCGGGCAATGGAAGCTGCATCCTGGTCTCACCATTAATGCTGTCACTATGCAGGGTGTGTGTGTGTGCGTGTGTGTGTGTGTGTGTGTGTGTGTGTGTTGCCTGGCACCAAACGGAACCACAATGGAGAGGAAAGGCCACTGTGGGCTGATGAAGCCTCAACCAAATGGATCAATTAGAAACCCATCAGACTCACTTAGTGGGGTCCATGTGAATCAGCCTCCAGTTCCCTGGAGGAGATAATACAATACTTGTCCCAGTCACAGAGCCCCCATCGGTTAATACTGCGTCACCAAAGCCTTTGGGCTGAAAGCTGCTTTCTTCTCTCGAATTCAGTCTTTTACTTGGTGGATAACATAAACCTGCTGGTGCTTTTCCTATCAAACTTTTAAAACATCCACAGCTTCTTTTTTAAAATTAGTTACGATCTATCTATCTATCTATCTATCTATCTATCTATCTATCTATCTATCTATCTGTCTGTCTGTCTGCCTGCCTGTCTGTCTGTCTATCTATCTGTGTTTGTCTATCTATCTATCCATCTATCTGTCTGTCTGTCTATCTGTCTGCCTGTCTGTCTGTCTATCTGCCTGTCTATCTATCTATCCATCTATCTGTCTGTCTGTCTGTCTATCTATCTGTCTGTCTGCCTGTCTGTCTATCTGCCTGTCTATCTATCTATCTGTCTGTCTGTTTGTCTGCCTGGCTGTCTGTCTGTCTATCTATCTATCTATCTGTCTGTCTGTTTGTCTGCCTGCCTGTCTATCTATCTATCTCTGTGTTTGTCTATCTATCTATCTATCTGTCTGTCTACCTGTCTATCTATCTATCTGTCTGTCTGTCTGTCTGTCTGCCTGCCTGTCTATCTATCTATCTCTGTGTTTGTCTATCTACCTATCTATCTATCTAGATATCTATCCATCCATCCGAAGTCGAACCTCTGTACGCTCCCAAAGATTCTTCGGTGTCTCTCAGAACTGCTGAACTTCTTTCATCATTCAAGCAGGAGGTGAACATGAATCTCTTTCAGACTCGTTTTTCTCCTGGCTTCCAAACCGCAGCACGAACCCGCACTACTTTACCTGTCCCGATCGGCCCGCAGTTCTGTTCCTGCAGGCAGCCGCCTGTGTCCCACGTGCGAGAAAGAAGCGTCGGCACAAAACCATCAATAGAGGAGCCTAAAGGGCGTAAGGGAGTCAGGTTTCGGGCGTGGGGGTCAGATTGACACGGTAACCTGTGTGTTTACGTGAAATCCCTAACAAAAGAGGTGCACGTTTTCAGATCTTCTCAGTAAACCAGCATCTCGCCTAATGGATGCATAGAGGCCTTCGTTCCGCGACGCTGCAACCAGCAATTTCACCCGCAACTTTAGATCCCAAGAAAAACATTGTGCTATATACGTTCGCTTGTCAGATATCCAATACTGTATATTTGAACGAATGAAGAACTACGCCGTCTAATCTTTTACTTAAAGTTATACCGGATCTGAAAGGTGTTATTAGATTGTTGATAAGATGAATGCCTCAGGTACGACAGCACAATACAGCATTTAGCATTTTAAAGCAGACACATGGCTTTTTGCAAGAAAGTGATTCAATAATCATAGCCTAATCCATCTGGATGTCCAGACTCCCAGAAGATTAGCGTCCAGTTAATGTTCATTTGTGGAACCTGGGAGAACAAGCCCATCCTGTCCATAAGGAGCGTATATTTGCGCCAGACAGCGGTTTTCCAGACTCTGAACTCTGTGGCTCCGCGAAGGAGGGAAATATAGACTCTGTGAAGGTTCATCCTCGGCGGTGCTGCGCAAATTGAGCTTTTATCAGTCCGTGGTTCAGCGTCCACCTGCTGCCTGCCTCTCCCATTCATTTTCCTCTGGAAGGACGTGGCCCCAGACCCTCCTGAATACCCGCCATCATTCACCCCTCGTGGCTCCATTAGGTCTCATCTTCGTGTGTTTGATAATGAAGAAGACAGAGCGCTGTGCCTGTCATGTGCAGCAGGAATAAATGTGGTTCCTCGCTGTTGTAGAGCTGTCAGCGCGAGTGCTCATTTCCGCACCCGGCTGCCATTCCAGGCAAGGGGGGGGGGAGTGGGTTTCTTGTCATTCCTCTACAAGACAAAGAGCAAGAGTGCTGCTGCACTGATCCCGAAACGCAGGAGACGTCTGCCAGGTCAGTCCTCGGAGTTGTTCACGCTGCTTGGTCCTGGTGTAGGAGCCAATTCCTGGATTAGTCACCTGCTTCAACTCAGAGGTGTAAACTGTTATGGTTCTGTCATTTCAACAGACTCTTCTACACTTCACCTCTACCGTCAAGTGTCCTGAAGATCTTCCACCACAGATGGATCCCGTCTATCTAATGAGAGCAAAAGAACAGCTTTGGGCAGGTTTAGAAGAAGAAAAGCAGGGTTGTTGCATCGTCTCTTCGGGAGTCTTTCCATACGGACCCCCCAGTTGTCGATTTTGAGCTTATAGGTTCAGAAGAAAGGCTGTACAAAGCTGCGTTTTTACAATCTGAACACACGCTGTCCGTCAACACTGTTGTACCACTACATGGTCTCCTACCATCTGCTTTCCCTTTAGCCCTGCATTGTTATAGGTGAGTACACATCCCCTGTCATTTGAACCTATAACCTACTGAATAGAGGTTTATTTAGTCTTTTCAGCAGTAAGCTGTGTATCGTGTCTGATCTCGCTGTGGTTGTAAAAGCTGGGACAGCGGAGCGCAAATCGCCCGACACGGTACCGCACACGATAACTGACAACATTGGGCGCCATTTGGAGACCTGCGACAGAAAGCGGTCAGCAACGTCCGCCGAGTTTCTGCGGCGCAAATAGTCCCTCTAAGTCAGTTTGTGTATGAGAATGATACCCGAATCAAATGTCTGAAAGCCCACCCGACCCCAGAGTTTCAAGTGAGGCAAAATTCCCGTTCGGGAATTTCATAAGCAGCACAGACACCGCTCCACGAAAAATTTAAATTACCAAAAATTTCTCAGCACTAAGTCCTTCGATTCCGTTTTATTCATTTCGAAGGATCGCATACCTCGATAAAGTAAGCATCCTTTGGGACTCTTCATATCCACATGCACAGTGGGCCAGTGTGCTGAGACCAGAGACAAAGACTCTACCTTCTATTCCAACAATACTTTAATTTTAACACACTTTTCATGTTATTTGACAGTCGATTTGATCCTTGCACAGCCCCTTCATTGGCATCGGCCCGTCGTGTCCGCCGCACTCGATAAAAACATTAAGTTGACAGTGTGCTGCGTGATTCACCTTTTTATTTCACATTAAGCGTCTGGATTTCTAACTGCAGAAGCCAGCAATTTTTCCAACTCCGTCAGTAGAAAATTCTCCTAAGAGGTCATTTTTCCCACTTCATTTCATACTGTTATCCTAATAAGTTGTGAATTCAATAAAGGTTTCGTTCCCGCGTCGTACTTTTTGCTTGTATGTGGCTGAACTAGTAAATATTCAAAAATACGACGCATGTTTCATTTCCATTTTGTTTTAACAGACACGCTTATTGAGGCCTACAGACATAAAATTATCCCGCGAAAGTATCTTAAAGAACTAAAATGGTAGCACACCGTTGTAAGCACTGTGGGATTTGAGAACCTTTAAACATTTCATTAAATGTTTTATGAGTTTCTCTGCCCAAATACAAATTTAATTGTCCCGTGAGTCAAACAAGAGAGGTGAGTTTGTTTGCCTCCCCTGGCTTTAGATTTCATTTTCTTCTCCTATTAAGTTTTGATGAAAGCGATTTTGATCCGCCTTCAGCTCTCCACTTCTCCTCGCTCTTCTTCACTGAGAACCTTCGAGAAGCTCTCGGCTGTTTGGCAGCGCAGAGGACGGGGGACGGCGCCGCTCGCTTGGACGTGGACTTGTTGTGGAGTGGATTCAAGAAGACCCCCGTAACTGAGAAGCACAGCAGGGAAGCCGGCTTGGACAACTTCGATCTGTGAAAACCGAGATGTAAGTCATAAGGAACTGAAATATAAATGAGTTAGTAAAAATAATTTATCCCCCTACCAAACCAGCTCAGTGGGTGTCCCACAGTACGTTGCAGCGCCGTCACTTTTTCTCCCCACGATCTCTCCTATATTTATTCGTTTGTTTCTCTGTTTATTTGTTAATTTATTCATTTAGTTGATGCTTTTCTCCAAACATCCGTACAGTCTTCCAATGACTTTATTTGTTTATACAGCAGGGCAATTTTTACTTTAGTAAAAGTAAAAATGTTTTTAAAAAAAGCTCCGGTTCGGCATCTTGGTCGATGCCACGAAAGCTGGAGGTGAGATTTGAACTAAGGACACGCGTCTGTTCCGGTTTATTCCTTGACTAGCTCAGCTACTGACCAGGGGAGAAACCGGAACGGTGGAAAAGCAAAAAGTAATCGCAAAATATATATCGCTTTACTAACTTCACTACCATTACATCACTGATCTGTGTCGCGCCGTGTTTGATTCTCTCCTCTCGTCCTCTTTCAAGTTTGGGTCCTTCTTCTACCACACCACCCCCAGTTCAGGTCTTACCTCCAGAACACCCCCGTCAGCCTCCCGTGTGTTTGGAACATAGATGCTCATATAACTGCTGACTTCCGTCTTTTCCAGCTGGGAGCCTGTTGTCGGCAGGACTTGCGTTTAGAATGTGAGGTGCACGTCTACGCCACACGTGGGCTTCCCCGAGAAGGCCGAACACGCAAACAAACACACAGAGGCCACAGAGAGTGACACTCTCAGAATAATAACAAATTATACAGTGCTGTGCAAAAGTCTTAGACACCTGTGGGAAAAATGCTATAAAGCGAGGATGGTTCCAGAAATAATGCCATGAATACTTATTAATCAATAAACCTTCTAAAAAGTGCAGTAGACAGAAAAACCTCAGTCAGATCAATATTTGGTGGGACCACCCTTTGCCTTTAAAACACCATCAGTTCTCTTATGCAAACTTGCATGCAGTTTAAGCTAGAGATTGGTAGGTTCTTCCAAACATCTTGAGGAACTGGCCACAGTTCTTCTGCACACTTTGACTGTCTCTGCATGTCCTCCCAGACTGACTGGATCATGTTGAGATCAGGGCTCTGTGGGGACCATACCGTCTGTTGCAGGATTCCTTCTTTTTGCTGAACATAGTTGTGTATGACTGAGATTGGGTGTTTGAGGTCATTCTCAGGTTGCAGAATGAATTTGGGACCAACCAGAAACCTCCCTGATGGTAGATAAGAATCTACCTGTACCTCTCAACAGACGTTGAAGTCGCACGGCTGAGACTTTTGCACAGTACTGTACATCATCAAACCGCACGGCCCGTAAACTTTTGCATTTAGCCACCGAACTGGCACAGCAGCGTGACGTGCGCTCTGCGCGAGGCGTGACCGCGTCCTGCCTGTGACGCAGATGGATGTGTGGTTACAAGATATACGTCTGACAATATCTGTCCATATCTGACAATGTATTTCCATTTTCACACGTCAGTGGAAAACTATTCAGTGTATATGAATCAGACTGTCAGCTTTGTCGGTGCACCTGAGAAACTGTGTTTTTTTATCCTGATCCAAAGTGACTTGCACTCATCTTACTATGGATCTCTGGAGGTGGTATTTCAGGGCTCTTGATCAAGAGCTGTATGGCAAGGCCCCTCGTGGGACTGTCTCGCTGTACTACCTGCTATCGGAAAAACAGGCAACTGTTCCCAGCTGGTCTTTAGAATGAACATGGGAGATGTCCCAGAACATTAGAAGACTGCTTGCGGGGTTGAACAGGGCCATGAGATCGATTTTTAAAGGTACAAGAGGTAGCGTCTTCCACCGAAGCAGAATAATATGGGTCATCTGTGAATTCTCGTGCTTTTAGTGGATATCAGGGGCTCGATGTTGGGTGGGATGACAGAAGGTTGGTTGATGGTGAGGTTTGGGGTTTGCATACTGGCTGCTGTTAAACTTAATTCATTTTTTCCTGCTTTTGCTTGGTGTACTATCCACCGGGGCTTGGCGTCTGCTGTCAAGCGAGGGTGTGGAGACCGCCTGTTAGGACTCCTTGAACAAGACAGAGGTGCATTTGGAGGGGTGGTGGCTGGGCAACAACAGCCCCTGCGGGGCGGAAGTAGCACACGTGTGTGATTGATAGCCGGGTCTTGCCTGGGGTTTGGACCAATACTTCCCTCCTGAAATTCCGTTTTCACAAACCTCAACTTGTTAAAGCTGCAGTGTTCAGTTTCTTGCAGGGGGGCGGCACAATGGTGCAGCAGTCGCGCTGCTGTCTCATAGCAACTGGCATTTTCCAGTGTGGATGCAAATCGGGTGCGTTTTGTATGGAGCTTTCAAGTTGTCCATACGATCGTGTGGGTTTCCTAGAATTGTTCTAGTTGCCTGTCACAGTCCAAAGATATTTGTTTCCGACAAACTGGTGGCTCTGAATCACCCTTAGCGTGGGTATGTGAGTGAATGTGCGACATATTCCAGTACGGAAGCAGAAGGAAGGATTCTTTGGGGGCCGGAGCTCCGGCCGTTTCTGCTGAACAAGCCTGGCCACCTAAAAGCAACGTCCTTCAACCTTTCAGGAGCCAAGAATCCAGGCCTCGGCTAATCTGTATGTTCTTTATTCTGGCTGCATGTGTAGTCTTCATGTCTCGCTCCAAAGGAGACATGCTCTACAGTGGGGGGCAAGGAAAGGACAGGTCAGACAGCATCAGATGTGAGAGTCCACAGAGCCAAGGTGCTGGAGCTGTCAGCACCATGTGTGCTTGCAGAGGGGTCACTGTTCAGGCGGCACTCTTTGTTTGAGCAGCTCCCGGTACGAGTCCGGCTCTCTCACGGTTTTGGCTTGCATCCCAAAGCTATGTGGGGGGGGGGTGGTCCACTGACACTTGAGTAGTGCTCTGTTTTATGCACTGCCTATACTCTTTCTGCATAATTCATGCCCATAATGGTGCAAATATTATTTCATTTCTCAGACTCAGTGCTCTAAATGGTTTTGATGTATCTTTTCAAAGTGGATAGAAATGTTTTATTTAATTGTCCTTGTTCTTCATTTATAAGCTGCGGTTTAGATCGTTCAGCTTTTCTTTAATGCAGAAGTTCTTTTAAAAAAAAAAGGCTACAAAGGTGTATTACGTTGTGGAAAAGTGAATTGCAGGACGTCGCACAAATGAAATGATATTATTTTTTGATTCGACTAAAATAAATGCACAAATCTGACGCTCCTCAACACATAGAAGATCGCAGTTCCATCGATCTAACTTCTTTTTATTGGCTGCGCTGTGATTGAAGTTTTTTTTTTTTTAGTATTAGATTTGAAAACTGAAGAGTGACGGAATAGATATAGCGTATCAAACATAAGCGGAAAACAAATCCTGAGCTTCAAAGTGGACGCTTGAAAAGAACTGAAGGAACTTACATAGACAAGGTTGAGTGGGGAATCTGTTGGACCCTAAAATAGGGTATGGATTCATTTATATGAACTTCAGTGAAAGGCAAAAAAGGCCTGTCTTTATAAATAGCTAAAAGTAGCTTAACACTGTAAGATATTTTAAAGGCATCAGTGAAATGAATAAAAAGCTAAACGAAAGGTTACTGGCCCTGGAATTCTGTTTTATCTACTGCTTTCTCTACAAATGCAGCTGGTATCTCTACAGCATTAACCTTGGCAGCTAAAAAGACATGTTTTGAAGAAAATTAGTGTGGGTGAAGTTAGCTTTTTTTTTCAGTTTCACTGAAAAGCACGAACAGATTTGCTTGCACGCACACGCAATGTGACATTTAATGTCTGGTGAAGAACTTTCCAATTCCATCCATGGTTTGCAGTGTTGCTTTGCCTCCAAACAGCTTGGTGTTCCTCCAAAAGGTTTCATACAGTGACGTCTTCCTCTGCTGCTCCTCACCGTTTTCTGTTCATTCCTGCTCATCTCGGGCCATCGAAGGTGGCAGCATGCAAACCAGGTGGGGTCCAGGGCAGAAAAATGAGCTAAACAACCCCCTGCCGGGACATGTCTTTGTCTCCGGAACGTATCCTATTGCATTAGGTTAAAAAAGTAAACCGACTCTGCGGTGCTATTAAAATCTAGAAATTTGCACTCATATCTGCAGGTTCTTTTCCCAAACCACAGGGTGTGAAATTGAAGGAGAAAATAAGCAGGAACATAGCCTGACATTATGAGATGTCTGGAGGCTTTCCAGCCCTCGCTTACTTCAGCTTACTTCAGTTTTATGTGTTTTTCTCATGCTGGTTTTTTTTCCCCACCTTTGGAACAGTTTGTTAATTTGTTATTTGGTAAACAGTGATGCGGATCACTAATCTGCCGACCGAGAACCCTGCCCAAAGAGCAGATCCTGGAAGCAGGTTGTTTCTCCCTGGCTTTCCCAAGAACTCACACACTCTTGTACGTGCCCAGAGGTGTGACGGGACGGTGCCACCCGGCTCCTCCTTCTACCAATCCGGACCATTACGGCTCCAACAAAGGGTGGCACGTGGTGCGGCACGTGCGCTTGGGGGGGGGGGGGGGGGGGGGCCGGCCCCCCCCCCCNCTTCTACCAATCCGGACCATTACGGCTCCAACAAAGGGTGGCACGTGGTGCGGCACGTGCGCTTGGGGGGGGGGGGGAGGGGGTGCCTGCCACCCCACCTCACAACCTCACGCGAGCTGCCCAAGATTTACAACTTCTGTAGTTCCTTTAAGCGGGGATTTAATAGGCTTGTTGAAATTGCTCCGATAAATTATGCTCGGCACAGCTGTGCCTGTTACGTGCAAGACTGTTTAAATTCTCCTGCATCTTTAGTCACTTTGCACCTTTTTAAAACTTGTCTGCACCAGGGAAACTGGTGGAGGAACGCTGCATTACCCCAGATGTTCCTTCATTTGGTTTTTAACAATGTGTTTATTTGAAATCATTCAAGGAGAAGTTCTCAGGTAATAGCCTCTGGGGTGGTGCTTCGCGCAACAGATGGTTGCCAGATTACTTCCGAATATGACTGGAAGCCATTTCTTAGGTGGATGGAATTGTTGAAAGAGGAGGTGGAAGGACTGGAATACAAATGGTCGAGGCTCTGCAGCACAACACAGTTGATAATCCTCCCACGGAAAATCGCGCTCGTCTGATTTGGGAGCGCTTTCCGGAATCAAAGCATCTCAGCTGCCTGCAGAGGAACTCCATCCATCGGCCGTGCCTTTTGAGATTGCTCTGTTTACCGCGGTACCGCTGTTCTGCTTGACCTCTTCCGCACGGCACGTTACGAGCTCTGGGGAACGCGCAGACGCGCCCCGCGCCGTGCTGAGTGGTACAGCGTAGAAATTCCCCGCGTGGATCGGTGAAAAGAAGTGAGATGCTTCCAGCACATTCAGCAGAATGCAATGTGTGCTTCTGTGTCTATTTACTGGTGGGAGGGAAACGATGGTTCAGGGCAGAAAGATCTTGGTGAAAAATTCTGCATAACATGTACATAATGTGGCTCATGCTTTGCAAGCCTTGCAGGCCTTGGTGGGATTTTTTTTTTTTTTTTTTTTTGGCAGCACCGTGTGCCGAACCCCAGTCTGTTGGCGGCTGTGAACACTGCTGCTCTGGATATCTTGAGCGTCCCTTCCGGAAATCATAACAGGAACACAAACGTCCAAGCCTGAGAAGCGTCGAAAGATTCTGCATATAATATCCAGCTCAAATATTCTACAGGGAAGCCGTTGGCTCACACTGGACCCTGAAGCAGGGTAAACATTCCTTGAGCAACTTGTGGGACGCCAGAACGTAAACTAACTGGCTACTGACCATAGAGCCGTGTTTTATCTACTTCTGTGCCCTCCTCGCTTAGAATGCACTCGCTTCCCACCTGTGACAAGATGCTGTCTCAGGCAGGTGAAAAACACCGTTTGCGCTGAATGTTTATGGCCCCTTGTTGGGGAACTTCCTCGCCCCCCCCCCCCACAGGGGATATGTAGCAGAAGGTGCCAGAAGAAACTTGAAATGAGAATTGTGGCATTTCCTGTCAAACACAGACTGCAGGAGGGGAAGCAAAACAAAACAAAGTGCAGTTCAGTGCCACAGGCAGCAGATACAGTGACAGCACTACAGCAGTTATTCTAGATAGATAGATGCATGGATGGATGCAGAATGCCCTCAGCATTGGGGAAAGGTTTCAAAACACATCCCTTTAGCTCCACTTGTCCTCATTTTGCTTTGGCAAATATGGTCGTTTTAGACAAACTTCTTGTGCTTCCACAATTGTCTGTTAACATCCAAAGCTGTTCACCTGTTGTGAAAATGACCTTCTGTTCACTCTGGGCTGTACATCACATTGGAGAAAAAATTTGCCTAACAAGTGAATGTAAATCCAAATGAAAACCGAAAAAATAGGCAGTGGATTCACATAACTACCTATTCACCTGCTTCCATGAAGGTTTTTCTGGTTAGGGTTGTGGAACCTATAGTTGAATCACTGGTCAGAAGACAAGGAGGGGGTACCCCCTGGATGGGATGCCAGTCCATTACAGGGTAGCCACACACTGTGGGCAATTTACAGCCAGCAGGTAACCTGAAGCAGGTGGTAAGAAACCCACATGAACATGGAGAGAACACGCTTACTCCACACGGACGGAGCTGGATTGAAACCTATGCCCAAACCACCCAGGCAGTATGAGTTGATACTCACCGCACCACCGTGCTGCGCTTCCCCACAAGTAAAACTGCACCAGTTTTATCACTACATCTGGAATTACTCACTAACCCCTGGCAACTTTGTTATCTTCTCAGCTGGATCTGTTGCCTCCAGACAGGTGGATGTGCTCCTCACAAGGGCGATTCCATAATCATGGCTTTGTCCTTTGGTTCCTGACTTTCTATTGTGTAAATGCCAGATTTGTTTTATTAGTTCTGTTACGCAATCGCTCATTTATTCTTCATCCAGCACAGTGTCTACAAACTGCAAGGAGCCACTCAGACTCGAGGAAGTTGTGAACAGTGTTTATCTGGCAAGAGACTGAGGCACTTGGATACGGAGTCAGGAAACCGGCATCCTGAAAGAGGTGGGTAGAACTAAACACACGCTGTAAAAGTCTAGTACCGGAAAACCAGTTTGATCATAAGTGTTTTGATACCTTCTACACAGAAACAAGAAGGTGCTGCACTGATTTGGGGTTCTGCACTGAAGTTCTGTACTGGTGCTCCTTATATCCACTTGTGTTGCTTGTGAACCTCTGCGGTCAGGAATGGCTGAGGCCGTGACCCAAACATGAATTCTAAGACTGCCTTTGACAGTCAGGGAACTGAGAGGTTCTATCGACATGTTGTAGTTACGACTGTTGCAGTTTCTATTCCTTCCAGTCTGCCCATTTCTGCTATCTGCACTTTTACCTCTAAGTGTTATGATTCAATGTGTTTTTATTCCGATGTACAAATTTTGTCATTAAAATTTTAAAAATAAATACAATTCAGTAGTCGGCGCTTGTCACAGGTAGGCGTGCGTATCAGCAATACGTAAAAATGTGAACGACGACAGAACGTCAGGAAGTGATTGATGCGATGCCAACTATCTGCTGTCAGGTGTCAGTGAGCCAGCAGCTGAGGAAAGAAAAACAAAATGCCCAACAGCAAGAAGGGGAGAAAAATAAATCTCTGGGGGGGTCCAAGTAGCCATGGTTGCCTAAGAGATTGTTACTGCTTAGCCTCCTGGGCCACCACATACGCCAAAGATGGAATGAACACAGAATGGCAGGAGGGTGCCATGTAGTCTTGCAAGTCTTGAATATCGCCTCTGCAGCGCAGGCAGGAAAGTCTGCCACAGACCCCTCCCCATACCGGACTGACCCCTACTCCGTAGGTCTTACATTTCGGTACAGAGTGGCCATCAGCGCTCATATTCCTCAAATGAGCAGTGCACAGAGTGAAGTGGCCATCAGAGCTCCAAGAAGACACCCTTCCCAGGACAAAAGAAATGCTACATCATCGGATGTGAGCGATAATGCAATGCAATGCCTTCTAATGGGGCGAGGGGTCGACGGTCATCCCACCAACACCATTATGAAACCACCAGAGCCTTTCAAGCCTGGAATTAGGGTCCTTTCCTGCAACTAAAGCTTCTTTTCAAACTTTGACAGAAAAACATAATCTCCCCTTGCAGCCATTCTGGACAAAAGTTCTCAAATATATATTTATATATACGGCCTCTGTTGTGTTTTTCTGGCTAAGGTAGGGGCACCACAAAAACCTCGATGCTTACATGCTGTCTCCTCTGGCTGCACTTGTACATAAGGAGGATTAAACAGGGTCGCTGCGGTGTAATCCAAACAAAACAAACGGCATAAATGGCAGGCATGTTTCTAACTGGCCTTTCTCTGTATGCCACGTTATTTGACTTGCAAAACGGTTTGAACTCAGGATGTTCCCGATCGCAGAAAGTGCTCTACTTTGCACGCCTCATCTGGACCACTGGTGGTTAAGCGAATTCATCAAACCTTAAGAAGGCGATAAAGTCATTTTCATATGAGCTCATTATTTATGTATTAGTTATTAGTAGTTTATTATTATTGTCGCATCATAACAACATGTTTGTGATTAAACATGTTGAAAGTTGAATGTGTTGAGTAATAGTTATACTCCAGCCTATCGCAGAAGCATCGGTTGAGAGGCTATGAAACTAAACCCTGCCTGGGATGCCGGTCCAACACACCATGGGAAATTCATAGTGACCAATTAGCCTGAAACACATGTCTTTGCACTGTGGGAAGAAACCAGAGCAGCGGGAGGAAACCCGCACAGACACACAGAGAACAAGAAAACTACATGCGAACCTTCAAAACTGTAAAATAAAATTTTTCTTCTGTCATCTGCCAGTGACGTTGAAGGCCTTTACGTATTCTTATGCCATAATAATGCAATTCTTATTTTATGCAGAGACTTTTATCTGAGAAATATTTTTCAGCTGACAGACTGAACGGTTGGCCAACACCAAGAGCACGTTGTAGTAATATGGTTACCACCTGATAAAGCAGAGTTTTAAAATTACCTTCAAATAAATCAAAATTCACACAACTCTTTCCATGGTTATGCTGCTGTATTTGTACTATGAGTGTCCAGCTTGGACGCTGTCATATTTATATGCATTTCCCCCTTTTTCCCCTCATATTATTAGATTAGCAGATGCTTTATTCTGTGAAATCACCACATCTACTTTAAGTCGTTGGCATTTTTCTTCACTCTTGGAATGAAAAGTTTCTGTCCAAGTTTTAAAAAGAAGCAACATGGCTTCCTCCTTGAAGAACGCCGTTGTCTTTTTTTATCTTGTCGTCCTCTCTTTGTCGGCAAACACAACATTTTTCTATCTGATACTGAATCACCTGAATGAAATCTTTGCTGTCTCTTCTTTACTTTCAGCTCTCTCTACAAACCTTCTTTTGATTCTCTGAATTCCCTTGCTTCTCCAGCCGTCTCACATTTCTCCTGACAACTTTGCTTCCTTTTCACGTCAAATGTACTCAGCATCCAGGAAACTTTTCTTGACAACTAAACGTCCTCCAACACGCCACCTTCTGGCCCACCTCCCTCCTTTACTTTTCTCCTGGATTTGACTGAAATTTCAGCTCTGCTGTGCAAAAGCAGACCCACTACTCACGTACTCGAACCCATGCCTTCATATTTTCTTCTCCCTGCCCTAACCTTGATCTATACAGCTTAGCTCAGCTTAACTGCTAACATATGTGATGTCTACAAAATCCTGCAACCACTAACGCTCCTCCTTCCTTGTCTAACAACAACCTGCACGATCCTCCACAGTCTAGTTTCGAGAGGTGATTCTACCAAATCAGTGCCGCTTGCCTCTGTTCTTATCCTTCTTACTTCTCATGAGTTTTTGAGATCTTAAAGCACCTTGTGCTGCTCTCTTCTCACTCTGAACCCAGAACAAAAGCTACAGAGCTGGCTTCAAGCCTACGTTTATGGTCATTTATAATCTCCCATCATAACTTGGTTGTTTCCTCAAAAACTGAATAGTTGGCACTGGGACCTCTTCTCTGCTTTCTTTTCAGTCATTCTTCATGTCTTCTAATGCCTTCTCTTATCACCTCTGTCCAGACAATTCCCAGACCTCAGTTCCGGATAGACAGTTGCCGAACTCAGCCTCCCAGCTGCTCAAAACGGGATATTCGTCATCTGCCTTCTTCTTCTGCCTTCACAGACTGCAGTTTGGAAATCGCTCTTGAAAACGTCACGCTCTCCATCACTAACCACAAAAAGTGCTTGTGTTGGTCACCACAAAATTGATAACTATTTATTACGTTTCTTCTAAACCAGCCCCGACCCCTTCTTTCTCCACATCCGCAAATGTCACCCACCAACTAAGCCACCAAACTCATTTTTCAGATGCTTATTCTCTTCTTTAAATTAGATTTATTGCCGCTGTCGTTTGCTCTACTACTAGTAAGAAGAAGAAAGATCTCGTGATCGAGCACAAAACCAAACATGATACATGATGAAGTTAATTGGAATTATTATCATTTCCCTAGAATGAAATCAGCTGTATTTTGGTTAGTGAGTAAAGAAGAAATGGATGTGTTAACACGATGTGAAGTGCGTCACAGCTCAGCTATAATTAATGCTGCACTGATAGCATGAAATTAATAGGTCCATCGATTCAAATCTCCGGAACTATTACCTGCAGGTAATAAGATTGTCTGCGGTGCCACCGGTGTGCAACCGGTCAAGCAGCGTCCATAAACCGAGCCCCTTCTGCTCAACTGCCCTGAACTGCTCTTCCTTGCTGATGAGGGTCATAAGAGGGGACATTACTTACCTGAGCATTAAATCACTGTTAACAGAGTCGCTTGCGCCCCCCGGACCTGTAGTGACCGTTTGTTCCCGAGATGCCGGAGCGTGACGGAATGCTTCCTTTGGGAGGAAACGTGGACTTTCCTGATGTGGTCTAAGGGAGGTGGGTCTTTTTCATGCCATTGTAGTTGACGTTGAGTTCTCGTTTCTGGACGGCGACTTGAACTCAATCCTCTTGGAGAGCAGCAGAGAGGGCGAGGCTCAGAGGGCAACTGTTATCACTGCGGGGAAAGAAAGGTGATTAAAAGACACGGGAGGTTCCTATGTGTCTCAACCTTCTGTCTGCCATGTTTGTCAAGAACCGGAAGTGCTCAGGTGAACCCGTTCTTTACCGTCTCATTCTGTCAGGGCAGGTCTCTCTACTCCTTACTGAGATAAGACTGTTTGTGCAAATGTCATCGTCCTGAAAAGGTCTGACCAATTTTAATAATTTCCTGACAAACTTAAAACAGAAGCATTAATTAAATTGTTATTCCTATATTCACCCTTATAGCTATTTTTATGGCTAAATATTTCAGTAACCTGGTGTTTTTGCAATTTTCCTAATGTTTTCTTACTCTCACCCCTTTGCAGCTACTGTTGACTTTGAGAAATGTGTTTCTCTGGTTCATTTTGAAAAGCCACTCGTATAAGTTTTGTGGCAAAAGATATGAGCAGCTACTCTGATTTTTTCCAAATTAGATACATAAAGGGGACATGAGTATATAACTCTTGAATTTGTAGAAGTTGTCTTCCAGGTTTTCAAAATATTGCGCAGTCTTTCCCTCAGTCTATAAGTGTCTCAATCCTAGATGTTACCGTGACATAGCTTTTGTTATAATTGGGTTTGGTCCATTAGGGTGTTTTATTTCCTCCATAACTAGTTAACAGTTTGTGGAGTTGGTCTGATGTTACAGAAACAAGCAGCCAGATAACTGAGTGCAGCATAAACATTTGACACTGATAAAGCCCAAAACCAAATACATTTCCCAATTATAAGGTCTCTGTTCCATTAAAAAACCGTGTTTGCGCTATAAACAGCGATAAACCGACTCGACGCGGGCCTTCTGATAGCAGCAGCTGCCAAGGGCCGTGAACTTCAATGGCACAAATAAAACTAAATAAACTACTCTGCTTGTCAAGATCAACGTGCCGGTCAGATTAGGCCATACAGTCTGAAAATGTAAAAGTGGGGGAAAAAAAGGACAAGTCCTGCTCATCAGTTGACAAGGTCAGAAATAATTGAAATTAATGGACAGACTAAAGGAAATGTTTTATTAACTATATTATCAGACATTCAGATATACTGAAGACAGTAAATGAGGATTTTGACAACTTAGAGCAAAATACTGGGACTGTACCTACAATAAGATCTGTCCTCATCAATAATAGGCTGTGTAGCTTGATCAGTGTTATTAACTTTATTTTGCAATATTCAGCTGTAGTGTCACATGCCTGAGCTTCATTTTATTGCCTACAGTGTTAATGGTAATTCCACTATTGTAAGAAAAGACTATGGCAGAGACCAAATAAACAGAGCTTCGGGTTTAATGGCGATATGAAGCTAAACGTGTTGGAGGGACAGCTCGGCAAACCCGAGTAATGTAACAGAAGATCGTGGAGGCAAAAATTCTAAAAGAAAATTCTGCGCAAAAGTACTAAGCGAATAAAGCTGACGTAACCATGCAAGAAAAATTATGAACAGTTGTGTTAGGTCTTTATTTTAAACAAGCAGAAGTACATTTTTCAAATGTATCTTTTGCATAACAGTCATTTGCACACTCCATTTGAGACTGAGGGACAAACTACTGATTCATGCCAGCTGTGGAGAAACATTATTCACACAGCCTTTTTAACACTGTTCCAAAAACTGATTGGTGACATTTCAATATATTAACTAAGTCAGGTGCTGCCTCTGAGAAGCCAAGTGAGTCTGGACTTCTGAGTCCAGCAGTCCTGCAGTATCTAAGCTCTCTATATCCCAATTTTCACTTGTTTGTCTGTGTCTGCACAGAAACCTTTAAATCAACAAATAACTACCATACAATACCGTGCAGTGTACTATAATTTTAAAAAATAGTGTGTATTATAATAAACTGTATTGTATAAAGTTACACGTTTATCCAAAGCGAAACTTTTCTAAACATGCCCGCGCTGGTGTTTTATCAGCTGTTTCCACTAGTTTCACTTTCTCTGAGCATGTTTGCGCTGTGTCACTACATTTACTGTCCTTTTAATTTTTTAAAATAAACCTGTTTATATAAACGTCAGTTCTGTGAAACAAAGAGGTGGACAGCAGGCTACTTTGACATACGTCTTTATCCCCTTTATTCAGAATCTCACAACACTGAAGCAAGGCTGTGAACCCCGTGCATGCGGCCTCTCGTCTCTCGAGTAACGCAGTGACTAACGTGTGAAATGTGCTACAATGTACGACACCGCACAGCAGTATAAACATGCACATTCAGGACAACATTAAGTGTTAATCTAATCAGGTAACTGGTGTTTACAGTGTTTATCCTGCTGAAGTCGTGGGTTGATAGTTATACAAGTGTTTTCCGATGGACAGGGAGCGCATTATTTATTTCCCATTTAAAATAATGGGAAATATGCATTCTTTATCTGAAAATTGAACTATTTGACATAGTTTCAGAGACAAATTAGATCCCTCCGAAAACCTTTTGAATGAACATCAGGCCCGTGTTGGCAGCAGCTGCATTACTGGCTTATGGAAACCAATACATGTGAACATATAGTGACCATTTTTTGGATTAGATTTTGCACATATTGAAATACGCAGTTACGCAGTGTTCTGTCTACAGTTGAAGACTTCTAACTTGTCAGGATTAGTCTTTTGTTCCTTAATGCACTTAATTGAGACTAAGAGAATGGTTGGGATCCACAGTATTGACAACAGATTGATTAGACATTCTCATCTGCTTTTCACAGAAGACAGGCCTTGTCACCCTCACTTTTGTTTCTGGCACGGAGAGATGAGAGCGGCATAACATTCCAGATCAAAACAATTATTTCATTTCCCAGAAGCAGCAGATTAATATATCCCCAAGACTCTTTGCCATATCTTTGGCAGCAACCTCTATCATCAGCACTGTGAGATCCAGCCACCTGTTGGGATGTGATGATCCATCCACCCGGTAGCTCAAGCCTCTGCTGGTGGAGGACATTCTAATTCCAAACACGGCCAAACCATGGCGGAGCTCAGCGCTGGCATTCAGTTGTGAGCAACCAATGTCGCTGGCTGTCAGAACATGCTTTCCCAAGTGCCCCAGGCCTCAGCAGTGGAGTGGGGCTTGTCGGCATCACTTTTAATTAAAAAGGAGACATTTGTCGCTGGAGGACACTTCTGTTAGCCTCTGGGGACTGATAAGAGATTTATTGTGGAAGCCATAATTTGGTTCTTTTTCCTTCAAGAGCAAGGCTCCATAAGATGTCATTTCCTTAAAGCACCGTTCGACACTGAAAAATATCCCTTGTCTCCTAACTTACACCTTGCTCATTTATTGCACTATTCTATGTATTTACTATAGTATTTTATGAAGCACTTGCATCGATGAAGTTCACTTTACATTCAATATTGCACAATCTGTGTGGACTGGAATTATCTGTCCATCTGCGGGTCAGTGACACTCTCCTCCCGCTTCCTGGACGTCACCATGCAGCCTTAGCCTCCCTGAAACCCCTGTGAACCCAATTTTGCTTTAAATTCTTCTTCTTTAGAAAGTAGCCTGAACTTTTTAATAACTAACACGGAGGTTCTCAACAACTCAAATACGGAACCACTTAACCAAACCATCAACAAAACACTTAACAAAAATATATAAATATTTCTGCGGGTAACACAGAAAAATGTGTACTACGTATTATAAGATTTATTCATTTTAAAATAAATAACAAGTTATGTCTATAATTTGTTCTGTGCTGTTACGTGATTGCCCAAGTTCTGTATTCACTGGATTATGTTTACTAGTTCTGGTTAGTTCTGGTTCACGGACTGGTCCACAAAAAAGTAAACATATGCTCCGGACTGAAGCAGAAAAAAGGTTGAGAACTGCTGAACCAGCATAGTCTTTACCTGACACTTTTTTACAGGTGACCTTCGATCCTGGATACATTACACTGAACCCCCTTCACCAATGTATACAGCAATGCAATGTAACACACACACACACACACACACACACACATACTCTAAGGGTATTCAGTTTCATCAGTCCACCTGAAACAAGCTGTGGGAGGAAACCAGAGCACCTGGAGGAAATGCATACAAATACAGGGAAATCTGGCAAACTCCACACAGAATGATTCTGTTTCAAACCCAAGTCTGAATGTAGAACCCAGCAGTTGTGAAGCACCAGTCCTTCTGCTCTTCTCCTTTCCTCAAGATGCTGGGACATTTGTGCAGGGTCCTCGTGGAGCCAGAGGTGTCTCATCTGTAAAAGTGCTCTGTTTACAAACCCCCTTCCCCTTTAGCATCACCAAGCTTTGTGACATCACACATCTCTGTTGTCAGTCGAGGCTCCAATGGTGTCATCAGGTATCTCCAGCTCTGAAATCTGATCCACCAATTCAACCTTTGCATGTCGCGACTTTACTCTAAACACAACGACTGTCTCATCAACTGAAGTGGTGCCATCGAAAACTCTTACAAACAAACGGGACTCCATTCACTTTCAAACATTTTTCAGAAAACATCTAATGCTTCCTCAGATTTTTAAATATTTAATTGGGTGGAATGTTGTCTGAGGAACCATGCAGGGAAGCAAAGGTAATGGAGTGGGATTATAACCTATATGGAGAGACTGCAGCACAAAGGATTCTGTAGGCAGGTATCATTAAGACAACAGTTTACTACGCCAGCGGCACTGTCTGTTTTTAGACAGCACCTTCTAACATGTTCAGCACTGCAGAAAAAGCACTAGTCACAAGTATTGCTGTTATTTAGTGCTTGCATTCAGTTGTGAAGGTTTTATTAATACAGGCATTCTTTGACCAAACAGACCTTAAACATTTAAAATGTAACATAATGCAACATCATTATATCATGTGGTATGTTTCAGTGGTGAGGTAGACTGTAGGGTTCCACTAACTGAGGTTATTATTAGGAAAACTATGGACCGTGGCTGCTGGACTTATGTTATAATGCAGCAGGTGACCGTCCGATTATCAACAAGACGGGTGGTTGAGATTGTGCTCATCTTGACAATTCAGCCGGGAACTGCCCAAAGGCTCCAGTCACTAGTATGTGTAGCACTGTGTGTGTGTGTGTGTGTGTGTGTGTGTGTGTGTGTGTGTTTTGTGCGTGAAGTGGCCTGTTTGTGTTCATCTTGAAAAATCACCTGGAAACTGCCTGGAGGCACTCTTCACTAATATGTATAGTGTCGTGTGTGTGTGTGTGTGTGTGTGTGTGTGTGTTTCTCTTTCAGTGTAAGAAGTGACCTATTTGTCTTCATCTTGACAATTCAGCTCTAAACTGTCTAGATACACACTTCACTAATGTGTGTTTAACTATGCAAAAACCTGACCTGGGGTGAGAAATGCCCATGTGAAAGCCACAGATAAAAAACAAAGAAGCAGACAAACAGAAATTTGCTTTACGGATATAGATTATACACTGAGTGGCCAGTTTATTAGCTACACCTCCCCCACCTTCACAAAAACTGTACTTCCCAACATCACGTGACGGAGATGTGTCATAAATCAGGCAGCCAGACCAGCATTTGTAGCATTGGTGTGCAACTGAGTGTTGACATGGCAGAAACACGTGACCTTGAACATGGTAGGTGTTCTAATTCTACAGACTCCCAAGTGGATGTCGTTCTGGGCTTTTCGCAAAGAAAAAAAAATTCCAAGGGTTTACCAAGAATGGTGTGAAAAGCAAAAAAGTACCAGTATTTGGCAATCCTGTGGATGAAAACAGCCTATGGAATATAGGAATGAAGAAGAATAGCGAGAGTCGTGCAAGACAAGCAAATCACATCAGAATTCAACACTGGTGTGCAGAATGTAATTTCGGAAAACACCGCTTATGGGATTTTGTCACAAACGGAGTACAACAGCTGAAGACCACGTCGGGTGCCAATGCTATTAGCCAAGAAAAAGAAATTGCATCTCCACTGGGCACAGGAGCATCTAAACGACTATTGGGGAGTGGAAAAAGTTGCCTGGTTGGATGAATCCAGGTTCCTTCTGCATCATGCTAGTCAGAATTTAGTCTAAGCAACACGTGTCCATGGAGCCGTTCTGTTTGGTGTCAACAGTACAGGCCAGTGGTGGGGGAATGTTTTCCTGGCACATATCAGGGCCCCTGATATCCAAACTTCATTGCTGACCAACTTAATCTCTTCATAGCTACAGTTCCAGCACAGCAATGCACTGTGTCACAAGGCATGTATTGTCACCAAATGGTTCAAGGAACACGACACCAAGTTTTCATTGCTTCAGTGACCTACACAACCGAGCATCTCCGCGATGAGGTGGACAGGCCTGTTCACAGCAGCATCGTGCAGTTATCCAATTTGCTGCAACTACACAGCAACGCAGTCACTTCAGCATTTTCCAACAATCTTGCACAACACATACAGCATCTTGTAGAATCTATTCCCAGCCAACATTCATACTGTTTTGAAGGCCAATGGCGGCACAACATGCTACTAGAAAGGCGTACCTAATAAACTGACAACTCAGTGTCTTTTTTAGGTATTAACACAGCAGGTGACTGACCAATAATCACCACGGTGGACAGCAAAATGCCACCCAGAAAAGCTGTTTCTCGCGATCCGGGGTTGACCTTCTCACCTTCGGTGAGTGTCTTGTGAAGATGACCTTCAGCGCTTCTGTCAGGCCTGATGGATTCCTGGAGCGTATATTGTTGTGGTAATGCGCGCGCCGAAAAACGGCAGAGTGCACAGCTGTGTGTGGCAGAAGGGGCTCTTTCCGACGTGTATTTCAGTCCCTGTGTTCTGGAGCACTTCACACTTCCAAATATCTGCTGGGGTGTAAACAGAACTCCACCAGCAGCTCCCTATCTGCTGACGCTGTGATTTTATTGCCCCTCTTAGTTACACATAAGCCGAAAAGGCATGTTTCTCTGTCACTTTTTAATATATGCAGATCAAAAATCCTAACCGATGATCCTTCGCTGTCCAACCTGAACAAATAAGGTGGAAGTCATGTGTGAGGAGGACGGGGTGAGGCTTAGCTTACCTCAGTACATTTTTATTTCCAGTCACTTTGTCCACTTTTATGAGATCTTGCAGATCTGCTCTTGGTGACAGGCAGGCAGACCTTCTCTGCAGTGCCTCTAAAGTGGCCGAAGTCGAAACCTGCCGCCCAAAAGCACCTGCAAGGACAAGAAACTGGACCGAAAGTGGAGAAATGCGAATACGGTCGCATTTTCTTCTAATTCAAAGCACTGGTTTCTCGCATTTTTAAGGGCAAAGATTTACACCACAGACAGCAGGTTTCAGGGCAAAGGTCATTTTGACTTTTGTATTAAAAAATGAATCAACCGGAGGTTTAAACAAACGTCGCACATTTTAGGGAAGAGGGAAACTGAGGTGGGGCAAATCTAAGATAACTTTTGCTCTTGCAAGAACACCATCGTTTCCACCCCTGACTGCATTACTTCGACACTTTCATACATTATACTTTTTGTATGATATTTACTTAATCCGTCGTCTTCAAAATGTGTTATGTTGTCCTTACCGCACAACTTTGATGTAAGTTTTCACATCGTTGCGTGTTGAGCGTCTGAGGCGGGAAGCGCCATGTCGGACTCCACACTCGGCAGTTAAAGCCGTGTATTCTGGATTTCCCTCGTAAATTCTAGAACATTTTTACCCTTAAAATGTGTAACGTCAGTTGTGGGGTGTTAGGTGGCGACGGGCAGGTGCTGCTGTGCTGCTTCGGGATTCATCTTGTCCCCGAACGGCAGCGGTGAGCGTCAACTCCTCTGTCCCGAAGACGCAGCGGGACGAGGGCCGCCGCCGCCGCCATCCTGCCCTTCGCTGCCATGACACCCGGCGACACCCACCAGTCACATGAGGAGGGATTTTCGGGGTTTATTCTCCCTCCCGTCCCCGGTTCCGAGCGGGACTCCCGCGCTGTCCGGCTGCCGGTTGCTATGGATTTGTGTGCGAAGCCCTCGGAATAACGGCACGTCCCACCGCTGATGTCAGAGCGCCGAGCCGCCGGCCGGGGCTGCAGCCTGTTGCTCGCCCGCCTCAGAGAGCCCGCCGTGCGGCGCGCACACGGAGCAGGGAGCCGCCGGGAACTGCCGGGAACTGCCGGGAACCGCCGGGAGCCGCGCAGCCAGGGGCCGCCCTCCCGCCTCAGTCCCCGCGGGCTCCGTCCCCCGCCCCGCGGCCACTCGCCCCTTCTCACCCGTGAGTATGAAACCCACGTTCCTCTCTTCCATTTGCCGCGGCTGCGCCTCCGTTAACACGGAGCTTCTTCGCTGTCCGGTTTATTATTTCATCCTATTATTAGAATATCTCTCTATTTATTCTGTTATTTCCCTTTTGTTTCACAGCGACAACATTTCGCACATGTGCGTGTTTAACGGACCGAGTGTGAAACTTATCCGAAATCCTTCACAGTTATTTCGCTGCTGCTGTGCGACTTCTGTCTAAATGAAAAACATTTATTCGTAGCTGACATTTTGGGACGGGGAATAAATGTAAATTTCGAATTTCTGCTTTTAATTTCAAACTTTGAAAAGTGCTGGACGGCGGTGTCCGTTAGATGGGGATGTTTTGCCGCTCGGAGCGGCTGCGGGATCTTGGTCTTCGTCCGCTCCGTTCGTGCTGCGCACTGTTGTCCCGCCGTCGTTTCTGCCATAATAAATGGTCTTTTCTCCATCTCGACACAGTGGCGTTAAGTGCGTCTCTGTGCTGCGGTGGCCTGTGCTTTCCTCACACTTCCTATTACACGGACTGTTCACAGTGAATGGGAGAAAATACGTTTATGGGGATATATCATCCAGTTCTGCCTTGCTCGTCCATCTGACATGTGAGATGAGGAGAGACATGCTGTAAAAGAGGTAGGTAAAACTAAATATTTTCCTCACCCAAGTGAAAAGGAAGCAAACAGGTTATTTTTTTTTTTACTTATGTCAGACGTTTCTCGACATGCCAGTGTTTGGGTTACCAATTCTGCATGGATTATGTGAAGGCAAAGTTCAACATTTTTCTTCCCGCTGTATGCCCACCTTGGGGGTGTTTTTGAGCAGCACTGATTTTTTTTTTTAATCCTGGTAAAATTTCACCCAAGTTAAACCCTGACGTGTAGAAAACAGAAACTGACAGACTTGCCCAACTGCTGTCACCATGAAGAAGCAACATGACAAGTCTTTCCCACATCTTATCTAGTTTCCTAGCACTGAGAAAATGTTAAGTGACAATATTGTTAAAAGGTCCTGAATTGATGTGGCTCCAAAAAAAAAAGTGTCCCTTTAACAACAAGGTCACCTCAGGATGATCGGCGTGGTGCAGAATGGAGGGTTAACCTGCGTTTCGGTGAGTAAATGTGTCCTTCAAGGTGCCGAACGATTAACATGTTTCTAGAGCAAGGAGATCAGTTTTTAATGTAAACTATCAATATTTGCTGTGAATGTACCTAGACGGCATGTTTAACACCGACTGCGCAGACGTCTTTTGATATCCTCAAAGCAGACAGCCAGAGGAGAGAGAAATAATAGCTCCAAAATGCCTTCACAGGAGATTTTTCTTTTCTTTTTTATGGGATACTGTGATTTTACCGCAACACACCTCTGTTCTGCGTTCATTGGGTATTAAGTGCAATGTAAGGTTGTTCATTTAAACACAGTACCGATCTGTAAATAGACGTTACGAGCCATTAAGAACCATACTGCACGTCCAGCTGCTCTATGCATTTTTATAACAGTCACTTTCAGAAGGATCTTTTAAACATTAATTTAAAATGTACAATGCGGTGCTATTATTATAGCAGTTATCGTTGCTATAGTTAAAGCCATTATTATTATAATGCAGTTGCTCAGCCAGTGCTTTTTTCAATAGCGCTTAATTTTTCTTTATACGGGCAGATGTTTCACAGGAGCCATTTAGCATAAGCACTTTGTTCAAGGATAATAAAGTACGGTTACCATTGGGAGCTCAACCATTAACTTTCACGCCTCAAGTCTTTGTTCAGGATCAGTCTACTATCTGTTTTGACATTTCAACATCTTCGTTTCAACAGGGCAAAAGAAAGTGATATTGCATCTTCAGAAGAAAATTCATGCACCCACCCCTTTATAAATTCGTTTTGCTTGACTGAAAAAAATATATCCTTATATCTAAATGCTGTTTTTTCTTCCGTCATTTACGACTTTATGTTGTTGCATTAATTTTTGCAGCTCTAGTACAGGTGACCTGCCGGTTCTCCAGAGAGCGTGGCGTCAAAATGCAACCGTAACCGTAATGAGGAGATGTGGTCGGGAAAACAACGCTTTCACGACGTACCGTGGACGGGAGGACGGTGGGGGGCTCCCATAAGATAGCTGTTTCAAATAATTTAGCATGTCATTTGGCTCATTATTACCACAGTAACAGGTGGTTAGCAGCATATGCTTGTTTTATTTTGGCAAATTTATTTGGTCCAGATGAAAATATATATTTCCAACAGTTTCTCACCAGTGTGACTGAGATTTAAATTTGTACAAAAGATGGCAAATTAATAATGACTGTCAAACTGTTGTACGGAATTGGCAGAATATAAAGACGTAATGCTCAGTACCTATCTGCCCGTTGTTTTATCCATGAACTGAAAACTGGGAATAAATAAGCGGAAAAATCGGAAGCAAGGGCTTGACAGCTTGTCAGGTAATCGTGTGGGCAAAAAATATTCAGCAGTTCAGCCAAGTTGTATACCGATATTAGGAAACATTAGATTTGTTTGAGCATTGCTCCCCTCTCTGTTGTGCCAGTGGTTTGCAAATATAGTCTTGCTGCCAATGTGCATTTTGCTTTTTTTTTTTTTTTTGTTTATATTGTGCATGTTTTTGCATCCATAAATTATCTGGCAGCCAGTTCCTACAGAGGTGCTTAATTATTTAGCTTTAAGAATGTAGCTGGCAGTTAGCAGCGTACGAATGATGCTATAACTGTGGCAACTGACCCGAAACCATACCACACTGGAAAAGACTTAAGTGCCCCTCGTACCCATTGCAGCTGCGTAATTATAGCCCTGCCCCAAAAGACTGAATTAGTCAGTCAGAATCTCCAAACAATGGCCTCAGAAGGCATTCGTGATGGAGGGTACCGTAAAATACAGTCGGCAGCATACGGTAAATCACTGAAATTCTATGAGGACAATGAATGGAGCTTTTTTTTCAGGGACTGGATTACTGTCTCTGAAACGAGAATAACTCAGACGTGTAAATGTGCGCCGGTTGCGTAACGTGATGTAGCAAGAGCAGGACATACTTAACAGTTTGTTAGACTTTTGAACATTTTAAAAATCACGATCGTCCTTGCTTTACGAGACAAATTCCCAGCAACCGTTTGAATTCTCTTCACCTATTGCGCTTTGATTTCAACGGACTTTCGGAATAAGCAGCAGTGCATTCGAGAACAACTCTTTTACTGATTTTTTTTTTTCCCCACCAGGAAAATTATTTTTGTTGTATATGTCAAGTTTGAATGAGGCAATGTAAGTAAACAAATAAACAGTGCTGTAGCATAAGACTTGTTCTGCACACGTTCTTGCAAACTTTCCAAAGGTATCTAAGTAATTGTTAGTGTACAACATAGGTGTAATGAAATTACTTTGTCATAAGAAGCGATTCTTCCTTTGCCAAGCAGCGAGTTCAGCCTGGCTTATATTAGACTGTGAAATAAGGCTTTTTGCAGTTTCCTCTCCTGAGCCACTGTGACGGGCACAGTCGTCGAATGGCCACTGTTAGGTGTGACAGTGATGGGTGCAGCACAGTGACACAACAGGTAGCGCTAGTACCTCACAGCACCTGGGATATGCCTTCAGACGTGGGTTTGAATCGGGCTCAGTCTGTGCAGAGATGCATGTTTTCCCTGTGTTTGCGTGGGTTTCCTCCAGATGCCTTCCCTAACAAGTCCAAAGACATTTGTTTCAGGAGACGTGAATTACCTCTGCTGTGTGTGAGTGTGTGTGATGTCCTTGCCAGCCCTTTATATGATGGCTCTGGACCTGCACAATCCAGCAAACGGTCAACAGTAATGAATGATTGAATAGCCACATTTTTAGGAGTGGAGTCTTTGGACCTACTGCTCTTCAAGCTCTGCGATTTACTATTCCATGCAATCATAATTCTTCTTAACTGTTACAAGTCTGACCTGGATTAATATACGGAAATTTTATATCTTGTCCCTGCACAGAATAGCTCCAGCAGCTGTTTTGTTCACCTGCCTGCCATAAATGTTGCCCATGTGCTATATATTATGATAAAGGCCAGATCGTGAGGACTTCAGGTTGTCAGGTGGACCCAAAGGTTTAATTTCATGTCTAACTGAAGACTTAATGCTTGTTTCCCTGATAACAGTCTTGTTATATTGTTATATACTGTTTCCTATAGTGCTATTCTGACTATGTCATTCCAAATGGATTGCTCCAGCCCGCTAGAAGATGCCTATCATAAGATTGTATGTATCGATTTCTGCTCGGATATAATAGGAAGTTCCCTATATTGAAGGAAATCGCTTTAACGGCTTTCCGAATTACTGTAGCGGACCGTTAGAAGATGACACCTCGGCCCGAACCATTTCACCCAGAGATTAGCTCGTGTCCATCCGGCCCCAAATAGGCAACTGTTATCAGACGGTCTGCATAATGTGTTACTTTATGATGGTGATAAAGCTGAGAACTGCAGCTTGATGTTGCCCTTTCAGAAATCTCATTGCCAGGTCACTATCTGGCAGCCAGTCTGGGAAATCACCAGGGCAGTGAACGTCTGTGAAGATGTGTCCAGAGAAATGGACATGCTTAACAAAGTGATAAAATTTCATCCTTAAAGTTCTACCCTGCACATCAAAATACAGAGCGAGCTGGGGAATAGGAGAACAGCGGGTGGTCAGAGCTGCTTCCTTGCAGTTGAAGCATCCAGGTTCAGATCGCCTTCCAGCAGTAGTACTTTTGAGAAAGCTATTTCTCCTAAAAGCGTGCAGTAAAAATGAGCCAGCTGTATAGATAATTAAATCACTGTAAATTGCTTAACGTTGTAAATCACTTTGGTGAAAAGCAGATAAATGTAAACTATGTGTTTTGTTTTTTTATCTTGATGTTACTGCCTCTGCCACAAATCTTAAAAAGTTACTCGTGTTTCGGCAGTATTTTCCCTTAATTTTCTTTCTTGCAGTTGGGATGAATTTAAGCAATTTGCATAACGTCTGCGAGAATTGAAAAAGAAACCAGAACAGATGGCTCTTTGTCTGTAGCCGTCAATCGTAAATTTCCAGGTGGGACTAAATATGCTTCCAGAGAATATAAAAGCAGATTTTTTTTTTTCTTCAAAACAATGTAAGCTTAAATATACGGGAGCATCACCGTGAGGAACTCTTAAAGAATCAGTAAGTCACACATCCCCTTTCAACACAAAAAGTAAGACTTGTGTTTCGGTATTTATTGGATTAGCAATCAGCTTATAGCACCGATTGCAACATTCAGATTTATTTACTCAGTACTTTCTGGTTTTAGATTGACCTCCTGTCTTTGGAAGAGTGGAACCTAACCCTAACCTTCATAAATCTGTTTTTATTTTATTTATCCAGGTGTGTGTTGCAGGTTAATTGACTCTTCAGTTATCCACAGTGTGTGTGTGTGTGTGTGTGTGTGTGTGTGTGTGTGTTTCTAACCCTCTAAATCAGCTTGAATAAAGTCAGTTAAATACCAGGTAGTAATAATTAGCTGTCCCTTTGGAAAAATGGATAAATGCAGACGCAAGTATAAGAAAATTCTCTTTCTTACATCAGTCATTAAAATCCCATGGGTTGTTTTAGTTTTTGACCAAAATTTTCATCGACTCTCAGTCGCCCGAGCACAAAGAAAAACAAAAGCTGTAGAAATACGCCTCCTTTCCTCCTTCCTTTCTTGGGTAGCCCTTTTAATCCATTCCATCAACCTAAGTAGTCTTTCTCATTTTGTTCAGCTGGGCTGCAGACACAATCTAATAATGGCATCGGTGTCTTTCCCCGAGTAAGCCCACCACCTATCCAACTGGCTTTGATGTGGTTGCCCCCCATCGTCTCCGACACACACACCACTCAGGGGACCTTTACCGAAGCCCGATATCAAGATTCGCTCAAGCTCAGCCCATCTTTCACGCTGACAGCCTCCTTCACCAACCTCTATATCTATTTGAAAATGGTGTCAGAGCTGAAACTTTTCAGTATCTCTGCAGCAAAACTTGGACTCCTGAAACACTGACAATACATCATATAATAAGCATCTTACAATGGACTGGAACAAGAGACCCCCTGTTGTTGAAGCCAAGGGGAGGAATATCAGTTTAATAACAGCTGCATTTTTTTTAATTGAAAAATTTCCTTGGAACTGTTGATCAAAGAGTCTGAAAGGTGCTATGCATACATTGGAAAGGGAAAGAAAGCAAGGTAACTGAATGGAGGACACGAGCGCCTGTTACTGTGAAGAGTTGTATGCACACAGAGGGTTTAGAGCCGGATAGCAGCCAGAACATAAATTCTCCCACAAGTGCCAGTCATGTTTACTCAAATAACTGATGCTTCTCTTCAAAGCGACTTAACCATCGATAAAGCAACTTTTAGCAGAGCAGTTCAGATTAAACACCTTGAGGGTACTACAGTAAGAGGTGCGATTTGAACCCGGCACCTTCGAGTACAACACAGTAGCGCTAACCACTATGTCCCATGCTGGTTGCTTTTCTTCTCTGATGCTTCTGAGTAGACTGGAGGCACCTCAAATCAAGACTTTGTGATGTTTTGTTTCTTTATTAATGCAGATCCAATGCGAAAATCGTAGCAATCTCAAGATCAAGCCATCATTCTACGTCTCACCACAAAATGTAACGTTACGTACCTCACAGTGTTCTCGGACTGGGAATCAATGCACGTTTAACACAACACACCGTCATAACACGCAAACCCTACAACTCTCATTCCACACTTAAACCGAAATCATTACAAACATCTCAAACACAGAACACAAACACATTGTTCATAAAAATCCCGATCGCTCAGTGAACACAGTACCAGCATTAGAAAGATCACCTCAGTTTACGTCTAAAAAGCAAATAATACTGTACTGCTCTGTCATCCAGTGACATATCTTAAAGCAAACGTGAAATCCAAGTCCTTCACTAATGTTGAAAGCACAAACGCTGAAATGACGACTTAACTTACCATGATGATTCGCCGTTATTCACAATATTCAATCATACTTAAGGCAGCTAGACTTCAATAAATCACACATGCTTCAAAATAGAATAAATATAAAGACCTTTGCTAAACCAAGTAGTCATTTGTGGATGTTGATCTGCATAAAATTCCCATTTGTTTCCTGGGGCAGGTAACGTTTCGGCTGCAGTTTGGTCCTCCGTGACCATAAGGCTTTCTGTCAGGTGCCAGGGCCGGGCCTCTGCCCACCGCTGCTCCTCCGCAAAAAGGCCTCTAATTATTATCCATTTGTTTTGCTTTGCTGTGAAATATGCTGTGAAAGGTGATTGCTCTCTCTAATGTTTTGTTGCTTCCTAATGTGATTTGTGCGACTGCTGCTGGCCCCGACACTTGCCGAGCGGGAGGCGTACTGCGGGTGTGGAGGAAAGTGCTGGAATAACACGGCAAGGACGAGATGTGCTATCTCGCAAATGCAATTGTGAGGCGTACCCTCTGTTGTGCTCATAGTGTCTTCATATATTTGTTAGGGCTGGTCAAGTCCTGCTGGGATGGGCATTCCTGTGTTGTTTGATGGCTTTGCTCGACCTTTTGTGCTTTGTGGCGTATTGCAGGAGTATGTCTTATAAAAATAATAAGCGGCGGACTATATTCCACCGTGGAATGGAATATGGATGTGTTGAATCCTTCACTTGTACCTGGAAGTCTTAAATGATGCTTTAGTAAGGCTGTGTGTACTCTAGCATGAATTTCACACACCTGGTTAAAGGCCAGGCCAACTCTCAACTGCAAACACAAGGATTATGTGTGAAGGCAGAAAAGGTGTACGATTGTTTATCCTCCATAATCGACTTTTGAATACCGACATTGCTATATAAGCTATATAAGCTTATATAGCTATATATACAGCTATATAAGCTGTACAGCAGCTATATAAGTAGAGCAGTACAGCATTATGCCTGATATATAGAGGGTTTGGTGGTGAGAGATGGAAAAGGAGAAATAACCTTGTATAATAAATTTTGTACAACACATAATATTGACATGCGCTCTGTGGCAACTTTATGAGGTACACCACGTCGATACGCACTGGTGGTGGGAGTGTAACGATGAGAGGAATGATTTCTCGGCACACCTTGAGTTTTTTGTACAAAGTGATCATCATTTCAACACCACAGAATGCCAAAACATTCTTTCTGACCAGATTCATGGCAAGTCTAGTTTTTCTCAAATTGATACTTCCAGCAGGACATTGTGCCGTGTCACAAAACACAACATCTCATAATGGTTCCACAAACGTGTCTTTACGTCGTCCCAATAACCTGTACAGTCCCCAGTCTCTCAAGCCAGTAGATCATCTTTGGGATGCGCTGGAACTTGATGTTAGCAGAATGAATGTACCATCAAAAAATCTACAGAAACTGTAGCCAGCATGGATCGAGAACCCTGCAGTATGTGTTCAGCACCTTGTTGCTAAATTCATGCTGTTCTGGAGGCAGAAGAGGCGTCAACTACTTGAGCAGGGTACCTAATAAAGTGGCTGGTCAGTGTATAGTATTGATGGACTTTAGAGGACAAGTAGTCCCCAAAGGGGTTGCGACAGATGACAGACAAGTGGAGTGGAAGTGGCTACTGCAGAGTTACCACAGCAAGGCAAAGTGGAGGTGTAAGACAGTGATAAGACACCAGCACACAATATATAGGCCGACAGATATATAATATGACTGTGGTGAGGAACTGGAAGGTGGTGGATGGTTACTGAGAGCAGTGAGCCAAAGGAGTCTACAGAACAGTAGAACACACCTCAAAGAAAAGGAAAGTGAGTCATAGGATGGTAGAGGAAGCCAATAGGGAGATAGAAGATAGGTAGTGTAGGGGGCATCGAGGCAGTAGTGTGGCACGGCGGGGCACAGCGAGACATTTCAGAAACAGAATGGACTCGAGTGAAGCCTTGTGTGAGATATGAAGTCAGTTATAGCCCTGGAGATGTATCCTCCTTCAATGTATTCACAGATTTATTAATTCCACCCACTTACGGATAAAAAAACAGTATTCTTTTTTTTCACCTCTCCTTGTTAATTCCTACTGGAGTTTCTGAAAGTACAGGTCCTGCAGTGCAGGCTTGCGAGCGCCCCGGGCGTGTTGCACCCGAATACATTTCCACATGTGAAAGCTCATTTTTCATGTGTATATATAGACGGTCGGTGGAAGACTGCAGGAGGGGAGAGGACAGGAGGCATCCTCCCAGTCTCCTGAGCTCGTAGGTTCACGGCCAGCATGCCACCCCCCCACCACCAGTTGTCAGCCAAAGACAGCGTTGGATAGGACAATAATTGTGTTGGGTAGGAGAACAAATCAGGCGTGTTGTTCAGTTTAGCCGTCCGGTTCCAGAACCAGACAGTTAAATGTGTTTCACATAAATAACCTGTTAATTTAATTAACAATTGATCTTCAGGATAACCCGTGTGAATTCTGGCATGTCTCAGCACCTTTCCGAAACTTCTCAGATTGTGCAGTATGATCACACCTGTAGAATATTGTCACCTTTTGCTGCTGCTTTCTGTATATTTACTAGCTGAGTTTCCCACAGCTTCCCATGTCAGAAATAATGTGTGGAGAGGTAAAAATTAATAACACATTATATATCAACTTTATTACCCTGTCGTGAGTAATGTGTGCAGCACCATGTGTGTGTCGCGCACAGTTTCTTATTCCTTTTCACATCTTCACTTTATGCAAATTATTTGTGCGCATATTACAGCTACTGGCTCCTGTTGCCAGTCAGCATTTTGATGATGAAGAAGCTTTTTCAGTTTCTGGAACACCCATCTCCCTTTGACACCCCAATCTGTCGCCGATTCAGCTCTTTACTACAAGCATCCGCTAGCACCCCCCATCACCTGTCACTCTGCCCTTCTCCTCACCCTTCCCTGTCGCCGTTCGGTTTTAGCACAGAGAACAAAAAACTGTCGTGTTCGATGTGTAGATGCTCACATATAACAGCTACTGGCTCCTGTCTTTTCCAGCTGGGAGCCTGATATGGGTGTTTGGGCAGCAGGACCTTAAACATTTAGTACATGAGATTGCCTTTAGTACGTGAGGTTCAAGTTGAAGCTGCACGCTCCCCTGAGAAGGTCAAGCAAGCAGATGCCACAGAAAGCGACGCACGCGCCAGCTGTAGTGATCTGCAGGCAGTCATAACATATTGTCTATCACCAACTGTGTTTGCTTTGTGTAGCTATAGAGATGTATCTGCAATTTCTCTGGGTGTTGCTTTTGTCTCTGTTGCCGTGACCCGGTGCTGATCTGTCACCTGTGTGATCCTGAGACCCTTGGCAGCCGAACTACCTAATGGGTGTCGACCCACGAGGCCCACGGAGGGCCGACCCAACACCTGATAGTGTCAGAGCACAGAGAGAGAGTTCAATAAAGACGGAGGAGAAGCTCGGTTTGTCATTCCAAAGTTGAACACTTGGTTGGAGTAGCCGACGTTTTGGGAAAGTGGATGATCAAATCAAGGTGCGGGCAGATGGTTTGTCTGGGGGCCTTCGTGCTAAATGCCAGGATTGACCATAAACATGATGGAAATCCAGGAGCTCGGGGAGCAATCCATCACTCAGCTTTGTTTTTATAGTCTGCAATTCTCCTCGCCTTTGGCTGCTTCGCACCACATTTGTCATCCCGCCTGGATTATCCAAATCTGTCCCTTTCTAGCTGTGTGCCTGTGAGTGGCTCAGTGTTACGCTGTCTGGAGTGCAGTCGGTAACAAGGTTATGTCTGAATAGTTCCGCGTCTGGTTTTAGAAACAGAACCCAGGTCTCGCGACCACTTTTCCATCACCACCGCTCATCCACTTTTCTGTCTGAGCGTGTGCTGTTTGTTGTCATAATCCTCTCCTATTTAGTCGGTCAAACAATCGCATACTCTACCTGAGCTTATTCAGCTTTTCTGAAAATCACTTTTCATAAAACCTTTGCCGGATATTTCATAGCCAAAAAATGCAACAGTGTAATAGTACACAGGCCTGTTTACTAATAGAGCCAATATAGCCTTCTGAGGGAAGCTGAACAGAAACAAGAAGAAGGTGCCAGTTTTAGTGATTTTGGAGAGGAATCAGCATTCAGTACTTCAGATTCTTAATGTGATTTATTTCCTAGACACACATCAATAATAAATAAACCAGGGCTATCCTGTCTGCAATGATCTTTTTTTGTTTTTTGCAGGCTCATTCATAATTGAATGTGAAAGATAATATGTGCCATAAACTTGAACTCTAACCAAATTTTAAGGATTGTGATCATTTTTCCCTCAGTGTTTCATATAGGCTTAGTGATATAAAAGTACTACGTCCAACTGACAGATGGCAGATATTTCAATCTTGTGTCCGTTGGCTTGGAAAATTTTGTTAAATACTTCTCATTAGCAAAATCATTTCACTCAATAAATCTTTTCCTCAGTAAATAGCGCATGCACCTTTGAACTTTTCTCTCCACCAAAGCATACATGTCGTCATCTAGATAGTGCGGTGAAAAGAATTTGCTCCTTTCCAGTCTTCTCTGGTTGTGTAGCTTCTTCACGTAATTGGTGGTAAGATCTTTTTTGTCAGTTGTGGTTGTATATGAACAGAGGCTGAGAGAGAAAAAGTGACACCTGGATTGTTTTTGTGTAATTTGCTTTGTGTGGAAGATAATGAAACGTGCTGTCATAGGTGTGAAAAAATAACTGCCCCTTCAGGGACTGTAACTGTGCCACCTTTAACTGCAACAACTGCAACTAAATGCCCCCTGTACCTGCTAACCCAGATCTCCCATCCCTGTGGAGGAATTTTGGTCCACTCCTCCAGGCAGAACAGCTTTAGCTCAGCAGCATCATCGGGTTTTGATTGTGAGCAGCTCTTCACGGGTCTTCTCACCCACCGCATGTCAGTCATATTCAGGTCAGAACTTTGACTAGGCCATTCCACAACATTAATTTATTTTTTGTTTTTTAGCCATTCTGCTGTTGACTTGCTTGTATGTTTGGAATCCTGAAGTTGATCCCTGCAGCTTCAGCCTTCCGACTGATGGCCTGAGATTCTCCTTTAGAACCCCTGGAAGAGGATTTCATCACTCAGGTCTCAGTCTGGCAGCAGCAGTAAAATGTCCTCATTAAAGGGCTTCACAACTGAAATAAAAGGATATAATGTGAACAACAATCCATTTTCAGAAATTAATTCAGTTCCTGCATGCAATTCAGGAAGTGTTGTGTGACCTGTGGAGATGCTGAAAAAGCCCTTCATATTGTCTCTAAAATGGAATTTCAACATTATTCACTTATGTTTAGCATTTATCTGTTGAATCTGTTGAACTCTGCATACAGAATATGTTTCTACCAGTGAAATACTACCTTCCAGTCAGTCCTCCTTTCTAGTATTACATTTTAAGGTTCAATATAATTGTTTTCAATGGCTGTTTCTCGGCTGCCTGTTGATATGCCTTTGGGAACATAGTCTTTGGTTGTCAAATTATGCAGGAGCCCATAATAAGTAATGGAAAGGAAGTGATTACTAGGGTTCATCCTCCACATATTTTAATTGTTACCTCAACCATAAAGTCAGCAGTAGTGTTTTTGCATTGGGTATATAGTCTAAAATTATAATGAACCAAATGAGCAAGTGAATTTCTACAGGTCACCCTCAGGCTCAACCTCATCACACCCCGACCACATTTCTTCACATTTTGGGGGGTTTTTTTGTAATGAAAGGGACACACGTCTCACAATGTGACATTCTTTGGTAATAAGCACTGATTTAAAAGTATAGTACTCTGTCGTGACATCCTTGCGATCAGGATGGAAATGGTGACTATTTTACTGTATGATTATGCTGCTGACGTTCGTTCTGTGGGCAGTTAAGTCTTAAAACATGAACATTTTTAGCTTCTTTATCACTAATGTGAGGTAAAGCATTTTGCTCTTTGATAATTTGGCTACGCACTGAATACGGCCTTTATCCATGACACAGGGAAACAGAGAAAACCGCTGGAAAAAGAACTGATTTCCCGTCCTGTCAACGGACTTTGCGATGAAAGGAATGGGGGAACTCGTTTAGATGTTCGATGTTTGATGTGTGTTAGGTGTTTAGATGCTCTTAGTAACACCCCCGTGGGTTGCGTTGCACACCCCTTCCAACACACCCCCAAATTCATCCTTTTCACTTTTTCCAAACAGCACCAGGTCACAGCAGCACAGACACAAAAACAGTACACAGAAATATCAGATGATCCATATTCATAAAACAAAAGGTACTGTGTCAGAAGTTTTAGACGAGTGTCCAGTCATCTCAGAATTAATTTGAATTATTATGAGCATCAAATATTAATTTTTCAAATGGAAGAAAGTTAGTCAGTTTGGTCATCAACATATTTATGCAGTGGCAGGCACAAACAGAACCTGCTTGTGCTTATAGCTGAAAAAACATTTTGGGATGCTGACAGCACCCCACCGTGGGCTTAGACTGTACAGCCCCCCACCCACCCCGTTGCTGGGGCAATTGAGTCCAAAATTCAAAGTGTTAAAATGAAGGTCTGGGCTGAGGCAGCAGGTTTTGAAAGGAGCGTGACTTGCAGGCAGTATGGCAGGCGTGGGAGGGGGGTGCTGGGATCAGGTGCCAGCAGGATGCTGAACCAGAGGGGCAGACCCTCATCCAATCTCCTGGGAGACCCCCACCCCCCCCACCCCCCCAACCTGTCTCGTCAACATCGACCCTGTTTGTAAATCTAAGCGGCACATGGCCATGAAAGCATGGCAAGATGGTGCACACTCATCTCCAACTTGTGTTTGTTCCCACAATGCATTGCAAAGGCCATCTGGTAACCACACTGGAAGCTGCAAAGAGGAGAATGGTTTAGGAAAAAATACAATTTGCCCCCCTCCCACCCCCATTTTCACAGTACTTTATTAGAAAACTTCACTGAACTGACAGAAAGGGTGTGCAGTAGAGGGCGAGTCACAGAGGCACCGGAGACTCGCACGCGAAGCCTCAGCCAGAGGGTGACTCACGGGCGACACGTGAATGTGAGTCGATAATGTTGCTAATTGCTCAGCACGATCCCCCATGGCGGGGCAGGGGCTTGCAGGCTTTCAGCGTGAGCCAAGAGCCCCACCTGCTTACCCTTGGGCACGCGGAGTCTGAGATTTTTACATTTTTGATTTGACACACGGAGAATCCTGTTTGTACGGGAAAAGGCTAACTTAATCTTCCTGGGAGACTGTCCTCTGTCATTTTCAGTCTGGTCACTCACAGGTTAGCTCAGGAATCACATCAATCTGCAGACGGTGTCTGGTGGCCCAGGATTCTGCTCTTGCTTTGGACTTTGATGAATGGCAGCAGCGTACAGGAGATGGAAGACGGCGTGTCTGCAGTAAGCGCCACTCTCGTGTCAGACTGGATCTCCAACACGTGTCCTCTGGGTTGAGCAGCAGACCTCAAGGCCTCCTGTGCTGACCCCCACGGCCTACTATCATGCTTCAAGTTGAAGGTGGTGTGAAGAAGAGGGCAGCAGGAGCTCATGTTGCGTGGTAACTGGGGGTGGAGATGGAGGATGTGTACTTGCTGGAGGCTGGAGGGTGAGTGACGGTACGTGTACGAGGAAGACCACGTGAGTTGATTTGACTGGCCAGAAGTAACTGGCCATCATCCATCATTTATTCACAGGTTCTGATTGCAAGTGCTTAACAAGGAGGCAGTGACGCAGGCCAGCCCGCTGTAGAGCAGCAGATCAATTCCTCAAACCTTTGCCGGTAAATGAATTCACGGGGGCTCCAGCACTAATCTGTGACTCAGTAATGTGCGTCTCCTTAATCGGGGAAATCGTCTCAATTAGTATGAGATTTGAAGTCAAATAAATGTTGGAGGCGCAAATATTTAATTCCAATTGCGAGTTGAAGACAGGATCCCGGAAACAGGTATGTTTCATGTCTCCGGGTGCAGATGCGACGCGTGGTTGCCATGGTGTTTTGAGGCGACCGCATCCAAGCCTCAGAATGGAAAAAGACGGCATGGGTGGAGAGTGAGAAATAAAATGATACGATGGGTTTACAAATTGGAACACTTTCCTGCGAGGCCTAGCTGCACAGGTTTTAACTGGAACAGAACTCCGAAAGACCTCGGGAGTAAGTGATGCTGGGGCGTTTAAGTTCTGTTTATGGAAAACAGATGAACTCAGTAGTGAACCTCAAGGTTCTGTTTTTAACTGTGTTTTGGGCTCCTGTATAAAGTGGATCCGTTTTCCAAAGTTGACTGCAAAATTATGGTTCGATGCGCTTCAGTCATCCACCTACTTAGTTACTCCCTGTTTACTTTTACTCACTATATGCACCCTAATTTATTAAAATGTATAACACTGCGAGGGCAGAGGAAAAAACTCCTCAATCTAGTATAACTGACAGGATCAACTAATAAATTCACTGACCGATGCAACTCATTTTTTAATCTTAAATATGAGCTTCAGTACAAAATTGTAGAGTCACTGTCTTTGCCTTTATTTTATGGCTCTAAAGATTCATCCAAATAGGTGGCAATGAAATATGGGATATAAGATGGACTACACACCGGTCAAGAATAAATCAGTGCAAAGTTTATTATCAAATATTGTTAATCACCTTAGTGAAAGGTATCAGATAAACAACAACATAATAATAATAATGATGTAGACATTTAAACTACGGATGTCATTCCGTTGCTGACGATATATTGACGTGACACTAATGATGTGTATCGCTGGCAGCAGATATAATTTGTGGCTGTAAACTGGTCATAAGATTCACAATTTAAGTCATGGGGGCCTGAACACCATGGGGTTTGCAGCTCAGCGCTGTTTCATTAAAACATTTTACTGTAATGTACTCTTTAAAGGGTTAGTGCAGTGTGTCTGTGTGTGTGTGAAGAGAAGATGGACAGAGTATGTGTGGGTGTGTGTATGAGTCAGTGAGAGTAGGTTACATGTCTGAGAGTGTGTGTGTGTGTATGAGACAGAGGAAAGGGAGCGTATGTGTGTTTTTATGCATGCTGCACTTTGTAATCTGTGTGTGTGTGTGTGTGTGTGTGTGTGTGTGAGAGAGAGAGAGCGCAGAAGAGGCAGGAATTGTGACGGGTGAAAGAAAGTGTGTGTGTGGCGAGTTTTGAAGTGCTCCTGAAATAGTAGCAGTTGGAGAGAGAGAATCGCAATTCCCATTGCAGCAGAACAGCAGCGCTCTCTGAAACACACTCGCCAACAAGTGATCGCTTTGGGTGTAACAATGCCGCTAACTGAATTTTCTGTTGCTGTTTGAATTGTGGAATTGAGTCTTCGGGAAACCTGATGCAGGGCAACCACGAAAGCCCCAGGACACATAGCAAAGTGTTTCTCTGCAACAGTCTGGCTGCTCCATGATGTTCCTTCACTAGATCTTTCACAGCCATGGGTTGGGTCTTTCTTTGTGGAACCATCTGCTGAAGACCACACCCGGTAACCATTTCGGTTTGGTAGACTGTAGTCGTACCCTCAGTGGGACTATAAGACAGACCCCCCCAGATGATGAAGCAACCATTCATGTGCCAAAATTTGAAAACACGCTACATACTCGAATTACTGGACTAATGCAGGGGTGATTATGCAATTCCAATGTATCATATGCAAGATTCTTTAGTCATTTGGACACGATTGACATGATCTTGTTATGAGTGTAATGAGACCCAACCGACTCTGCAGTTAACAAAGTATTTTTTGTGCACTGTATTTAAAGGTGGGTGCCTGGAAATCACTTGAAGCATCATTGTGGTAGCAAATGAGTTATTCTGCACCGTTTTAAAATATGTGACTCATTTCCATACTGGTTTGTGTCTACGGTATTATGTATTCAAGTGTTTGTGTTTTAACAAAGCTATAGTGTGGTGTGCTGTGTTGATTTGTGCTCGGAATTTTTATTGTGTTTACACTGCAGCACGAAAAAAAACATACAGGTTACGACATTTGCATATGTTGAAAGGTTTTTATTTTTGCAGCATTTCTCATTAACCTTCCGAAAGTAAAAAAAAAAAAAAAAGGAGCGGTTAGGGAAGGTGTGATCTTGGTGGCAGAAGTGTGATCTCAGCCCTACTCTTTCAACAGGTGGCAGTGTGACAGCGAGTGGGCGGCCACCGGCATGTGACAGCGGGGGGGGCCTTAAAGATGACTCTGCTCGCAGGAGATGGTTCAGACTATGACTACAGCGCTCTGAGCTGCACGTCCGACACATCCCTGAATCCTCCTCCCCCGCTCCATGAGAGGGAGGCCCTCAAGGGGACCTTCTACAAGCGAGCCCAGCACCTCCCGCTGGGGGGGCCATGCAGCGAGGCCCCACTGCCCGGTGCCCGTAAGCTTCATGCCATCATCAATGTGGGTGGCCTGCGCTACCAGCTGCCCTGGACCACACTGGAGGACTTCCCGCTTACCCGCCTGGGTCAACTCCGTGCCTGCAGCAACTTCGATGAGATCATGCGCGTGTGCGATGACTACGATGTCGCCCGCAACGAGTTCTTCTTTGACCGCAACCCATGTGCCTTCCGCACCATCCTGACATTTCTGCGGGTTGGCAAGCTGCGGGCGCTACGGGAGACCTGCGCCCTGTCTTTCCGAGACGAGCTGCTGTACTGGGGTATCCCCGAGGACTGCCTGGAGTGGTGCTGCCGCCGCCGCTACCTGCAGCGCATTGAGGAGTGCGAGGAGCTGGACCAGGCCGAGGAGGAGGAGCTGTTGGAAGCCGAGGGCGGACTGCGTGAGCCCCGGGCCCCCGGCTCGTGGCGCAGCCTCTGCATGCGCCGTCTCAGGGACATGGTGGAGAGGCCCCATTCGGGCCTGCCCGGAAAGATCTTCGCCTGTCTGTCTGTGCTCTTCGTCACCGTCACGGCCATCAACCTGTCCATCAGCACCATGCCAGCCATGCGAGCCGAAGAGGAAGCGGTGAGTGTGTATGCTGTGGCACGGTTCGCCTGCAGGACCCCCCCAGGGCAGTGCCTGCTTTAGTCTTAACAGCCCTACATTTACATTTATTTATTTATTTTCTTCTATTTCCTGAGATTTAACCAATTCAACTCTTTTTTTTAATTTCATATCTTTTTTCTTATTGAAGACAGCAGAGGGCAGTACTGCTCTCACAAACGTGGCGCTGTGTCCCTTAGTGTCACTCTGTGACTTTTACATTTATTTATTCACACATTTTTTTGACGCTTCATATTTCCTTCATATTGCGCATATTTATTTATTTATTGGTAGTCGGGTCAGCGGTGGGCAGTAGTGCTCTGACAGACACAGGTTACCCTGTCAACATTTTCAGCACTTATTACTTTTAGTTAATTATATATTAGTAATTTTTTCCATTCTGCATATTTTGCTGACATTTATATAGCAAAATGGCGGGCAACACCAGTCTCCTGTTATTGCAATTTTTTATACTACTGCAATTTGATATTAGAAAAAGGGCACCTGAATGAACAGTTGACACATTTTTTACGTATTTCATTCATTTAATGAACAAAGTTATCCAACCACACCTGGCACTGTGTGGGAAGGTAATTATCCCCCCCAGCTAAGTCAATGAAGGGGTTAACTGGAGTCACATGACTGAACCCCCCCGTCAGAGTCAAGTTACCAACACCACGATTCAACAAGCACATTATATTGTGCTTCAGAAAGCAGTCAAGGTAAATTCCTGACGGGATAAAAAAAAGTGTTGTTGGTATCACTCAGTCTGGAAAGGATTGTAGAACTGTTTTGAAGGCCCCTGGGACTGGAGAACATTTGGAAGAGTAGTGACAGCCTGCCAAAATATAACCAAGGGCACAGAGTAAAACCATGTGGGAAGTCACAAAGAATCCTAAAAAACAAATGTTGAACTCCAGGGTTCTCCTGCCTCAGTTAAGATCGGTGTTCCTGACTCCAAAATTGAGCAAAAATGGACTTAATGGGAGAGCATCAAAGCAGAACCCACTGCTACCTACAAAGAATATTAATTTGTCCCCTTATTTCGATGATCTTCCAAGCTGTTGGGACACTGTGGACAGGTGAGTCAAAAGTGGAATTTTCTAGAAGACGTGGGTCCCCTTACGTCTGCTGTGAAGCAAACACGGTATTGCACAGTGAGATCATCGTACCAAGCTGAGGCTGACATGTAGATGGTCATGAAGCAAGATAATGATGTGAAACATCAAGGTTACATCAAAATGGCTGAGAAGAAGCAAAATTAAAGTGTTGGAGTAACAGTCCAGATCTAAACCCTGAAGCGGGTAGAACTGTCCGGCCCTTCTAAAATAAAGCAGTTCTGCGAGGAGGAGTGGAGCAAAAATCTTCACCAGCTTTGGTTGCAGTCATCGCATAAAGTGGGAAATAATTTTTTTCACACAGTGCTAGTTGTTGCTGATTCACTTTGTCATAAATGAAATAAGTAAAAGTGTCTTTTGTTCACTCTGGTGCCCTTTATCTAATATTTGAAAGTATTGTCAAAAATTTGAAATAATAGAGGAAACCGGGGGGGGGCGTTTTCACGGAACTGTAAATCTGCATTTATCCGTTTAGCTGATGTTTTTATCCAAAGCAGTTTATAATAACTGATCTGTTTAAACCTGGCTATTTTTACTGTATCAATTCAGGATAGTTGCGTTGAATTGTACATTAAGAGGTGGGATTTAAACCTGCGTCCCTCGACTGCAGCTGTGACCACCACTCCACCCGCTGCCCTGTCGCCTGCGTGGTCCAACCTGCCTGTTTCTGCCTCGGCTGTTAATCTAATTAGTAACATAAATTTGCCCACTTTAATTTGCTTTGTTTTAATGCAAAGTCTGGTAGCGGGTTGCAAAGCACAGGAGCACACACAGCAAGACGATCTGGAACGTTCTACCGCGGCCCTTTTAATTACAGCCTCCACACCCCGGGGTGCATTCAAATGAGTTCTCAGGCAAAGCGTGATAGTTTTCACATCTCGGCGCGACAAAAAGCTGTCTTCATCACTGCGAGCTCCTCACATCTTCGCGCTCCAAGACAACCGCTGTCAAAATGAAGCGGGACGCAGACAGTTAAACCGCGGCGACAGCAAGGAGTGTCTGGGTGGAAGTTATAATTAAAAGCCCTCGGCAACACGGCGGCGAAAGAGCCCCGCAGAACCGATCTGTCCCACGTCGCGACACTTTGAAGCCCTCTGAGGCACACGTGAACCAGAAGGGTCGCGTTCAAAGGTGGTCCCGACTCAACGGGCCCACCCTGATAAGCCCCCCCGGCTGTCGAACTCGGAAAACACTTTGGCAAAGCCGCCTGCTCGTTTTCAGGGCTGACATTGTTAAAAATACCCCGAAGTTATGGAATACGAGACTTTCTCAGCTTCCCCGGCCTTGTCTGCAGGGGAGCGCCCACACGTCCCGCCGTTAACGCGGACGTTGGAGAACACACGTGTGGCGTGGTGGTCACATTCACCGAGGCGGTCCTAAAACTTGATTTCTTTGCTTCATCTGCTCCAAACGCAGACCGTCAGCAGCATGTCAAAGGGATGACTCTCGAAAGTGATTTTCCCGACTCGGCGCCATCTTCCCTCGTGGGTCAACCTGCAAACCAGGGCACTGGTCACTATCAAACTAAAGAGCATCTTAAAGTCCAGTTCACCCGTTCAAGGCCAGACCTCAGGTGACCAGATCATGGAATACCCAGCTCGTGTATTACAATATTTTTTTAAATATCTTTTCCATTTCCTCAAATTTAAAAACAACAGAGTGGAAGGTGGTGTTACAAAATCACTTTATTTCAATATGTGAACTGACTTGTTTCCGTAAAACTTTATATGTTATTATAAGGGCAGACTTGGTGAGGAAGTGTCGTAAGTGCTGTCGCATCTTCCAACTCTTGGAAGATTTCTTACGCAAAATGGAGCCCAAACAGTTTCAAAAACCACGTGTTGTGCTGATATTATTGTTTTGATGGGTGCACGTATCATTGAGATATGTACACTTTTTTACACTGTTTTTATACGCTGGTATCTCGGATGGGGGGGTGGGGCGGTCTACGGTGTAAATTAGCTTAGCCACCGTGTTCTTGTACTATTACTGCCCTCTACTGTCCAACAATGGCACCAAGGGAAGTAGTCGCTACCAGCTCCGATTCACGATTTCACCGAGATTTAACTTTTTAAACTTTTCTTACGGCTAAATTGTTATTACCAGTTAAAACAAACATAACACTTTAAAGTGATAAAGACCCTAAAGCGATAGGTAGACTGGGAAGGCAGCTGAGGAATGCAAGGTCTTCCAAATGTATCTGGACTGATCGCTTTGCCATCCACTGGATGAATTTGTGCTTCAGTTTGTGGGAGGGTTACTCACTCGGTGTTCTTTCATTACCACTTCGATTTTTGGGGGGAAAAAAAGTCGAGGGGGGTCATGCTGGGCGAGGGAGAAGGCACCTGAACTTGGTTTTGTTTTAGAAGTCACTTTTGGAAAAGTCGCCACCCGCCCATTAGGTTTAACCACTGAGTCCGGGTCGGGGTCACGACGGTCCAAAGTCTGTCCAAAATCACTGTGGAACCCCCTGGATGGCACGCCAGTCCATGGAAGTGTTGCACAAGTTGAGAACATGTGAACATGTTGCTCCAACTTCATCGGTCATTATAAACACAACGCAAAGACAAAGGACTGCAAACCATCGCACATCTTGCCCGAGTGTGAAACGTGACAAACTGTGACGGGTGGAAAACGATCAGAAAAGCTGAGCTTCTACCCCGTGCCACAGTACCTTGGTACACGACATGACCCACATAAACACCACACCCATATGTGTCTGTCAAATGTTTCGTTTCAAAACCACGGGCATTAATATGGAGCTGGTCCCCCCTCTGCTGCTACGGCCGCCTCCACTCTTCCGGGAAGACCTTCCAGGTAGCATCTCCTGGCGTGTGCCGAACCCCGATTCGTCCCTCAGACTGCCAGACGGTGAAGTGTGATCCATCACTCCAGAGAACGTGTTTCCGCCGCTCCGGGTTCCAATGGCAGCACTTTGCTCTGCGTGTGGGGGACCTTAGGCTTCTGTGCAGCCGCTTGGCCACAGAAACGCAGTTCATGAAGCTCAGGATGAACAGTTCTTCTTCCTAAGTTGCTTCCAAAGGCAGTTTGGAACTCAGAGGTCCCGTCCTGTGAGATCCTGCGGCCGACGGCTTCGCAGTGGACCTGTTATGTCTCCCAGATGTTTCCTCTTCACAATAACAGAACTAACAGTTGACCAGGGCAGAAATTTGAGGGAATAGTCGGAGAGGTGACCTCCTGTGACACTGTCACTGAGCACTTTAGGACGACCCATCCTACTGCAGATGTTTGTTTAAGGAGATCCACAGGTGTCTGCTGGATTTCATACACCTGTTAATAATGAGAGTGGCTGAAACAGCCAAACTGATCAGTCGGAAGTGATGTCCACATGATGCTTTGGGGGGAAGCAGGTGACCGGCTTGTTCGTGGAACCTGTGCGTTTGTAACGGTGCATCTTGCTGTGTGTCCCAGGGCAAGTGCTCCCAGATGTGCTACAACATCTTCATCGTGGAGACTGTGTGCGTCGCCTGGTTCTCGCTCGAGTTCACCCTGCGCTTCATCCAGGACCGCAGCAAGCTGGCCTTCCTCCGGCGGCCCCTCAACCTCATCGACGTGGTGGCCATCCTGCCCTACTACATCACCCTGGTGGTGGACGGCACGTCCAAAGGTGAGAAGCGTATAGGCTCCGGCAGCACCTACCTGGACAAGGTGGGCCTGGTGCTGCGGGTGCTGAGGGCGCTGCGCATCTTGTACGTGATGCGTCTCGCGCGCCACTCTCTGGGCCTGCAGACGCTGGGGCTGACGGCACGCCGCTGCACGCGGGAGTTCGGCCTCCTGCTGCTCTTCCTGTGCGTGGCCATCGCTCTCTACTCGCCGCTGCTTTACCTGATCGAGAACGAGGCGGGCGGCACCCGCGAGTTCAGCAGCATCCCGGCCACGTACTGGTGGGCCGTCATCACCATGACGACGGTTGGCTACGGCGACATGGTGCCTCGCAGCGTACCCGGCCAGGTGGTGGCGCTCAGCAGCATCCTGAGCGGCATCCTGCTCATGGCCTTCCCGGTCACCTCCATCTTCCACACTTTCTCGCGCTCCTACGTGGAGCTCAAGCAGGAGCAGCAGCGGCTCCTGCAGCGACGGACGCACTTCCTGCTGCGCAACCGCATGGCGGGCATCAGCAGCCTGTCGCTGGAGAGCGACGTGCTCTTCCCCAGCGGCACGTCCTCCTCCGAGCCCCACAACGAGGACTGAAGCTGGGCCACCCGGTGGCTCCCCCACGGTAGCTTCCTTCTCTTCACAGTTCAACCGTCGGTCGCCACGTGTCGCTCTTCCCACCCGCGTCCCGTCCGTCCAGAGCACAAACACGTAACTGAACTTGCGCCCAAACCAAACACGTACAGCGTCTTCAACAGTCCCCTCGGTGAAATCAATAAATCAAACGCCGGCAAATAAAAACGTCAGCTGGTCACAGGTGCGAAATGGCTGAGTATCTTAAATAACTAATGCAAATGTCCTGCATTTAAACCTGAATTTTTTTTTTTAGTTGTCTTGTAAAACCTCTGCAAATGTGCTCCTGGTCTCTTTGGACTCGGATCCTCATTTAACGTGCAGTTCGGCAGTGTAGAAGTCCACAGGGACACGTAGCCCGGAAAAAGGTTCGTAAGGAAATTTTTTATTTTAAATCACAGCCGTTATGATGGGCGGGATCAAAATGCTGTATATTTATTGCTGAGAAAACATGGAAATCCTCAAGCCTCGAATGAACCTCCTCTCAGTATTATCATTTTATGCCCAATACCCAACATGCCGCTGTTTCATTAGGAGTTAAAACAAATGCTTTTATCTTCACTATGACATTAGTATTAATACCTGCTGTGAATGAGTGAATGAACTTTATGAATGACTGACTTTGAAAAACTGCCCACACTCTACTGCCTGCTGTACATGTACATTTTTGAGGTGTATGAGGGCTGCAAACTATCATTTTATCTACTAAATGTAGATATTGTATGCAATATATTTGTACTGTTGGGCCTTTGGAGATTTAGAATTTTTGCCTGCGCTTGTGTCTGTGTAGTCTTACGGAAATTGTTCATCGGTGTCGTTTGAGGTCAAGGAGACAATAAACACTTCACACTCCCTGCACAGTCGTGTGAGATGCATTTGAAAAAGTCAGGGTCAGTAAGATATAAACTACACCCTGGATGGGACACCCGTTTGCCGCAGAGTCACCCTACGCTGTCACACACGTCTTTGGACTGTAGCGGTAAACCCACAATGAGTCGGATTCAAATAGATCAAGAGTTGTGAGGCGGTCGGCCTTAATGTTTACATTTTTTTTGAAGACGTATTAATCTAAACAGCATCATGAACATTATTATTCCTTTATCTTCCTAAACAGCTCACAAAATAGCCGTCATAAAGGTCTTTGTCTCCATTCCAATTTAGTTCACGCAGAAACGGCACAGAGGGATTTTTAAATCTTCTCCTTATTCGGGTGAAACACGAAAGACAGACTTGCAGGTCTCCGGCGCATCTACACAGCCGGACCAGGTGGGGAGAAACCGTCTCTTCGAGGGCAGAGGAGATTCAGTGTGCGAACCGAGTCACCCTGAGCAACCGCTGCATTGCCCCCCCGGGGGGGCATCACCCTACTGTGCTATAAGCAACTGGACTTTACAAAGTACACGGAGTGAACAGAGACTTGCACGCCATCTGAAAAATATTACCAAAAAATCATACATATTGAAATACCCTACTTTTTAGTCATAATATGAGGGAGACTATAAATATGAAATAAGTTAATGCAACGTTTTGCAGACAATGTCCTATTAATCCTCTTAGAAATCTTTATTTACCCAAAGGTTTTGTCCCAGGTGACATGCAGTCTCAGGTTTACACAGGATCAAACCTCTAACAACGATTTGCCCGTTTATACAGGAGAGTGTTTTCACTGCGTCGCCTCAGGGTTCCAGGATCAGGTGTCCAATGGCAGGAACAGGGATTCAAACCAGAGACTTTCTGGGATTAACCCATCGGTCACTTGTACTAGTTTAAGAAGAGTCACAGCACAGGTAAGCAAACGTCGCTCACACGCCACCTCCTGTCCTCACTGCTCTTACAAACGAAACCAACGAGAGAAGTCAGATTTCTGTAAGTATATCTTTGGTCGTCGGATCAACGCAAGCAGATGGAAGACGGCGCCTGTTACAGCATCTCATCTTATCTACTTTACTCTGTATTTCATATCAAATGTTTTTCTCTACCATTACTAGTGTATCTTTTGTAGACAGTTCTGGGTGTGGTTTTGTAGGCTTCTTAAGATCTGATGAACCTCTGATAGGGACGGGCAGCAAGGAAGATGTTGTCCGGATCTTGGAGACCTTCGTCAAGCTCAGTGCTCCAAACAGCTGATCTAGACACCTGGCTCAGATATCATCAGCAGATGGAGTCTCCTCAGCTGCTTCCTCACATGGCCAGTCGTAGAAGGGTGCAAAGAGAGGCAGGGGGTTGGTGAAAGTTAAGGGAGCGTGGTGATGGAACAGAACTGGTGAGAATGAGAGGTGACAGTGAAGTTCCCAGCAGGAGGGGTTGGAGTAACAGTGTGAATCTTTCCAAGGGGAGGTGAAGACAACTGAGCGAGTAGGTGTCCTGGAGGGAGGGGGGTGCTGTCCTCTGAGGTGATACCTGGTGGCAAGCTGAGAGCACGTTGTGAAATCTGTTGAAGAACTGGTTCAACTCACCCGCTGTGCCATAACTACCTTCCACAGAGCAGTTGCTGAACTCTTTGTAGCCACCTTTGGATTTCAGGCCCTGCCACACCTCCAGCACATGGTTCATCCTCAGCTTTTCCACCACCTTCCTCCTGTAGCTGTCCCATTCCTCCACAGATTTCCATCTTGATTCCTTCTTCAACTTATCCCTGTCACCTTTCTGCTTAAGGAAAGTCTCCAGGTCACATGTGACCCAAGGTTTGTTGCTGCTTCTGGTGGGAACGATGGTGTCCAAACAGACACTCGTATATCCTGTCACACAGGCAGATGTTAAGTTCAGGTGATCTTGGAGAGATGGAGGAGAGACACAGCTTAACTGTTCGTTTCTTGACTCCCACCCTGCAGCCAAGGCGGGCTCAGCGGGAGAAGATGCAGAAACAGTATTTGGTGTGGGGGAGGGAGGGTCCTGAGCTGAGGGTGTAGCGGGGGTCTGGCTAGTAGATAGAGGCATCATCCCTGCCTGTCACCCATAAATAGCTGCTCTTGCTATTAAGACTTTTTGTTGATATTCCAGCTTATTCACCTTTTCTGTCTTCACCCCCCCTCCCAATTTTTCTCTCTTCCTCTCCAGCTTTCACCCTTTTCTCTCTGTTCCACGCCACTCGGCCACATGTTCCGGTCCGAGCCGTTTCCGACGACAGCCTGTGACTGGGGGTTCATACAGGTTCTTCCTTTGAGCTCCCAGTGGAGTCTATCCCTCATGATGCCGCTGTAATCGGAAATATGAGGACTGGAACGTGTTTAAATATCATCCCGAAAGGACGCGGGAGAGTCTCTCTGACATTAAGGACTCGCAAAGACTCAAGTCAGTTTTATTGCTCTTAGCCTCGGTCACCCGCTGGTATTTAAATGTCAAACTTTCCTCCATATGGATGATTCAAATTATGAATTCTCTTCAGCTAAACAGAGTTAATATTTGATCTATATAACAACCTATAGGAACTCTGCACACCTTTAAGGGCAGCTGGGTGTCAGTACTTTGTCCCTTGTGGGATTATTTTATTTGTCGCACCAGTTTTCTCTCTCGGATGCTGCTTTTGTTTTGGTTTCACTGTGAACAAGTGCTGCTGTTGTTGAAACAAAAAAAGAGAAAGAAAACCCCCCTAAAACCTTTTTGGTTTCCGTAGTTACCAGGAGTGTGATGTGATTTTGTTAGTAGGGGCAAAAGCAATTGACTGGCGGGTCTTCCGTTCACGTCACATGAAAACCCTTGAGAGGCTGGTCCCAGCATTTCAAACCCCTGGTCAGGCCTGCACCCCCCCCCCGCCAACCAGCTCGCAGACCTGGATCAAACCAGAGGGGGATCCAAAGTGGTCCGAGGTGCTCCTTCACCTTGGCCAACTTCACTAAAAGCCCGACTTGAACAACGTGCCACCCGCGGTTTCACAGAAAAGCGGCGGCCAAATGAAAACTGTAAATCTTGCAGTTCAGTTCAACAGTCTGACACCAGAGGGCTGTGTTGTCAATAAAATGTTCCTCTTAACCGCATGGATCCAGTTTGCTGTCCCAGAAGATGTACAAATATGGCCTCTACAATGATGAGCACCGTGGATGAAGATGCTCAGGAGAGCAGCATAAACTAAAGAACAGGAACGAACCGCGCTGGGATCAACCAACAATTCTGGGTAATTCCTCAGCTTCTCCAGCCACCCAAGGAGGGAAGGAGAAAGGAGTGATAGTTGTGCCAGTGTCAGCAATGGAGGACCAGGACCACAGCTTGAGGGCGGCTCCTGCTGCCATATCAGTCCTGTGTGTCACTCCCTGGCCCCATGGAGACTTGCCAGCAGTGTCCTACAGAGGGAGATGCTCAGATCTCCTGGGTCGCACCTCCCCGCCTGCCTTCATAAGACAGGAAGCTCATATTGGGACCAAGGGGAGTATGGGTACGCAGGAGAGAATGTGCTGAAGGTGCTTGTGGGACGCGGAGCCACACACACGCCCACGTGTCCAGCTTGATCCATTCGTCCACCCAGTGGCTGGACTTTTACTCCATCTCATCAATAAACAGCCTACCCCCCCCCCCCCCCCCCCCAGTTCCACACTCTCATACCTTTATTTCACTCGCTTACCTTCATTATTGTTTGCACCACTTCAGAAAACGGTGGTGCCTGTATTATCCAGATTTTGCCTGGTCATCCCCAGCTGTCAATAAACCCCCAAAATGGACTTTTGGCTTATCTTTCCTTCCCCGTTCAGTGAAACTGCAGGCGGCAGAGATAAAGCGGCTCAGATGACATTCGGTATCTCTGCCCCAAACCAGGATGTGCAGGGGTTTAGGTCGGCTGTGGTGCCGGACCTTTAATCATCTCTGTCTGGAGTTCCTCCTGCCTGCTCTCTTTCTTCGGGAAACACGCCATTCCTCACACGCGCTCCGGGAATGTTCTCGCCAACGTGCATTTTATCATCTCAGCAAGTTGATATGCGACACAGTGCTGTTTTTTTTCCCCTGAACTGTAGATCGCTGTGAATTCAACAGGTGTCACACATCCATCATCTATTAATGCAGCAAGTATCTGTGATGGTTCTGCTCTTCTGCTAAGTCATCTGAGTGGCTTTGTTTTCCAAATTCTGCTTTGAAGGTACGCGCAGCTTCCACAGAAGCCTTTCTTATTCAGGTTTTGCTTGCAAAAGGCCGGCACACCCAGCCATGTTGACATAAAACATCTGCAGGAAGTGATACAGTGATATGGACCAGGAGGTAGTGGCCTGGTTAGAACCACTAACTTGCCATCTGAAGGCTCCTGGTTCAGGTTCCACACCTGATGCAGCTCTCATGATTAAACTATTTACCCTGAATCGATACAGTAAGACAGGTGATTGTCTAACATACAATATTTCACAGAAGAAATATAAATTAGTCTTCATTTCCACAGAGCGGTTTAAAATGAACAAAGGTGAACAACAAGACTGTTTACTTTCTTTTACCCAGAGCGAGTGGTGAGAGGCAGGAGGATATAAGGAAACCGTGGCGTGAAAATCGGTGAAAGACTCAATTCAATTCAATTCAATTTATTTTTACAGCGGCTTCTTCTCACCCAGGGACTTGGAGCCGAACAGCAGATTAGGAAAATGGAACAGAAAACAAGTATATAGTGAAGCTGTAGATAAAGGTTACATGTCAATGAGAATAACTATACAGGGTATAAATGCAGAACAGCAAAGCTGCCAGCAACTGAGGAGAGGAAAACAAAAAAAAAACTCCCAACCGGGAGGTGAGGGACAAAAATTACCCTCTGGGGGGTCCGGGTGCCAGCGGCCGCCCCCTCCTGGGCTTCTACACATGGAAAATAGTGCCAGTAGTACCAGCTAACAAAGGTTATACTACTAAGGACAACACTGCAGGACAGTGAAGCAGAGTCAAGTGATGCTGAGGTGCAGGTGAGCTGGTCACATCATCAAGGCAGGGGGTCCTCAGCTTCTGGCAACATGGATTGTTGGTCTCACCACTGATCTCCTCTGGTCTCAGTGGTGGGGGTCAGTAATCTGCGCTTGTGAACAACCTTCACTGTGGTGACGATACCACAATCTTGGCTGGAAGACGACCTGAAACATCTCCTTGTCAAGATTGGAGGAGACAATCTCAAAATGGGCTTCTGCTTTAATGCGATGAAGCTGAAGATCCTGACAAATTTCACCCTTGATGGAGAAGAAGGAGAAATAGTTGACAGCTTTAGCCTTCTTGGATTAATGATCAGTAATGAGATGATGAGCAGTGAAGAACCTGAGGGCAGAGCAGCCGTGAAGAGACAAGATTCTGAAGCGTAGGGCCGTAACTTTGCACGATAAGATTCGATTTGGTCACATCGCGGTTCCTGTGTTAACGTTGTGAGCATCTGAAAGCTGCACAGTGAGGGAACAGGAGAGACCTTTGATACGGTGTCAGTGGAGAATATTTTGTTCACCGTGGACAGCCCCCAAAAAAAAAAGTGAAACGCATCAGCAGCAAAGGAGCTCAAACCTACAGTCACCCCGGAAGCTCAAATGACCAGAAGAAAGATCACTGGAGAAGGACGTCATGCTCGGCAAGGTTGAAGTCAAGACAAAAGCAGAAGACCTGCAACATGACGGACTGTTAGAATAACTGCAGTTACGGACACCCCTCCGTCGGCTGAAGTCTGAACACGGTTAAGAGCAACTTAAACGGAAAAGGGACATGGGGTCAGTGAAAGGAGTGAAGGATAAATGAATAGCAACCGTATAATGTCACAGTGCGGCTGTTGATATGATCCTTATGCACAGTTGCTTTTCAGCCACTTTTATGTGCTCTAGAGCTTCATTTAATATTATAAACGTTCGACATGCTGTTGCACTGAGGGAACAAAGTGAAATTATGTCAACTTTTTCATATCAGTGAATGTAGCCTACAGATAATATTTCACACAGTGTTTCAGTGCACAGTTTCACCTTTTAACAGAGTAACAAGTACGTGAATGAACTGTACTTTGTGCTGCATATTATTATTTTATTATTGTCATTCTCTCTGTTGTTGTACAAACAAGTTCATGTGTCAATTCACAGGTCCGAATGAGGAATCTGTGGTATTTGGTATGGTATTTATGATATTATATGGTGATACTATGGTATTTTGGACACAGATTGACCGGAATAGAGTCTGAATGATTCATTAAAACGGCGTAAGTAATAAGATTAGGGAGGTTTCGTATAAAATAATCGAATTATCCAGTAAATAATAAAGTAAAATTGTGCAACTTTTTAAAATTAATACAGATCAAAAAGGTTTTTTTTTTAATGAAAGTAGCCCTGAAAGAGTTAATAAAGAGTCCAACATTAATATCGATTTTAACGTAATAAACGTCGTAACAACCTGTTGAAAATAATGCGAAAATATTATTCACAATTGACCTAATTATTATAATGGGATGCCATTATTTTCCCCGACAGAAATCGTGTTTCAATGTTTTTAAACCGATATAGATACTTTTTTGCAAATTGTTTCAGAGTGTAAAAACAAGAAAGCAACACAAATGTCACCCGTTTACTTTGTTTAAGCTATTCGTACAATTTGTATCTTTATTACAATGTGTATCCCTAATAATGTTTATAAATATGTTAGATATACTCTTGTTTGTATTCCTTTTTGTTTTGCTGTTTAAATAAAAACATTTCTCAACGAACAACTTAAATTGTTGTTGTTGTTGTTGTTGTTACTCCGCGGTTTCGAAGCGAGCGGCGACGCGGAGCCGAAAGCGGAGCGGCCGCTGACCAGCGCGCGGAGCGCGCCTTACAGGGTCAGGGCGACCGCCATTGGCCAGCGCCCCGCATCAAAGCAACGGGGCGACCAATGAGAAGAGCGAACAGCGCGAGGTTCCCAAGCCCGTGCTGCTGGAGCGGTGTCTTACATGGCTGCGGCTGCGCGCACACAGACGAGGGGCGCGCGGCGAGTGAGCGGCGCTGATTTTTTTTTCCTTCTCGATTTAAATATCCGCCTCTTGTTTTGGCCGGTTTTCGGGATGGTGTCGCTGGCCACCGCGCTCGGATAGGACGGGTGTTTTTTTTGTTTTTTCATTGCTTTGCGGTTATCTGTCCGCTGGGTGTTTTAACCCCGTTGGCGGCCGCGGTCTTTGTGCCGTCAGGCTGCGTGAACAGTGAACAGACGGGGCTCCCTGGCGCGTTCCCGAACAGACACCCCGCGTCGGCTCGCCTCGGCTCATGGCGGCTTGAGGAGAGCAGAGCTTTGGGCTTAAAGCGCAGCACAGCGAGAAGAAGCGAGGAGAGGAGAGCGGAGCGGAGCGGCGAGGAGGCGACGTGAGGCGACGTGAGGCGAGTGGCTCCTCGGCGGCGGCGCGTGCGACTCGCGCGCTTCCACACACGTCGCACCGGGAACACGTATATACCGTAAATACCGAAAAAAGCTTATTGCGTCGCTATCTTTCGCCGAATTTATTCATATGTGTGTTTGTGTATGTAAGCCATCGACCCCCCGGGGTGCTGGGATGAGAGCGGCGCGCGGCTGGACCGGTTCGGCTCGGCCCGCGGCGCAACACATCTCCCTTTGAGCGTCCTCTTTCACAGCAGAGCTCCGGCTCCTTGTATTATTATTATTATTATTATTATTATTATTATACGTTGCTCCTGTCAAAGGTGACAAATGGCTCTGAATGACCACGTTTACACTTTTACCCATTTAAATAGCCGGCTTTTCCTGTTCCATGGACCTAAGGTGACTAAGGTGCTGCAGCTGGAAAGGGTCTCGAACCGATTACTTGCTGTCCCCGATGAGCTCCCACAGCAGACAGTGGTCTGGGAAGCAGTGTGACACCGGCTCAGGGGAAGCGTGTTTATGTCTCCAGTGTTTATTCCAGGGCTTCACCCATAGAGTAAAATGGAGGTAAAACAGAGAGTGAACTAGAACATACAGACTATTTAAAGTGCACCTTGCAGAGCTGAAACATCAGGGAGACTTTGGGTGTTAAAATAGTCCTTTTTCAGGGAGGACATGTACTATATATTATGTTATGTTACCCTATAGTCTGCAAAAATGGAAGTTGGGGAATTTTTAAATATTTGCTGTAACTTCATGGTGCTTTTAGTGCCTCCCAGGAGTAAGTTTAGTCCCAAGCAGCCCCTCAGTGCAGTGCTGTATATGTGTGTGTGTGTGTGTGTGTGTGTGTGAGTGCGTGAGAGAGAGAGGTTGTCAAGCAGCTCTTGAACTCACATCCTACTGGTCTCTGCTGTTTCCCTCTGGATGGGGTTTGATTTGGGAATGAGGAGTGTTTTCCGTTGGCTGGGTTGCCGGGGAAACGGCCGTAGGTGGACACGAGAAACCAGACTGCCGGGTTTCGGTGTTTGGACTGTGTGTTGACGGCAGTGAAATGCTCAGTGCCTTCAGCTTACTTAGTCTCTTGTCGTTATTTCTGGAACCCTCTGTAGATTGCCGTGTGCCTTTTAATCCCAATATATACTTCTGTAGGATCTTCATTTACTTTTATTCATTTATTTTACGCTTTTCTCCAAAGCAACTTCTTGTTAACTTACGCTGATGTACCCAGTTAAGCAGCATAGTAATTTCTACTGTGCCAGTTTCAGATAGGGACCTTGATTGGGGGTACTATAGCAGGAGGTGGGATTCAGACCTTCTGACCACTCTTCTAACCACTGCATCACCTGCTGGCCCCTAACATCCTTCAGCACAGAATATTCAGTTCACTTTTTTTTTTTTACAGCACACTTTTTTTGAGGGTGATGCAGAGTGCTTGAACAAATAAGGGTGTGCAGGTGCAGCGGATACACACACACACACACACACACACACACACACACACATACACACAGAGTCTCAGAGTGTGTTACACTCGCCAAACAATGTGTAACTGGGCCAGAATCTCCCCCAGCTGCTGTCCCCTCTGCCTTCTGCTTTTATGTATGTATATATTTCTGTCATATGCCGGAGATTATAGGGCTCCCACTCAGAATGACTCACACACACATACACACTCAGACACTGACTTGTAGATATGAGCGCGATCTCATGCTGGGCTCTCCTCGATTAGTCACCCGGCAGCAAAGCGGCATTTTCCGATTGTTTATATGCAGCGCCGTCGTGTTCAGGATTATTCATCCTTGTGCCCCCTGGGATGTTTTCGCTGTTGCGCAGCTCTGGGTGTCAGACAGAAGGGGAGGAAAGAGTGTCCTCGGGTGTGTGAGGTGCAGTCGGACACGCCCCGGAGTGGTGGATGGAGCTGGTGTTGGGCAATAAGGACGGGACGGCACCAGGGACGGAGGGCTTGGTATGCTGACGTGTGTGAGCTGCTGCCAATTTTCACGTCGACTTGGGTCTTAACCCACCCAGCTGAGAGATCGTTCCCTTCAGCAGGCCGATAGCAGCCTTGAACCAGGATGGCCGCAGCTGTGAGTAGAGACTTTAAAAGAATATAGAAGTTAAAACAGGCCGCCTGTCAACATTCCAGTGTACCTGCATTTTATGTGTGTTATGTGTATTTTCATATACATATATAATGTATATAAGTATACAAGAGTCATTGGTTCCTAGAAATACCTTTAATACTGGGAATAATATTGGGAAGCTATTTCCGTCACTTCTTATGAGGACAATTACGATTTGTTCCAGTTTCATCCGAGAAACCCCAATTAATTTCCCCAAAATATCGCTGACACTTTAAAATGGGTATCTCAGCACGGTCTTTAAACACCAGTTACCTAATAGTTTTTGAGGCAATTAATATGCATTTGTGTGTTTATATACGGTTACTTTTTTAGTATCAGACATTATGTTCCTTACCTTATTGGCAGTGATAGCAAAGAACATTTATGCACACAGTCAAACCCGTTTCGGCGGATAGTCTTGGGCCTAGGTGGAGTACCCACCTATCCGGTAAACATCTGGCACCCACATCGTGGAATGCCGAGAACATACCTTTATTTTAAAACTTGTGTACATGTAGATATCTGCCGTTAAACGCAATAAAGCCTCTTTAACTTTTTTTGCACGGTCAATTCTTTTTTTGCTTGCTGCCCCACGTGTTGTTGAGCCTTGAGTCAGATGGGCTACAACAGCAGAAGACCGCACCTGCCTCTTCTGTTCAGCTCCCAGCTTTCATTTGCCTGACATTTTATTGAAAAGCGACAAACAAAAGACTGTCTGCTGGGTGTTTTAACCCCGTTGTGAACAGACAGGGCTCTGTGTGACACCCCGCGTCTGAACACCCCGCACTGCAGACTATGGACTGAATGCGACGGGATCGGAGCAGTGCTCGGAGGTGGGGGTCAGGAAGAGATTAGCCTACATCAGATTCTGAACGTGGCATTGGAGGCCATCATTACCTGCAAGTGGTACCCTAATGGGGTAGAACTGCATAGGCAATGACTATTTTTAGCCATTTCCTTTATTTTTGATAAATTTGGTTGGCTTTCTACCAAGAAAACGATTTTGAAATGGAAATGCAGGTGACACTTGATGTTTATTATGATGCCAGTCATTTTACTCTTAAATTCTTAATAGGGTTAGGTTTAGAGACAAGCATCAAGACAACCGCACCTGTCCAGCTATGGAAGTTAAATTTAATTCCCTGTCCCGTACAGTCGTGCCCTCGGAAAGGAGCGCTTCTCCAGCCCACGAGCCATGCGTGAGTGTCTCTATGTAGACATGCCAAATGTGCATGAATGCAGCTGGAGCCTTTCTCTCTTTGCTGTTCCTCTTCCTCGTGCTTTTTGACAGTGCCTGCCTTTCCCCCATTGTTCAGAGCGATTCGGCGCTGTCTGCATCACCGCCTGAAGTCCTCGGTCACAGGTGACTGCGCTTGTGAGTGCCAGCAGCGGAAAAGCAGACCTGAGAGGAGGTTTGGCGTTTTGTTTTGGGGCGCTAATACAGCATGCCGGGGACCCGCAGCCCGGCTCCTGTTGTATGCGGCGGCTCGGTCAGCCATGACATTCAGTCTGGTTTGGATTATGAGGTCAGGTGGGTCAGCAGGTGAAAGGGGGCTTAATCCACGTCCCACCCTGGTGTGGCAGATATATGCTTATGATTTGTTAGTAAAGCTCTCATTAAAGTAAACAGCAATGGGACTGCATGTCGGCCCGGAAGCTCGAGATTATTCTTCTAGCAGGAGGTAAAGTATCCATAAGGTGCTCTTTAAAACCTGGCTTTTATGTATTACACTCCTGAAATTTTCCTGTATTTCCTGTATTTCAAAGTGCTACTGTGCATTAGTCCAAAAAAAAAAAAAAATCCTTATTGTGCTGTTACCTTAAATATGTTGTCAAGCGTGTATTTGTCAGTTCCTGTAATAGTTTAATAGTTTAATGTACATATCCCTTGCGTAATGGATATTATTGTTGTTATTGTTATTCAGTAGTTGGACACAGTCTATTTCTCTTTCTCCTCCAGTGATGCGCCTTCCGGCAATATCCCTTTCTTTGTGCAGTGGGAGAAGTTCCAGCACGTAAATAATGGCGCTCAGACTCCGTGTGGCTCAGTTGCTGCAAAGGGTCAGGCTTCATCCAAAGCAGTTAATGCCCTCTGGAATGCCACCCCCCCATCGTAATGAGATCGCTGGGAAAGCGGCTCAGGCCCCTGGGGTTCTGGCTAATCGGCAACGTGGCCTTGCGCAGGGACCTTTGTGGTGCCACGTCTTCCTGTGTGACTCTGCGGTCCCTGGCGTCAAAGGACTCCTTGTTTCCTCCGAGTCTTTAAGTCTTTGGCAGTCGGATGCTTTGGGTGCAGGCGGATGCCGCTTTGCACGAATCGCGTGCGTTTGCGGTCAGCATCACCGCTTGAGACCTCACAGTGCCGTTCAGAGTCAGCCAACCAGACCGGACAATCTGTGCGGTTTCCACCAATAGTAGGCAAATGAGCGCGGTTTGGCTGTGGTACGAGGTTCCGGCACCTGCGTGACAGCATGCAGGCGGTGCGCAAAGTCAGTCAAGTGCCTCGGTTACGGTCAGAGCGGTTGCCGGTCGGGCGGCTTTACTTTTACCCTTAATTTACCTGGCCGTTTTCGCCAAAGCATCTTACCGGGTTCAGGTCCTTACAGTTATTTACCGTATCAATGAGGAGAAAGTACCTTGATCCAGGGGAGGGATTTGAACCTAGGTTCTACATATCTGAACGTGGCAGTACGCGTTGTAGATCCAGTTGAGGCGGACTCTCCGTGTAGTTTGCACAGCATTGTCAGGCTTAGTTGCCTTTGTGTTTCCAGTTCATTCTACGCACAGCGAGTTGTGTGATGTGGCAGGAATGGTGACGTTGGACAAACCGGTGTGACGATTGCGAGTTTGCATCTGTGTTTTAAAGATTGTAAAAGCTTCTTGTGTGCTGGTTGTTTCCCTGTTGCTGGAGGAGAAATGGGAGAAAGTGGAGAAAGGAGCCTGAAATGAGAAAGTAGGTGCGTGATGTTTCCGGTCCTATTCTTTAGTGAATCCTTTGCGGGCGAAGCCATCTACCCTTCGTTCTTATCGATTTTCGTCGATGCGTACTGGGAGTTTTAACAGCGTTATTAACACTTCTGCGTTTAAACATTTTAGGGCCAACAGCTTTAAAGAAATGTATGTTTTTTTTTTGACAATTTGGAAAGCTTTGCAAGAAGGGAACTGGTACACAGAAGGCCTTTGTCGGCGCTGTTGCCACAGTGACCTGAACCTTGGTCAGCCTTGGCCTTCCTGTCTTGTTCCAGGATTGTAGACCTCTTGACTGCTGGAGGCCAGAGCCCATTCAGTCGAGCTCTCCCTGCCAATGCATTAATTTTTCATGTGCCGACGCCTGGGCTTCTCAAACGCGCCTCCTCCTCGCCGACCCCTGTCGTCGTGGCCCGTTCTGGCTTCTAATTAGTTTCCAGCGACATTCGAGGCTTTCGTTTCCCCCCCCCCTGCTTTTCCACATCAGACGCCAGCAGCAGTCGGGCTGCGATGGCCGGCGTTTCATTTTGCAGCCGCGTAACGAATCCCCCGACAGCCTGGGTGTGGCTGATGCACTGCTGTACATGACAGCACTTTCCTTGGCAGGCCGTTGGACACCAGGCAGGGTCTGTCCACGCCCTGGGACACCAAGGGAGATTCCCGAAACAAGAGCGGGGAGGTTCGCGTGAGCTCTGAGCCCCTCGGGGGAACAAGTGTCCCCTTGAGTTCCTGCCGCAACAGTACCCCCTTCTCCTTCCTCAATCCCCCACTGTTGGTGGCAAGGGTTATCTGCTGAAAAGCGCCTTTCTTTCTCACATACTTCTCAAAGGACCCAACTTCAGTTCCGTGCTTTTTTTTGGGGGGGGACAAGACAAAGAAGGCCCTTTGGCTTTGGCCTCAGCTCTTTGCAAGATCTTCTACCATTTGGCCCCCCGTGTATAACGGTGCAGTTAGAAGGAACAGCTGCGCGTTGCGCAACTCCACAGGAGCGTCTTGGTGGGCTGCGTCCATGTTGCGTGCGTTTCATCGAAAAAGCGCCATAATGCTGGGAGAGAGAAGTAAACAGGGATATGCGAGCTGAACTGATTCAGAGGCAGGAATCCACCTACTCGCCAGCAGAACGCGTTCCCGTAAATCGGCTCGTCGGGTGAAATGTCGTAAGTCGGAGCCGTATGGTGAAAGCGCTGCTTTACGAGAGCAGGGAGGTACGAGAATTGTGTGCATTCCACAGATGTCTGTCTGCTGTTTTGGGAGTGTTCTTTAAATTGATAAATGTGAACATTCCCCCACGCTTGGCTCTCGTTTCACGCAAGGGCAAAAAAAGCCCCATTTGTTCGTAACTCCGTAAAGGGCAGTAAATAATTCCGCTCTATCTGCCGAACCTCAGAAGTCGAAGATCCGTGTCTCGGGCTATACCTGTGTAACAAAAGCTGAGCTGCTGCCAGGAGTTTCGTAGCATTATTACGATTGCCGTTTCGCTGGAATTTCTGAGAACTGTCCTCGGTAACTTATGTATTTAATCATATGAAAATATGATTTTTTTTTTTTGCCTCCTTGCACTTGAAAGGCCTTTCTGTGGAGTTTGAGCCAGTGATTTCCGCTTGTTGTACTGCGGCCGGCTACCTGATGGCTCGACTCTTTAAAGGCGTTGACCCTGAAACTATAGAGGCTGAGCAGGTGCTTTGGAAAATGCTTAAGGTTCTGAGCACAGTCTGTGTGTTGACTTGTATATTTTGTCATCTTTGTGGCTTTATGGACTCGAGAATACCATGAATTAAAAGGTGTTGTGCTGGCGTGGTCACCCTTTGTGAGGTGAGGTGGTGGCATGCATCTTCAGATTTAGCATTTATTCCTTTAGCTGACGGTTTTCTCCCAAGCAGCTTAACAAGTTACGTATACATTTATGCACCTGGGTAATTTGTGTTGGAATAATTCAGGGTAAATACTTGGACCAAGGCTACTACAGCAGCAGATGGTCCAACCTGGGTCCTTTGAATGCAGCAAAACAACTTTAACCGCTGCTCCGCTTGCTGGCCCAGTTAGCAAGTTGAAGGTGAAGGGGCACCAACACAGTCGAGCCCGACAGCTAGAGGTCACGGGCAGGTATCCACCTTTAATGCTTTGTGGCAAGCGAGGCAAGTGAGATGTGGAAAATGGTATGATCTTTCTGGGATCATCTGAGATGCTTCTGTCAATTTGTCCAACGTTGTATAACACCAATTTCAGTGTAATAAAGAACATTTTATTATTTATTATTTATTTCCCTAGTTAATAATAGTTCCCTATTATTTATTAAGTTAATTGGGAGCTTGAATGGCTATATTCATGTTAACCTTTTTTCACGGAGAGGAAGACCACCGAATTTTCCCTCCAAGAACATCAAGAAAGTCGAAAATGAAATCGGATGCGAGTGGGACGTGGGAGCGCCAGCGGGCTGGCGACCAGTTTCAGATTAATCCGCCTTAGCCCACTTTGCCTCGCACGCCGTCGCCCCCGCCGCTTTTGTCTGCATTTGCGAGGGGTGAAAAAGTCATTATGAAATAAAGAAGAAGATTTTAATCTTTGCTGCCGGCCTGGCTGACCAGCGGCTGAAAGCAGGTACGGTCGCTCTGCTCACTTCCTCTATTGCTTTTTGTTACTGTGGACCCAACAGGATGTGAGAAGCGAAAGGCAGGAAAGTCTCGCCGTTTTGGCTTCAGGTAGTGAAATCGAAAGGTGTGAAGCACAAACGCAGGTAGACGGTGGGATTGTGGGCTGTATGGTTGGGCTGAATTACCCTGAAATCGCCTCAGGAAAAATGACCGAGTAGAGCAAATGTATACCAGAACATATCTTCACAATCCAAGTCACTTGGGAGAAAAGAATCCGCTAAATAAGTAAATGAAAATATTAAAATCGGAAGTATAAGCAAGGGCCCGTTTTGATGTAGTGAACAAGTCTTCCCAGCCTTCCAAGATCAAATAAGAACCCTCTGGCGTGTGTGTGGTCCAAGCCCATGGCAGCAGACCCCACATCCAGCGGTAGGGTAATGGTGACGGTAACAATGACCCAGCAGTGCCAGTGGGTAAATCACTGTAAATAGCTTAACACTGTATGTCTCTCTGGGGAAAAGGCAACAGGTCAATAGATGAAAGTAAATGGAAACAGTCGATCTGTTGGGTATATTTGGTTTAACACACTGCAACTTTTGCTCCAGTTAAGGATTGTTTCTCATGTAATCCTGGCATGTTGCGTTGCACTCAGTAGGAAAACGTTTATTTTATTTATTTATTTATTTATTTATTTATTTATTTATTTATTTATTTATTTGTTGTTGTTTTTTTTTTTTTACACACCTTCGATGCCAACCGACAGTCACGTGAAGGAGCGCCTGCTTCACGTTATGTAAAAGGTTTCCAAACGGCACGCCACAAAGTTAATCCGCTGCTTGGGATTAACCGCCGTGCTGATGGTCAGAATGGCCAGGGATGCGACCACGTCCGCAGCTGGGCTGTTGGTGTCACGTTGGGAAGCCTCTGAACGTTGGCAAAAACCGCACAGCGCTAAAGCGGACCCGGTGCATACGGGGCTGCGGCCGCCCTGCCGAGGGACACCCCGTGGAAACGCTGTCCCCAGGAACACCCCTCGGCCGAACCGAGGCGGCGTGTTTGAATATTGAAATGACGGAGAACAATGGGCCGTATGAGCCGCTGGCGGAAATTGTCGCCGTTCTCGCTCGATCCTGAAATCTTTTATGGAAATGCTGCCGCCGAGGCCTTTAAAGACAGATTATCGTGCCCACCAAGGCAAATGAGAACCCAAATCCGTTGTCCTTTATTTCTTTTTTTCTAACTGCTTTTCTTTTTTAGCTGCTTGTCTGTGGTCAGAAGAAGAACGTGTGGGAGAAGAGTGTTTGTGCAGCGAAGGGTTTACTGCAGCATTGCCCCGGCCGGCTACGTGATACTTGTGACCTCGGCCTGAACTTCGTTTTGGGGCCGTAACCACCGGTCAGCACTACTTATGTTTAGGTTTTGCCTTAATTTAATCCCTTTGAAATGCTGCTCGGGTCAGAATAAGCGGTTATGCTAAAGCTAGCCGAGTCATCCTGGGTCGCGGTCTCAGATCAAGGCGTGTTTCCCACACGCTACAGATGAGTCAACGTGCCGCATTTTGGTCCATTGGACGTTTAAGGTGGCAACTTCCTCCAGCAAGTTCTGCATTTGTCCCCTTCGACATCTCTGCATTTTTGGTTTTTTTTCCTCCCGAAGTGGTGCACTTCTCTGTCTGGGGTTGGTGGAAACTGTTGAAGATGACACACCAGCCGCCCCCTCTTCGCAACGCTCAGCCTAGGCCAAATTTGACCCTTTGCTGGGTAAGGGTAATTCCGCAGTGTTTCAGTCGCAGCGTTGTGCACTTCTTGGGCCTCGGTTGCATAAACACGCCTAGGTCTCCTACCCCTGGGCTGCTGTGTTTTTCCAACAAGAAGCAGGGCTGCATTTGTTGGCCAGTTAATGAAGCGGCTTTTAAAGGCACTGCGCGGCAATGCATTGCCCTGGTGTTTAGGTTAGCAGATGCCAAAAGGGTGTCATAGTCTTGCTGTCATCCATTCTTCATCTAAAGGCACGTGCTGGTGTGGGGAACCTGCCCTGCCGTCTTCGACATCCATCCCCCGTGGGCTTCCGTTGCTTCTCCTGCTGCTGGATCGACCTCACCTGCCTTTACAGTTGAGAAGGCCGTGCGAATGTTTCTTTACTGCCCACTTAGGTTTATTTTTTTTGGTTTAGTAGGTTGCCTTATATATTAAGCGTTGACAGTTTCATAAAGTTATGCAAAGTTCTCTTGGTAGCATAGCCTTTGTCACAGCGTAGCCATTTTCTAGGCTAACTGTGGGATATATGGAATATCGCAAACCTTGTTTTCTGTCAACAACAAGTCCATGGTGGACATTTTCTCTGAGTCTTTTTAAGTGAAATGCGGTCGGTGCCAAAATTGTAGGTGTCGCTCAATATAATATGCGATGCACTTGTCTGCAAAGGGTGAAATAGCAACAGTAAGCATGCACCTTTGGAAAGCTGTTGAAGCTGAAAGTAACTTGAAATCTGCGCGCAGAAGCCCATTTCAGCATTTTGCCAGATTGCCTTGGGGTGGGGGTTGGGTGAAGGAGGTGCTCGTGGCGGCTGTCAGATCACCCTGCAGCTGTTGGACCGCCACAGATTCATTTTCTTTGAGCAGCTTCTGATGTGCCCCCCCCCCCCCTTCACCAAACCCCAAGTGACACAGTTTTAGATCAGATGTTGGACTTTGGTGTTTATGTGCTTGATGTCTTTGCAGTCTCTTCTTAGCAGCCCGATTCCAAAGCTCTTGTCTCGGAGGCGGCTATGTTAATGAGGAAGAGTAACTTCAGCACAGGCGTGCTGAGGATCATGGTCATATCTGTCTGACGGGTAGTGAAGCATAAGGCAATCCAATTATTGGTGACCTTCGAAAGTGCCTGGTCAATATCGGGGTGGGCAGTTAGGCCGTATGGATGCTAGAAGGGTCCCGGTGATTGCAGTTAGTTAAGTGAAGATCAAAACCTAGATGTTGTAAGTTTCCGGTGTTACAGCCTGCAAATGAAGTACGCTGAGATATTGCAGCCATATTTGGGGAAAAATTTCCCTGAAATCAGTGTTTCTGGTCTTGAGGTTGTGTACTGTTTTTAGGTGTCCCTTTGTATAGTTTGGGGAAGACCTACATTTGCTGGGAAGTCCTGAAATTTAGACGGTTTAAAAAAAAAACATAGAAATGTCTCACAACCTATTTATAACAGGATAAGTCCCGTTTGTTTGAACTTTGTAATGGGACTGCAAGTGAAAAGAGGAAGTGCAGCAGGGTTGGATCTGTGGTATAGTTTCAGTATGCTTTGTGAACTCAGCAGGTGTGGGAGTGTGGGGTTTTGCTTCTAGTGCATTCTCTTACATAAGATGTTGGGCAAGAGGTGTTGGGACTTGTCTTGCTTTGCCTTCTCCTGTAACCTATATTCTAGGAACCCCCCCCCCCCCCCCCCCCCCCCCCCTCCATATGANAGTGCATTCTCTTACATAAGATGTTGGGCAAGAGGTGTTGGGACTTGTCTTGCTTTGCCTTCTCCTGTAACCTATATTCTAGGAACCCCCCCCCCCCCCCCAGTCCCAGTCAACTGACCATTCAGTATCAAGTAGCTTACCTACTAGTTCCTGCCAATCCCAGTCAACTCACTTTTCAGTACCATCCATCCCAAGCCAACAGACCAGCCAGCTCAACATGCAACCCTTGCCAATCCACCTTGCACTACCATCCAACCTCAGCTACCTCTAGACAACATCCCAGTCAACCGTCATCAACGTATCATCCATTACCAACTGACCTTCCAGTACCAACCAACTAAGATTATAGTACCATCCAGCTCATCTTCTGGTACCATCCAGCTCACTTTCCAGTACCATCCTACTCTGCTTTAACCACCATTCAGCCAAAGCCATCTCCAGACAACACGCCATCCAGGACTACTAAACTCGTCACCCATTGTGGAAGAACTTAAAGTCTAATGTGTCTGCTAACCAGAAATCCCTTATTTGCTAGCTGAAAAGGTCATTGATCGATCTAGTCTTAGCACAGTGGGCTGAACTGCATAACATCAAGTGCTTTGCAAATGTTCAAAAAGTCGCCTTTAAGTCTAAGCAGTGCCAGGCGCACCAATGGGGAATGCAACCAAAAAGCTTCTTTTCCTACTCCTGCTTCTCCAAATCACGAGGAAACAAATGTGTCAACTGCAACATTCGAAAGTAAAACAAATTTTCGGGTCAGGTCACATGAAACAAGGTTAAGCAAATGAAACTAGGGAGAATCAAAGCATCTCTACCTTAAGATCAGCAGACCTATCATCCAGTACCTTCTAGCCACAGCAATCTCACCAGTTATTTGTCTGTCTAGTCACAGCCAGCTCACATTTCAGCACGTTCGAATCCCAGGCGCCACACCAGTCAAGTCACCTTCCAGCGCTATCCAGCTACCGCTGACTCATCTTTCAGATACAACCCAGTGATGACTAACCGTCCAGTGCCATTAAGCCACTGCACACTCATCTTTGACTACCATTCTACCCAAGTAAACTCTCCTTCCAGTACTTTCCAAAATCAGCCAACTCATCATCAGTCCCTGCCAACTCAACTTCACACTACCATCAAGCCCCAGCCATTTACCCTTCGAGTGCCGACCAACACGGCTTTCAAAACCAGCAAACGACAGCCTGCAAACCAGGCAACTTGCACAGGAAAGGCATCATATCTCAAAAAAATTTGACTTTCTCGTGTCTGCGCTCAATGCTGGACCTCTGCATGGCCCTCTCAACAGTGATCAACCATTGTGTACAGAATAATCAGTCAAAATAGTAACAGCAACAGCGATTAATACTTGAAAAATTTGGACAAGTCGATGAGCAGCTGAGCAGAGGAAACCAGAAAACTCCTAGGCATGAAAAATAAACCTCTCGGTATCCGGTTTCCAGTGGCTGCCCACCCCTTCTGGCTATTCTATTGTGGTTAGAGGACTTGTGTAGATAGTCTACATGCCCAAAAGTATCTGGACACACAAACACCACACCCATATGTTTGTTGAATATTTCATTTCAAAACCATGGGCATTAATATGGAGCTGGTCCCCCCTTTGCTGCTTTAACCCCCTCCACTCTTCTGGGAAGACCTTCCACTAGATTTTGGACCATGGCTGTGGGGATTTGCTCCCATTCAGACACAAGAGCATCAGTGAGGTCAGGTGATGATGAGCGATGGGGTCTGGCTCACAGTCGGTGTTCCAGTTCATCCCGAAGGTGTTGGATGGGGTTCGGGTCTCTGCTCTGTGCAGGACTCTCAAGTTCTTCACCATCAGTCTCAGTGAACCACTTGTTCGTGGACTGGCTTTGTCCACAGGGACATTGTCATGCTGAACAGAAAAGTCCCCCCCTCCCCAAACTGGCCACAGAGTTGGAAGCTCGCAGTTCTCTAGACTAGTTCTCTAGTCATCGTCTCCTGTAGCATTAGGATTCCCCTTCACTGGAATTAAGGGCCTAAACCAGCCCAGGACCGTAATTCCTCCACCACCAAACTTCACTGTGGCGATACAGGCAGGCAGCATCTCCTGGCATCTGCTAGATGCATATCTGTCTGTAAGACTGTGAGATGGTGAAGCCTTACCCGTCACTCCAGAGAACGCGTTTCCACTTCTCCAGACTCCAGTGGTAGCGCTTTACACCACTCCAGCCGTTCTGTGAACTTGTGTGGCCAACCACTTTGCGGTTGTGCTGTTGTTGTTCCTAGACATTTCCACACCACAATAACAGGACAGTTACCCGGGGCAGGTCTAGCAGGGCAGAAATTTGACAAATTTTTTTGGAGAGGTGGCCTCCTAAGACAGTACCACGGTGAAAGTCACCGAGCTCTATAGCATGACCCATTCTACTGCAGATGTTTGTCTGAGAAAACTCATGGCTGTCTGCTTAGTTTTATGCACCTGTAAGTAATGAGCGTGACTGAAATGGCAAAACCCGTTATTTAGAAGTGGTCTGGTTTTGGCCATGTAGTGTATGTGCTAAAAACTCATACAGCTGCATACCCAAAAGACCACTACCACAAAGAAGACCAAGCTCGAGTCTGTGGAGACAGACGTCCTGGTCAGCTCCCAGGTGGCTCATGTAGTGGGTGTAGAGAGCAGTCAGTGGATCCCAGCATCAGGTGGGCGTTGGTGCACTGTTGCAACCGCAGGCTTTCCAGGTACTTGTGTTTTGTTTAACTCTTGGGTTTGGTAGCATTTTTTTGGCTTATATGCACTGTGTGCTGTGGTAATATAGCAACTCCCACGGGCTTTCCTGGACTACTCTCCTAGGAAGGGATGAGAAATTAAACTGCTGGCACGTGGCACTCAATCTCAGCATGTTTTTACGAGCTTCTGAAGACGTCGACGTGCTGCGGCTTGCACACGCTACGCCGATAAGAATTGTGTGAATTGTTTGCTTTTAAGGCGGAACGGAAATGCCTCGCGTTATAGAACGTTTATTCTTAGAAGAGCGGCTTGCAATTGATCACGTCCCTGTGGCATCTTGAGGTCTTTGTCCCATTATAAGAGGCAGTGCGTCTGCTGCTGTTGCTTGTCCCCCCTCTAAACGTGATATCGTGTTACACGGGTGCAAAGTGGTTGTACAAGGAATACAGGCAGGTTGCCAGCCCAGGAACCGAGACGGTCGGTGGGATCGGTCGGCCAGGGCCACCCCCGCCCCCCTGTCAGTGCCCAGTCACAGTGTAGGATAAGATACGGTGGGATAGTAATTAACCAAGTACGTTTGTGTGTTCAACGGAATTTGATGTCATGGATTTTCATTCGCGTGTATTTATTTTAAGCGATTGTCATTGAATTAGTACGAAGTATGACGTAACCGACGTACAAAAAAAGAGTGGTCGCTACTCTCAAACCCGGCGAAACAGATTTGATTTGCACAGAACGTGGACGCATTTCTTCTAGGCATCGTCTTCAATGTTCACGTACCTAAGTAGAGACGTAATACAGGCATCCATTGCTATCCAAATCTTGCACTTTCTGGAAAACGTGCTGGATAATGAATTTTTGGATAGCAGTAATATATGTTCCGTTATGTTAGATGGGGATGGGGGGGTTTCCAGCCCATTCCAAAATCCCCTTCCAATTTCTCTAAATATCACTAAAACACTGTTAAACACCTACATAACAACCCACCAAGGATGTCTGCATGATGTAAAGACCAGTAACACCAGTTTCATAGTTACTAAACGTTTAAAGAACTCATTAGCATGTAGGTATCGGATACGAATTACAGTTTCCTTCTACGCTGCAACGAACATGCCCTGTAACGTAAAGAATGAAATGTTAAAGGTACACGATTGCAAAAAACACAGCAAATGAATGACTTGCAACACATTTTTACTTAATGTGGGGAAGATGATGGCGTTTAAACTCTGCAGGCAAGAGACGCGATCCTATCGGGAGAACAGGTGAGATATGACTGCAGCGCAGTGCCCACTCGCTCACCAGGACTCGCAGCCATTTTTTCATGTGTGGCTTCACCCTTATAATGGATTTTCAGTGCAGGTTCATTATGGCGGGTATTCTCTGAGTTCAGATGTTATGTACATAACTATGCGCATAAGGAAGTCGTAGGAGCGCAGGAGTATGGAAATAGTGGTCCCAAAAACAGGTGTAACAGGTTACACTTTAATAGATACAGTGAATTATTTTGGAGTACAAAAGCTTGGCGCTGCGTATGGAATTTATATGGAAATGTCCAGAAAGCAGTGTGTCGGAGGAGTGTACGATCGCGTAGTCGGTGTAACGGCCAAGATCTCCCAGGATGCAGTTTGTTGACAGCCTGCCGTGTCGTAGTGTCCTCCACACATCATCGTGGGTGGAGTATGTAGTTGGGAGGAGGGTGCGACTTCTTTGGAAAAGTGTTTGAGCTGCTCTTTCATTTTCATTCGAGTTGCACGGTATCTAAGTGACTCGGCGAAGCATGACGTACTATGTGCATTCATTAGGATCCCAGCGCAGCGATGAAACCCCCCCCCCCCCCCCCCCCCCCCCCCCCCCCCCC
>UFQX01000147.1:296371-332254 GCA_900497675.1 Arapaima gigas
ACCCCCCCCCCCCGCCCGCCCACCCGCCGCTGACACATTTACCATCCCAGCGTGTTCTTACGGTGTTGCGTGTACCCCGAAAGCGTGGTTAGACCCCAGAGCCAGCCGGAGAGGAAGCGACGGACACGGATGCCCAACCACCCTCCCCCCGGCAGTGCCTGCAGGGCTTTGTTCATTGACTGAAATTGAGGGCTTCAGTTTTCCCCCACACTCTGCTTTTTCCTTTGCGTATCGCGTGCATCTGAGGGGGGAGGGAGAGTGATGAGTGGGAAAGAGCTAAAACCCTTGAGGTTAGAGCTCTCCCACTCGCTCTCTCTGTGGAACAAGTCACGTGAGTGACAAACCAGGTTTTGTGCTGCACAGTGGCCATATTTGGACACGGCAGTGACATCCGTGCGGTTGCTTGCTGGCAGCAGTAAAGGTCGGGATTTTGAAAGACGCCCCACGGGGGCTGACTGGGAGGAGGAAAAGGAGCGCAGTATTTGTGATGGTGATAAGGTGCACCGCGCTCGTGGTCTGGTTACGCAGTTTTTTCACCGTCACCTTACGGCAGGATGTTGGGTCTTCTGCCATGTCCTTGTACTGTGTACAAACCACAGTTCTTGCTTTGTCTTGGAGGCTGGGAACACTTCTTTAAAATGTTAAAATTAGATCGTAGCTATACTTTGGATTTTAATATTTACAGGTTAGTTTAACTGACGCTTTATTCCAAAGCAACTTGTGTTGCTTATATACACCAATATACCCGTTTATACAGCTGGGTAATTTTTATCGTCGCGGTTCTGGGTAGCTACCTTGATCAAGGGTTCCACAGCAGGAGCTGGGATCTGAACCCAGGTTTTGTAACCCAAAGGTGGCAGCTTTAACCACATACCACCCCTAAATGGGAATATCCTTTATTGTAATAGCAGATTGGGGTTTTACTTGGCTGGCAGTTTTTAATTCTTATCTGGATTGTTTCAAGTTCAATTTTTGTTGTGCGTTTTATAGATATGTGTTTGGTACCATCCGTGCTTGATGTTCTGGACTATATTGAGGGAGTGGATGTCCAGATATGTCGAAAGTCAGGATAATCAAAAACCTATCTCAAGCACGACACACACACACACACACACACACACACACACACACACACACACACACACACACACACACACACACACACATATATATATGAGGCCCTTGATCTATATATATATATATATATATATATATATATAATTTTTTTTTTTTTTTTTTACAATGACACTTTATTGTACTGCACTATGTACTAGGGTAAAAATGAACCCTGCTGTTACCTAATACATGTTCATTACACATGTAATGTAGATAATAAATGTGCGCAAGTTTATCGTCGAACATCGATCGCCAACGTCAAACATGAAGTATGTGCGATAAAGCCAGTCCTGAACGTGAAACGGACATATACTACACTGTTTATATTGTATGTAAAAGCAGTGAATAAGGCGCTGATGTGGTTTGATCAGAACGGCACTGCAGGAGCACTAGGGGGGCACTGAAAATAGGTTTTTTCAGTATTTATGATTGTTCCGTTTTTTTCTCTAATGTTTTCCAGAGTCTGGGATATGTGAAATCGATGTCCGCCAAGTCAAGGATGGTCTGTTTGTGTTTTTGTTCTTTGATTGATTCGCTGTTTAATTCAACTGCGGCGCTGGTTCAGACGCAAGCGACCGCGTCCCGGCTCTGCGCGCCAGTCTAAACCCAGCCGACGCCGTACGATGACGGCATTGTTCTCTTGGCTGCGAGCCGCGAGGTGCAGTCCAGGTGGCCCAGGGTGCCATGAATATGTAAGCGGGCACAGCAGCTGTGCAGCTTTTACTCGGTGCCGCATCTTGTTAGGTTCTGCGCGTTGGGGGTTCCGCTCGGGGACACACGCGTGTTACCGGACAGGCTCCGGCACGGAGTAGGTAGGTCGGCAGGAACCAGCACAGCGGGGGCAGCTCGGGTACCTGTGAACATAGCGGTTAAGGGCACAGCATGTGACCTGACAGCTCCTTGGCCAAGGCACTTAACCTGAATTACCCCCCTGGGACAGTAAAAAAACGTCCAGGAGTACAGACTGTAAATAGCTGTAGACGAGCATGTCAACAAACGGGGGAGCGGGCAGTATAGAGGTGGGCTTATAAACTAGAGCTTGCTGGTTTGAACCCCACGTCCTTCTGCTGTTATAGTTGCCTTGAGTTTCGGCAAAACATCTGTAAAATAAAGGTAATACATAGTTTTCCTGTTCTGGAAGTTGCACGTTTTCAGACCTGTGCACCCGTTTGTTTATTTTTACTGGTGTTTTCTTCACTTGTCTGTTTTCAATAGTGGAGCGAACATCATATACATTTCTGTGTCCGGCCATTAGTGGGCAACAAAGAAGCCCCCCAGCAGAGTAGCAGCGCGGGAGTGGACTAATTCAACTCGCATCCTTGGGTGTTTACAGCTCACGCGCCATGTTTTGGTGTTGGCGATCGCTAACAAGATGACAAAAAGCTGTGTTTATGGGAAAAATCGATGAACAATTTGTGTAAAATTGTAAAATTTCTGTTAAACATTTTTTTTCCTCAGTCGTTTAAAATTAGTTTTGTATTTTAATTCGGACTTGAAATAAATGAAAGTGTTAAGTAGTATTTGTTTTCTTATTGTAGCTGTACATAAGACCTTAACAGGGCCTTCTCAGGGAATAAATCAAAATATGTCTCTAATTTCACTTGTATTTGTTGCAAGGATAATAGAGCAAACTTGAAATGACCATATGCTAGCAAACGTTGCACATGCTGTTTCACATTAATAAAATGATGGTTCTGTTATTTACTGACGCCCAGTTTGGTGTTCCAAGCTTCACGCCCGAGAAGCGGTTCACTCACGAGTGCAGTTGAGCAACATGGAATACATAAATATTTTAGTTATTAAAGCTTTCAGGGTTTTTTTGGGGGCCCTTGCCAGCTAATAAATTGAGGGATGTCTGTTGAGCTTTTATTGATCTCACCGCAGTGGTGAGATCAGCGAAGAGATCAAGTTACGCGCAGATTTTTGCTTCCAGTCGTGTTTGTAAATTGAGGACACGGTGTAGTGACAACTATGACAATAATATTAATAGCTCCATCTGATCGCCGGTTCGTCCGGGTTTCTGCGGTGTTCTGGACCTGCACGTGGCCACGACCCGGTCTGTGCACCATTACAGCATTGTGTCGTAATTCAGAAGACCCTACAGTAATGGCTGCCTGGATTGGGCCTGCTCACTGGGTGGAGGGCACAGTGAAGGTCGTAAAGGGGGGTGTTGTAAGCCTGTGCTGGGGGCGGGGGGGGGGGGGGCTGTTTGTGTGACCTCAGTCAGAGGTGTGTCTGCCTTCAGTTGCTGTGATGCCATGGAGACACTGTTCTCCAAAGCAACTTAAGAGCGTTGAGCTACTTGCAGTGATTTACCATTTATACAGCAGGGTAACTTTTTACTGTATCAGTTCAGGATAAGTAGCTTGATCAAGGGTGCTTCAACAGGAGACGAGTCCTTGAAGTGCAGCACGGCAATTTTAACTGCTACGTCACCTGCTCCCTCATAATATAAATGATTTTCTGCGTCAGTTTGTTTTTCAAAGCCCTCTGTAGAGCGTCTGTGCAAGACAGTGGCCCTGCGGAAGTGGCTGGAGGTAGAAGAACCCAAGCCACGGCGAGCTGTGTCTGAGCGACTGGTTGTCAGCAGCTGTCGCGGTCTGGTGACGGACGTGCTGGTGGAGTGGGATGGCGGCCATTGCGCTGGAACGTCAGCGACGTTTTGGAGCCCTGTGTCCAGGAACCTGCACCTTGTATAGTAGAGCGATGTCTGGCTGCAGTCCTTATCGAGACGAGATCTCGGTGTCGCGACCTCAGAGCCTTTCGGCCGCTGGATGAGCTACGTCTGGCTGCCGTTCCCGATTATTAACGGATCCGAGAAACATCTGGGCCGTTTATTAACCATATTTTCCAGACCATAAGCTGCTTGCTGCAAGTTTTTCAAGTCGGATCGCAATGCACTGAACAGGTTCGCCAGGCCACATTCATATTCGTAACGGCTCCCCGTAGACCGATTAGAAACAGATCTTCCATATGTAGCTTCACTCGGTAATAGCTTATGTTTTCATTAAAAATAAAATGTTCCTGCCATATCAGTAGCCGAAATAATAGCGGCATACGGACCTCGACAGCGCTAGTAGATGAATATCGGTATACCGCGTACAGTACGAAGCGGGCCGTCATAGATTACAAATGTCCGTGACCTCGCCGGTATCGCCGAAACCATCAAAAAACTTGGTTTTATTGCTGTTAAACAGTTTGGCCGTTTCTGCATCAGTGCCTCCCGCATGTCGACGTGACTCTCCGGATTGTTGTAGGATATTTCTGTAACTGTTTTATGGTCAACTGGCAAAACTACCAGTATAGTTCATACACGGTACTTTACGTTAGATTGTTTGCAGAATTTTTAAATTATATATGTTGCACTGGGGTTTAAATTGGCCCCGCTCTTGAGGTGGGGGGAGGATTGACTTATAGTCTGGAAAATACAGGGCGTTTTATTCATTTATCTAACATTTTTCAGTAATTTTCAGTGTTAAGCTACTTGCAGTGATTTACCCGTTTATACAGCTGGGTAATTTTTACTGTATTATTTCACGGTAAGTACCTTGTTTAACAGCACTACAGCAGTGGGATTCGAACCTGAGTCCACTGAGTTCAAAAGCAGTGGCTTTAACCACTAAATCACCTGCTGCCCACATGAGGGCATTCATCTGTTAATCTTCTGCTGCACTTGTTTCAGACTAGACGTTCTGCTTTTTGTGTGTTTTGTGTGTGTGTGTGTGTGTGTGTGTGTGTGTGTGTGTGTTTTCTTACATTTGTGAGCCTGCATGCAAGTGGGCTCTGCTGGAATGCGTGGTATGGCTGCCATGGTAACCTCCAGGTCAGTTTGTCTCTGGCACAGTAAATATTTATTCCAACCACCCCCCCTGTGCCCGGGAACCGCTCCGTGACGCGGTGCTGTGGACACGTGCAAGGGGAGTCTCCTACGCTGCTATGGACGCACGCTACTGCGGAGGACGGAGACGCTCGGATCGCTCACGAGAGGCAAAAGCCTGGGTGTCTGACGGGAGCAGCAGAAGGGGGATTTCAACCTGAAGTCCTTCTAACCAGCGCGCCACCTCCTGGCTCATACGACTCCTGTTTTGTCTGTCGCTGTAGTATAACAAACCGCACGCAGAGCCCCCCGCAGCAGCCGTCAAGACAGAGCCGGGCACACCTTACAAGGTGTAGCCGTGTCACGCTCGTACCCCCCTCCCCCCCACAGCTGGCAGCGCCCTCCCTGTTTCCAGCAAAGTGAGTCACAGCATTGCTCAACGGGAAGAACAGGGTGGGCGACCTCTCGCTCTGAGCTCAGGAGGACAGGGGCCAGCCAGCCTGGGAGAGGCGCTTTTAAACAGAAGTCCGACACAGTACCTGCTGGAGCATCGCTCCCACCGAACTCTGCGTGACCCCAGAGACGCTGCGTCAGGCAGCAGGGCTCCAAACCCTTGTCCCGTGAGTCAAGAGGTTGTCGTGGAGCTGCAACCCCCAGGACGCATCTGTGTGTCCGGTGGAATATATGGTGCAATGTGGACGCGGGGTCAGGCGCTCTGGGTACCCAGCAGGGACAGTGCAAGCAAGATACATTATGCGTTCCAGTACATAACAGATGGAGTGTTTAATTACGCAGTTCAGCTGGAAAACGCTGTGTCGAGCATTCCGGACGTTCATGGAGATTTTTGTTTTTGTGCATGCTTAAGCTAAAAAACGTCTTATGGGGAGAGTGGAGCTTAGACGGGCTGTGCCAAAAATGTAGTTTATTAGGAGGTTGTAAATAGAGGGCATATACCAGGAATGGGTGTATTGTTGTATTAATGCATATAATATTTGTCACGTGCCCCTTTTGTTTTTAATAATTTCTTTATTATAAATTGGTTTCACATATTTACTCGACTGAGTCAACATACTGCTTTTCATTGAGCTCTCAAAAAGGCGACCTGTGTTTTGTGCGGCTCGTCTCCACTCAAATAATTTTTAAAGTTATTCCGGTTCATTTCGCTCTTGCAACCCTTGGACTTTTGCACCAAGGCAGCTCCTGGACCCACAAGTCCCTTGGTGCTTCAGCTTGGTCAGGGCGGCGTGATTATAGACACCCCGCTGGTAATCCCACCAGAGATGAGCCACCTGGATTAGGTCTCAAGGTTGCCGTGGTGTACGCTGCAGCCCCCCACCCCACATCTTTCCTCCGGAATTATCATTTTCAAGCATGTTAAAATGAAGTGACATGTCTGAGCCTTCTGGCTCTGCGGGTTGCTACTCGTTGCTTACGTGAAAGGGCAGCTTGAGTCTTAATGTCATTTCTGGCATTTCTGGGGTCTGACCATGTTCTCCTTGGCCTCTGTGGCCGAGTCAATCGCATGACCCTAATCTGCAAGCTCTGTCGTTGTTACTCGTTCTCATTCAAGGCTTCTTTGCCTTGTCGCAGCCTGCTGGCCCCGTGTTTCAGGTGCTGCTAAGTGACGCTTTTGATGGGTAACAGTGCTTGTTCCACCTCATTCCCTGCCCGTTGTTTGTTTGTTTGTTTTGTTTTGTTTTGTTTTGTTTTTGCCCAAAACCCCTACCTGGCCTTTTCTGATTAACTGTTGACATTTTAGTTTTTATAGAAGAAAAGGAAGGAGTAGCATTAGGGCTTGTTATTCATGGCTTGGCCTCTACTTTCTCTTTATGTCTCTTCTCTGTCTGTTGGATTCCTTTAGCTGTCTGTGTTGAAGTCCAACACTCGGTTTTTGACCTACAAGACGTTCAAATGATCAGCACCCCAGGACCTACAGGACCTGACTGTTCTGTAGACCAGCAAGAGCACAAGGAGTCCAGAATGTAAAGACTTTTGGGTTTTGCCTGCAATGTGGTGCAGTGGCTGCTAAACCCTTCTCAGTTTTCCACGAGGATCAAGAAACCCTTGCATCCTTGCATCATCTGTCACAGTCACCTCTGTGTTATCAATTTTGCATGCAGCTGCTCGTGTCGTGCACTTGAACAATGATGTGACCCTACTTAAAATTGTATCTGTGGTTGACACACTGTTACTGACGGTTGGTTTTGGAGAAAAGCATCGGACGAATCGATAAATGTAAATCTTGAACGTCGGCGTGTTCTCCGCTGATGTACCTCGCTGGCTTGATGGTCAATTTGTTTGGCCGAGTAGGGGCTGTGTGTCTGAAGTGTTGTGTTTCGCCAGCCGTCCCCTGGGCTTGTAGGTGAGACTTTGCATCCGGTTGGCAGCAGAGTGGTTACCGAAGCAGCAGAACGCATAGCATTACCCACGGTACCGTTCCACGGCACACGGAAGTCGCGAGCAGTCACCGGGTCAACCTTTGCATTGGAAGTGTCGAGGTTCAGCTCTTCGGTTCTGCTGTTGTACCCTTGATCAAGATATGCTTACCCAGTCAGTTAAACAGCAAATCAGTTTAAGTAGCTCAAGATCCCAAGTTGTGTTGGAGAAGGAGTAGCTGCACGATAAAGGGGGCCCCGCCACTGCCTGTCACGTGTTTTAAGTTTGTTTTCCAAGACCACCTTGCAAGTGATCTCGTTGGGGGGTGAAACCGTTTGCATGGCCATCTCATGTCTCGCGCTGATGCTGTGTGGAGATTATCCCTGCGCTGCCGCGAGGAGGCCCGGCTGTTCGTGGGAGGGGGATGGGGGGATGAAAGGAAAAATCGAGCGATGGGAAATTAAAATGCGTTTCCTGTTCAATCCCACCCCGGGGGATCTAGGGGTAGTGTGGGGGGTGGGGGTGCGCTGAATCCGCAGCTCTTTCGGTCGTATAATTGAGGCTTTTGTGCGCCACTCGCCCTGTGCTTCGGCTCGCAGGGCCCGGATGAGGCTGCGTCTGCAAGAATGTGAAGGAAAGCACTGGGATGAGGGTAGAGGCCAACCGTGATGCTCGTCCACACAGGGTGTTCGTGGCACAGGGACGACGCCGGGCGAACCGTGGACAGGCCGCCTTCGAGACCCAGCTCGGTCGGAGTTTGCCGGGAGGCAACAAGGAGCGCTTTGTTTGGGAAGATGCCGGATAGCGTCCCAGAAACTCGTTTTTTTTTTTTTTTTTTTAAACGCGAGTTGTTTGCATTACGTTTTTATGCGGTCTCGGACTTAACTGGTCTGACTGTAGGCTGTGTCAGTCACGCAAAATAGCGTCAATTCACGTCGCGGCTCATTTTTCGCTGAATCGGCAGCGATCGCGCCGGAGTTGCCGGAAGGGAAAGGACAGGCACGTGTCTGCAGCCGTTTGCCTGCTGTGAAACGCACTTTTGTTTGGGGTGGGTTATCGCTGTCGGGGTTCGGCATAATTTTTCATATGATTCTGCCCATCGAGTTAAGAACATTTAGGCAAATTACCTGCCCTGGACAGTCGGACAGCCGCTAACGTCCAGCCCTGGCTTTGGACAAAAGCATTTGAGCAACAGAGCATAAGAGCAATAGAGATGCAGCAATAGAGAATAAATGTGAAGTAAAACGTAAGGGGAAGCAGCTCGTGGACTGGTTGACGTTCTGACTAAGCCAGGCGAGGCAAAGGGCCCACGCTGGGTCCCGACTGCAATGAGCCCAGCTGGGAACCAGCTGAGGCCGAGCAGACTGCCCCCGAGGGGCCTGTGCTATTGAGCGGCCTTCTCTATTGACCCATCTGACTGCTGCCCTGTCCGGCCAAACACGGCATCAGTGGAAACCATCACCTTAGGGGTTTCTTTGGCGCTTTGGGTCTTCTAAGGAACAGGAAGGGTCGCGACTATGATGCCCCGCTGGGAGCATCTCCTCTGATAGACGGAATATCACGATCTGTCACTTCCCATTTCTGACGTCTCCTGACATAAATCACTCCAAACGCCCACTGAAGTGACGTCGCGTGCAAATACCGACGCAGACGTGCATTACAAATACTTAACTCAAATACAGACGACAACGAATCCAAATAAGACAAGGGAACACCAGCTGCGTATCTCTTAGGTGGCAATTGCACATTTTTACGTTCAGTTAGTCATATACTATGAGGTCCTCACGATAAGACGGCGTGTAGTAGATACGCGCAGTTAATCCCCCTAATTTCTTTCTGAAAATCAACTAAATATTAAAAAGCCAGATGTTGGCATTACTTATTCCAATGTTTCTTAACTCTTGGTTCCATTTGCTCCAGAATCACCCAAATTGAAGCTTATTATCATAAGGAAAAGGATGTGTGATGCATTAAAAAATAAAAGCTAATTCGTAGCACCGTTATATACGAGCGTTGATCAATAAATACCTTTTTTTTTTTCAGTTGAACGGTGAAATTTTTAATCACCCCTCATATAATAAATGAAATGTTACAAAAATGATGGTTTTATAAAGCAGATTTGTCGCGATAATGTGTGCGGATTGGTTTGAGGAAGACGTGACTATATGTGATATTTAAGTAAACAAACGATTATAAACGAAACGGTCTGTGTACAATTTATTTAATCTTTTAGAACGTGTTGACTACACCGGTAGTTTTGTTAGTTGATCTCGGAAGATCTCCAGGAACAAGAACAACGTGGAGGGTGACGGTGACAAGCAGGAGGTGCCACCGTGCCTCCCGCCAGAATTCGCCGATTTCCAGCGATACCGCTGAGGACCTGGAGCAGTTCGTGCACGAACAGTGGCAGCGGGTTTGACGCTGTATACCGATAGTTAAATTTGTTTTGGCTGCACCTTATGCTCACATTTGTCTGTAAGTAACGTCACGGCCTGTATGCCATCGTTGTTTGATTTGTGTCCCAGAACCGTTTTCTTTGTTACAATGACATGCTAAGCTATTACCAAATGAAGTTACATATGCAAGATGCATTTTTAATCGGTCTACAGGGAGCTGTTAGGAATATGAATGCATGCGTGGCCTGGCGAAGCCATTCACTGCTTTGTGGTCCTACCGGCAAAATAGCTCAAAGGGTCTGAGGTCGTGGCAGCGAGAGTTAACCTTGATAAGGACTGCGGTCACCCTTTGACGTCAGAGCCTGCGTGACCCCTGATCTGCTTTCTCAATTATGTGCATTTTTGGGGGATGTGACTTTATCCTCCGGAGCAACTTGCAGTCTGGAAAAGGCGGTAAATGTGAAGAGGTTCAGGTGGCATCACTGTTAAGGACAAGGATCTGTGGCCTGAAGGTACCGGGCTCGAAGTGCTCCAGTTATAACCCTCAGCTGAATAAGAGGTTCAAATGCAATAAGTTGCTTTAGGGGGACAAAAGTGACCGCTGAGCATGTGTTAACTTAATAAATAATAATAGTAATAGAGCAGATGTACTCCGCCTGTCCGTTGAAGGTCTTCGGTGCTCCGCGAAGAGGCGGTCGTCTACGTTCAGCTAGACGCCATCAATGGTTATATGTACAGAAAAAAAAAAATCCTGCCGTTTCGTGACTTCCTCGCAGCAAACGTGAACCAGCACGGGAAAGGCGTTGGGTCGAAGCGCTGCCGGAATGGTTTTGAACCTCCGGGTGGAAGGCGCACGTCGTGTCGTAGGGGTCGCGTGGAGGAGCGAGCAGCCGGGACGCCGCTGTGCCCGCACGATGAGAAAGAGCACGAGCGGCGGAAGATGCCGTGCCGGTTTTTCCCCGTTTACAAAGCCGCCGCCTGTTGTTTATCACACGGCCCTGGAATAACAGCTATTTTAATAATTCAAATTGCCTCTTCGCAGTCTGTGTTTCCTGTAGTGTGTGAGACTGACGTGGTTTATTAGGGAAATAGTGGGATTTTCATATGATGATATTGGGGGCGGGGGGTACAAGATGTCACATAATTGTGTTGCACAGTTTAATGTGTTTAAAGCCTTACCATTTACACATCTAGTTGACACTTTTCTCCAAAGCAAATTGCAGGGCTGGATACACTTTTTACACACTTGCACCTGTTGGTAGAGTTAATACCGTTTTATACAGTTAAATCATTTTTACTGGAGCAGTTCAGGGTAAGTAGATCCCGCAAGGGAGCTGGGTTTGAATCCCTGGGTCTTTTGAGTACAGGGGTGCGGCTTTAACCGCTCCGCTGTCTCCTACTGTAAATCAGGGTGGAAATGTGGAGGATACAAGCAAACTGGGTAATTTCAACTTCTGACAAATGATGTTTAACAAAAGCCTTTCAAACCTTCAGAATTTTAAGTGAGGTTTTAGTGGTTTTTCCAAGATGCGCAGTCGAGTCTGCGATTGTAAATGTGCCGCCTTGTGAGCCGATCGATCGAATCGCGCTAATGGCTCCTTTAGCAGATAAGTTGTGGTTCCAAATGAAAACAGGGGATGGTTTGTGATCTACGGCAAAAATACTTGATATTAATGCACGGCTTGGTTAGCTTGCCTTCTCGTTCTTGCAGGTTTGCTTTCAGATTCCGCTTCTCGCCTTTGCAGGGGTACCTTTATCAGCATCGCCGTCTCGGCATCGGCCACCGACCGGGTATCCTCGGTTATCTCCGCTTCCTAGCGGACACGTGCTTCTCGACCCATAGACTGTCGAGGCTTTCTGCTTCTCTTTTTTTTAACTTTTTTTTTTCCCCATTTCACTCAGGTCATGCTTCTCCTCTCCTCGCCACCATCGGTGTGCCTTGTGTTCTCACGTTCCTTTCGAACAGACGATGAGATCTTTCGGGGTTTCCCATCTGCCGCGTTTCCTCTTTACAAACAAGCAAAAACGCTGTCTTCACGAGTGCGAACACTCTTGATAGGAACATTAAAGCTGTCGTTCTCCACTGCTCCTTCAGGTTGGCCATCGTCGCTGAGGCAATAAATAGACCGGGTCTCAAAGGTCCCCTGAGATCCCCCCTAAGGAGGATCTTATTATAGTGTACAGTGGAGCTGTGGGACCCACATGGCTTCCGTGTTACAGCTATTGAACCCTGAATGAGGTTGTCTCACCAGTTAGGGTTGGCAGCGGCGAGCCGTCGAGTAAGGCTGTCCTCTGCTGACGTGACAGCTGCGTTCGGGCGTCGGCGTCATGCGGTGAGCCCGAGTGTCTGTCACCAGAATGGAAAACTGAAGACAAACTGTCCTCTTCCATTGCTTATGACTGGGACTACCTCCCGGTTGCCACGCGGGATGTTGTTTGAGCTGCTGCTACTTGTCAGGCGTGCCGTTGAGGCCCCTGTCGGTGCAGGTGAACGGGATAGGATGGTGCTGTGACCCGGGCGTCGGGGTTCCTCTGGTTGCTTCTGGTGTTCTCTCACCTTTGTAAATCCAAAGTGATGCCAGCTTCTCTGGCTTGATGCATCTCAAATTGCACAGACCTTTGGAGAATTATGAAGTGGCTGCTGCAGGCTGGATTGTGGAAAAAGCAGAAGAATGGAAAAACACTGGAGTAGTCTGAAGGGGGACGTGGGAAAGGGAGACGGTAACAGCATGGCTGCCTGCTTATACTCTACGGACCCAGGTTTGAATCCCGCTTCCTGCTGTAGCGCCCTTGAATAAGGTACCTACCCTGAATTGATACAACAAAAATGACCCAGCTGTACGAATGAGCAAATCTTTTTTGGAAGCTTAACATTGCGTAAGGGTTGAGTGGGAAATGTTTGAGAATAATACCTGAAATTCTGCATCTTAAGATTCCTTGGGGGGCAAACTATTGGTTGTGACAGCCAAAGGACTAAACAGAATGCGGTCCTACCTCTGCAGTACGACCGCAGCACTTCTAACCTTGACAGCAACACTGATCATCATTTGTAAGTCACCTTGGAGAAAAGTGTGGAGCAGGACACGCTGAATCTCCTGAACGTGATGGATGGTCGTCTCTCTTTGTCTTGCAGGACCAGCAATGGGGGGGACTAAAAGTAAACCCAAAGACCCAGGCCAGCGCTCTCGGAGCCTGGATGGGACGATTGGCTCGATTGGGGGTGGAAGCCACCACCTCAGTCCCGTACAGCAGACCCTGACGCCCAGTCGGAGCCCCGGCAGGGACAGCGCGTGGCGTAGCACCCAGCCAGTGAGCAACAACGCGGAGCTCGCCCTCTTCGGGGGAGTCGATCACAGCAGTAGCAGCATCACCTCTCCTCACAGAGGACCCCTGTCAGGTACGGCTGCCGAGCTCATCCCCCTCGTTGTCAGCAAGGCTTAGCGAAATGCATCGTGGGAAGGCCAAAATGAAGTCACCCTCCTAATACTCACCGTGACTTCTGTTTGGATTCTGTGCTAAATTGGGAACTTAAACAGATTCGGTGAAAACGCCAAAAAACCCATATTTATTATTTATTCCATATAAAAGTAAAACATTGCCCACTATCGCTGCAAAGAGGACCAAACGGCTTTAATCTCAATCTAATGGACATATCTCTGGGTACAACTGTACACTGGACAGGTACAACACAGCGACTTAATGGAATAATATTTATTTTAAAACAGTAATTGCCTGAGAATGCAGGTAAGTTTAACTTTCTGTAACTTACCTCTGTTGCTAAGGTGTCACGTGGAAAAGTGGCTCTATGGGTGAGATCGAGCAAGGTAAATGGGGCTGTTAATAACGCTTGAATTTTCTCCTCTGTTTTTTTGCAAAGGGTTGGAGCCACAGAAAACGTTGTCGGTTAAGTGAACGCAAGTAGTATGTTTTACATACGGTAAAACCCAGGAATAACGTGTCCTGTAATGAGACGGATTCGGATGTAATGCGGTCGGCAATCGGCTCCCGACCTCCTGCTCCCTTTACGTGTTTGGGTAAATGTTTCTGTTAGTACTGTGGCGGTGGTGAGGGAACTGCGGTTACAGGGCACTGTTGCTGCGTGTTTTGTGAACACTTCTGTCTAACCATCGTGAGGAGTTATTGGGAGTTGTTGACCCTCTCTGTGTTCCACTGTGTTTAAGAGCTTTGGGGCGGAACTGTTGCTGCGTTCTGTGAGTGCCGGTGCGTGAACATGGCTCAGAGTAACAAACCTTGTGTTTCCCACAGTCCAGCCTCTAGTGACACGGGCAGCACGATGGAAATTCGGTCGATATAATATAATTCTTTCGGTATTGCTACATATTATGTTTGTCATGTATGCGTCCTGTTGCAATAATCTGTCCATTTCCTACATTGCTAATAAATGCAAGAAAAATTCTTACTTTTACACAGTAATTGGAAGACCGTCTCAAAAATGTTGTCTTCCATTAACCTTGCAATAAGACAACCCCAAATTGTACAAGGTTGAATTTTTTGGACCCCACTTGTCTATACGTGATGGTTGGATGGATGATAGATAGATAGATGGATAAGCAGACAAATAGATAGATGTAAAGATGAAGAGAGACACTCTGAGAGGGAGAGGTTGATAACAAATGGTGTGAAATATTGCCATATGTAATCCTTGTGTTGTTTAGTGTAAGTTGTGAATGGCGCTGCTTCCTTTCCTGCAGGGGGGGTCACCACTTTTGTGGCACTGTACGACTATGAATCACGCACTGCCTCAGATCTGTCTTTCAAGAAGGGGGAGCGCCTGCAGATCGTCAACAACACGTAAGGAAACGCTCCACCCACGCTCCTCCCCTGGTTCCACCGACATACACGAACAAAGAACGGCCCGGTTTCACAGAGGCAGAGCTGGACGGGCTGCGCCCTCCCCTTGTTCCCCCAGCAGCTCGCTGTGCCCCGGGCGCCATCCGCCAGCCCCCGTCTGCCACCCCTCTTCGGCCCTCACGCCGGCGATGGCCTGTTCTGCCCTCTAACTGTATCTCAGCGCCTCTCTGGGAAGCAGTTACCGTGGAAACGGGCTCTGCTCCAAAAAGAGCATCCTTCTCGAGATTGAAAAGTTTTTCTTATATATAGGGTAATTATACACAACTGGGGATGCTTGGGGTTGAAATGTTGGTCTGCACCTTAGTTTTTTTTTTATTATTATTATGTTGTGGGGTTATGCACCAGGAGGGAATGATAATCTCAGCACGTACAGGATCTTGGCTGGTTACCGCTTTTGGAAAATGCACGCACAAGCTGGTCTCGCGCAGCGTGTATTAATCTATGTGGGACTTCGCAGTTTTCTGGCCTTTTGCCATATCTGGCCACCTCCTCCCCACATACAGCCCCGAACATGGATGATGGATTGTGTTTTTTTCCGTTCTGCTTAGTGTTTTAGTAGTTTAAGAGACACTGGAAGTGATACTGCCATGAGCACAGCAGCAGCTGAAATGCAGCATGATAACAAGTGTTCCCAGTCTGACGGATTTTTGTCGTCGGGTAACCTCTCCTACATGCACCTACGTGCATATATACACATACCTAGAGTGAGACTGGATGTTAAGCTGCTGTGTGCTGCTTTAAAACTGTGCCCAGATAATATCCCCCGTGGTGCTTTCTGCAAAGTGTCTGAAAAATAGATTTTTCTCCCTTCTGCTGGCGTATGTATGCTATAAATAAAGCTCAGCCGTAGCTATAAACTTGGAAAGTGGGCTATCGCTTCTGTAATAGCCCAGTTTTGCGGGACTGGGAAGAAGGGCGTTGTGAGTACGGGGCGGCCGTGGGTGCGTTTCTGTTCTGCATTGCTCTAACACCTGCTGTTTGTGTTCTCTAATCCCCGTTTCCCTCAACCCCATACCCCACCAACCCGCCCCTGCTGTTTGTTTCTCCCCTTTGCCCGCTACACGATACACGTTTTAGGAGAAAGGTGAACTGCAGGTTAGTACAATTGCTCTTTTCCTAGCACCTGTCTTGGGTGTCTTCTCTGTGTGTGTGTGTGTGTGTGTGTGTGTGTGTGTGTGTGTGTCTGTGTGCGTGTGTGTGTGTGTGTGTGTGTTATGTAGGTTCCACCAGTGAGCCTGATGCCACTCACTACTCCCAGTCCCCACCGCTGGGCCCAGTGCCCCTTCTGTGAGGTCTTTGATCGTAACAGGGTCAGCGCTCCTGAAATAGCACCAGGCCTGCGCACAGATCCTGTGGCTGCTAACTCGCTACAGCTTCTCCTTGGCCTTTTCTTCTTCGCGTCACTTCACGCCGGGTTCCCCGTCGGTGGCCGCGACGGTTTCCCTTAGTCTTAAATTGTATTCGACGTCCTCTGTCAGGGTGGTTAGTTGATATTAAAGTCACGCAGATACAGTCCATCCTTGATTTAACATTTTGGATTCTGTGGACTATAAAAGCTCTTTGCTCATTAAAAAAAAAGTCTCACCAAAAAGAGCCACTCTAGATACTCGGGGATAAAAACTTATTTTCAAGCGTAATATAAGGAAAAATATACACTTCTTCTTTTTTACTTTTTTAGCTTTTTGTAGAAAATAACTTCAATAATGCATAAAATAATGTTTTAAACACTGTCGATACTGCGTCCCAGTAAAGCGCCTTCCCTCCATCACCGTTGTCGGTGAGATGATGGCGGTGCGGCGCCCCCTAGACCCCCGTAGCGCCGCTCCGATCCAGTCGTGTGTCGGCTCCTTACGCGCAGTTTTCGGCATATAATTCACCCCACAGTATGTCTGTTTCAGTTACAGCGCTGACTTTACTGCGTTTCTTTTAGCCACGTTAGATCTGCGTTCCACCTTGCAGGAGGACTGTAGTACGTAGTGCAGTACAGTAATCCCTCGGTATCTAAATCCAAGTTCCTGAAAACAGGTCGGATTCAGCATTTTCAGATACCGGAGGCCTATTTCCCCATTATTTTAACTGGGGAACAAAAAAAATAACGTGCCCCCAGCTCACGCGGAGATATCTGTACAAATATCAGCCCATGACTTCAGCATGAGAATCGCTGCAAACACCAGCTACCGAACTGGAAAACCCTTAATGTTGTCATAAATGTGCATGTTTGCAACGCGTGTTAGAGTATGTACACCGCAGCACGTTCCACATACTACCGCTGCTGCCGGTTTTTAAATAAATACGTTTGTTTTAAAAAAAAAAAAAAAAATTAGTGGGGGGGAATTGCAGAACTTTTACTGGCTACTCATCAGATGAAGAGAAGAAGAGAAGCTCCTGAGGTTCGGTTAATTTTCCTCGGCAGTATAGACCCACACCCAGTCCTCGGTGTCCAATCCTCACACTTACAGCTGTCTCTGCATCCTGGGCCTGTCGCCGTTTTCGAGCTGTCACCGCATCTCGGGCCCACGGTGGCACCAGGTCTTATTATAGCAGTGGGAAACCAAATAGCCTGACGGGAAGCCTTGTTTCCACAGATACTGGACCCCTGCGCACTAAAAGCAGGGCTCCTAGTGAGGCGGGGGGGGGGGGAGCCCTGGGCAACAGACTCCCACGTTCACTGTGTGTTTCTCCTCTTCACAGGGAAGGCGACTGGTGGCTCGCTCGCTCTCTGGCTTCCGGACAAAGTGGCTACATTCCCAGCAATTACGTGGCCCCTTCAGACTCCATTCAAGCAGAAGAGTAAATCCCCCCCCCCCCTTTCTTCTGAGGAAAGATAGACAAGTTAAACTGACAGCATTGAAGGAATGACCCCACCCCCCATCTTTGTCTTCATGTCACACCTTTATCTTACCAATCTTAGGTGGTCTCTAGCCAGTGGCAGCAGGAGAAGAAGATAGTGGAATTCCACAGACTTAGACAGGGATGGAAACTCAAGTCACATTGATCTCAAAGACAACAGTGGACAGTGTTGCCTAGAATGTTTATGTCTAGGTCCATGTCTAGACGGAACCAGATCAGGTGGGGCGGGTGGGGTATGTAGAGGCTGCAGGTTTTGACTGGAAAACACAAGTACTCACTCACACACACACACACACTCAACCTTTAGTTTTTTTCACAGCTTTCACAATATCTGTTCGTTTTAGGTGGTATTTTGGCAATATCACACGCCGGGACTCGGAGAGGCTGCTGCTAAGCTTGGAGAACAGACGTGGGACCTTCCTGGTCAGGGAGAGCGAGACCACCAAAGGTGAGTTTGTCCTTGTTGCGCACCACCACCTGGGGCTTCGTGCCAAAGCCTGCCCGTCATCCTCCTTAAAAGCAGTGCGTCGGCGCTCAACTTCCCTCCATTTACCCCCCCTGCCAGCCTGACCACAGTACAGTTGAGCCCTGACTTATGAACAAACCTTTCAGGATAGCACAGTTCGCATAGCGGATTGACTGTAGCTCTGGCTTTATTGTGCTCTCTTATTTACAGCATGTTATAATATATCTCTGCCAGTTGATGCAGAATCCACAGGCTCATCAGATGGAGGGGAGAGAGAACACAGCCCACTGCTCTGCACCTTCCTGAAAAGCCCCGCTGTTGCCTCTCACCCCCCGGAGCCGACCTGTTATATTTATTCATTAAGCCGATGCTTTTCTCTAAAGCGACGTGCGGTACACAAAAGTGCACTTCACCAACAGAGATGCGCATAGGAGATGCTCAACATGCAGCTCTCTGCACACGTAGTCCAGTCCTCTCATCTTTACTGGTGCCACATTGCACCAGTAGGCAGCATGGTGGCGCAGCAAGTAGCACCGCTGCCTCACAGCTCCTGTGCCGTGTCAGTTGCATGTCGAAATGACGAAGAGCCCTCGACCGCGTCGCGTTCGACTTAAACCTTTTGGAATAATGAACCGGCTCTTGTGAAGTTTGTGCGTAGAGCGGGCAGTTGTTTATTGTCGAAATAGGGAACTGTAACACCGAGCAGGAGGTCAGCGAATAAGCAATGAAACAGTCCGCTCGGCAGCCACGGTGGTCTCGTGTGACACGTGAATGTTACCGTGTTGATGAATGAGTAACAATGACTAATAAGGGAATCGTGAAACAGCTGAAATGTGAGAACGGAAAGAAGCTGCTCCAGGACGCTCGGTCAGTTATTGTCGTAATGAATGGGCAGGACTGTGATCGCAAAGAAATGCAACATGGGAAGCGATCGTCTTTAACGTCATTTCGCGTACAACGCGCGCGTTTGACGTTGGATGGCGGGTGGCGAAAGACGCTCGTAGCCCGAGACGTAGCGGAGCGCTTCTGTGAGCCTTTCGCTCGCGTGGAGCGACGCAGCCGAACGGACCGAGGAAGCGGTCGCTTTCAGCTATGGACTAGGGGGCGCTGCGAGACGCACTGAAGTAGGTCACGCTGGATCGCCACAGGCTAAATCTTTGTTCAGCCTTAAGGAAAGGAGAGGGCAACGGGAACGCTGATGGGCAAGCGGTGCGTCTAAAGTGTGTTGTGTGGTGCCCCCTAGTGATGCGTGATTCCAAGATGACAGTCCTAAGCTCTGCCCTATCTGCAGCTCCATTCCTGGTTTTATGTGGGAGCAACCTGGTGTTTTGGTAGTGAATGTTTATTCTGTATGAAGTGAAGTCAGGAATGGTGCTCAAGGTGATGTGCTTCTTTCTTAAGGATTAATGAAGTCGTTCCTTGTAATATAAAAGAGAAATGTATTCAAGAAAATACAAAACCATTTAAAAAAGTTCTGCTGAAGTAAATCCCGTTTCAGACTTGGACTGACTCTGGCCTGTCGTCTGGTTGAAAGTAGTTTTACTCCTGCGTGGATTCTGAAGAGCTGGTGAACATGCACTACGGCGTGTTGATATGTGGTTACGAAGGGTTCGTAACGTTGGCTAGTAGCGCGTCTGCAGAAAGGCCTGTAGGTCTCGTGTGGCCAAGGCTTATGTCGGACGTGGTGTCGCAGCACGTGAGATCCGTGTTGCTCCATGCAGAAATCGCCACTGCCGATATACGTAACTGGTCTGCGGGCAAAACGGCCATAAGATCTTGAGTTTTTATTTTTTTTTTTTGTGCTAAGTATTCTTGAGTGAGAATTGGCGCAAACACAGTTTGTCCCTGAAAGTCAGCTTGTACGGTGAATTCTGAACCAAACGCTTCATTACCGTCAATTCAGATGAGCAAAAAGTTCCTGCTTGACCTCTAAACCACTGAGAAAAATGTCATTGAAAAACACGTAACAGAAATACTCTTCAAACTCCTTTAAATCCAGGATCGAGACCCGTGTTCATAATAGCTTGTGCGTTATTTTTTTTGCAGGGTTCCAACCTCAGCATCGTTTGTTTTAGTCCGTCTTTCTCTTGTATTTAGTTTCTCCACATTCATCCGCCAGTGACGGCCGAGTGGGTGGATGGATGGACATATGCGTGGCTCCGTTTTTTTTTTTTTTCTTTTATTATAAATTTATAAATGCTGATGTTAGAAATTTTTCTAATTTAGGCTTGTAACTCAGAGGAAGATGATCATTTACTATTTATTTGCCTCATAATTTGATGAAATTGTTTCCTCTGAGTTATAAAGTATCATTTACAGTACATCAATAGTGAATCGAATCACACAAAGTGAATTGTAAGAAATCGTGCGTCAAGAAAATGCATTTTATCGTTTCGCTTTGTTTCACGTTCCTTTCCCTTTTCAGCTTCCAGCACTTTCTTTAAAGCTTTTGCGGTTCAGGCGTCATTATTATGATATATGTGAGGTTTAAATCGTGGGAAGATATCATGACGTTTCTGAAAGATGCTTGCCAGCGAACACGTACCTACACAAAAACTTAGATGAGAGGCTGGTAGGGAGGACTGCTCGCCAGGGTTCGTGTTTTGGAATGACTTTTTTTTTGTACTTGTAAGGCTTTTCTTAAAAGTCTAAGTTAATAGTTTGTTATGCCAAATATGTGGTATGAATTACCTGAAAGTTCTCATAAAGCGAGTGCTAGTTATGTGAGGAAAGCCTGTGCTTCACTCCTCCTTCCTCCGCCTGCAGGGGCGTACTGCCTGTCTGTTCTGGACTACGACAATGTGAAAGGTCTCAACGTGAAGCACTACAAAATCCGCAAGCTGGACAGTGGGGGGTTCTACATCACGTCCAGGTCGCAGTTCAGCAACCTGCAGCAGCTGGTCGCGCACTACCGCAGTGAGTATTGTCCTAGCTAGTGCTGCGCTAGTGTGGAAGGAACAGGCCCATGGGGGGGGGGGGGGGGGGGCCGGNCACATTCACAAGAGTTTCATGAGTAAGAAAGCCCAGGTGTGGGGGGGAGGGGAGGGGGGGGGGGGGGGGGGGGGGGGGGTCACGTGGTTGTCACTGCTCCCTTTGCCTTCTCTAGATATGACGTCTGAGCGACTGTGTTTTAGCCTGTTTGTACCGACCGCCACTTCTTGCAGAGCCGTACACTTTACCGCAGTCATCTTTAGACATCTGGTGCCGTCTCTCCTCAGAACATGCAGACGGCCTGTGCCACTGCCTCACAGATGTGTGCCCTGTGCTGAAGCCCCAGACCCAGGGCTTGGCTCGTGACGCCTGGGAGATCCCTCGCGAGTCCCTGCGGCTGGACGTGAAGCTAGGTCAAGGCTGCTTTGGGGAGGTCTGGATGGGTAAGTCATCTTTTGCCACCCAAAACGCTTTGAATTCTTCTACTGGCAGGTTGACCGTGACGCCATTGGCGTGTTCTCGGACGAGGTAGCAGGACCACGGTGCCCAGTGGTTTAAGGAACACGCCTGTGCGGTTGTACGTCCGTAGGAACTTGGAATGGGACCACGAGGGTGGCCATCAAGACGCTGAAGCCGGGCACCATGTCCCCCGAGGCCTTCTTGCAGGAGGCGCAGGTCATGAAGAAGCTGCGGCACGAGAAACTGGTGCAGCTGTACGCGGTGGTGTCTGAGGAGCCAATCTATATCGTCACCGAGTACATGGGTCAAGGCAAGTGGAAGCAAATACGCAGTTTAGTCCACTTAAATGTCAATAAATGCCTCTTAACTCGAAGTGAGGGGTGTTAAACTCCGAGTAAAGTCAGCTTCTCGCGTTGCATCAGGGGCGGCTGTATTTGGCAAGCTTTTGGGTTCGGAAGTTCTGCACCTAGTTTGTTAGCGTGTTTATTCAAACCAAACACGTAACGGCAGTGACACGGAATATGAATTGCAAAAACGTCGACGGTAATCGACTGTAGAGCGCAAACAGGTCAGACTAGTTAGCATCTTTGTTTTGTCTGCGCACAAACCGGTCGCCTTTGTGATCCGACCAGGAAGCCTGCTGGATTTTCTCAAGGGAGAGATGGGAAAAGTGCTGCGACTGCCGCAGCTGGTGGACATGGCCTCTCAGGTGACCATCTCGCTTACTGGTTCCCAGCAGAAAACGATTTGAAAGCGTTTAATGTGGAAAAGCCGCCGAAAGCGGAGAATGTGGACGATGCAAACGCCGCCCTGCGCTGTAAGTGTATGTGCGTAAGCGTGGTTTGGACTTTTCACGCTGCAGATCGCCTCGGGAATGGCCTACGTGGAGAGGATGAACTACGTGCACAGGGACCTCAGGGCGGCCAACATCCTCGTGGGCGACAACCTGGTGTGCAAAGTGGCCGACTTCGGCTTGGCCCGACTCATAGAAGACAACGAGTACACCGCAAGGCAAGGTAAGGTCACCCGGGGGCGCCACTGGCTTCCATCAGCCAACACTTCGTACTTTTCGTTTCGGTAGCCGCGTAAACTTGTTTTACTTTACGTGTAAACCCTGACTTGTGTCAGTTGTCTCTGCGTAGTTGAGGCAGCTGGGTCAAAACGGTGAAATGCTTTTTTGTTTTAGTCACGCGCCAGTCTTTTATACAGCGTTTTGTTATCATTATTAGTGCCGGTGTATTTGGCAGATGCCTTTCTCTAAGGTGTCTTATAATGTTATGGATGTGCACTGTGCTGCAGTATACTAGAAGATTCTATTGTAAGTTCCTTGCTCAGTGGCGCTGCAGCAGCTTCGAGCGCAAGCAGACAGGTGGAGGACTGCGCCTCCTTCTTCTCTCTATCCATTCCAAATAGTAAAGTTTCTGGTTAACTCTGGCGAGAGTTTTACTGCGCAAAAGTGTTAGACGTGCAACTTCAGTGTGTGTTGAGAAGTACAGGTAGGTTCTGATCGACCATCGGGGAGGTTTCTGGTTGGTCCCAGATTCATTGTGCAGCCTGAGAATGACCTCAAACACCCAATCTCAGTCATACACAACTATCTTGAGCAAAAAGAAGGAATCCTGCAGCCAATTATTTCCGGAACCATCCTCGCTTTATAGCATTTTTCCCCACAGGTGCCTAAGACTTTTGCACAGTCCTGTACGTACAGTGCAGGGAATCATATATGAACAAAACGGCGAATAAAGTGCCGATGGGACTTGAACAGAACACAGCAATGTTATAAATTACGTTTTAGCTTCTTGGAGAAAATAAATTAATGATGTTTTTTTCCCCTCATACCACGTGTGCAAATTGGGTTTATGATCTTTCTATTCTGTCGGGAACAAGAGTCCGTAAAATTTGGAATTCGTAAACTCGAGTTCGGTTAAATCGACGGGGGACTGTATCAGAGACCGCTTGTCCTGGTTGTCGTCGGGATCTGTCCCGGAAGCGGGGGGTGTCAGGCTGAGGAGGGCAAACCTTTTGTGGGACACCGGTCCATCCCAGAGTCACGCAGCTCCTTTGCAGCAATAATAAGTAGAAAATATCAAGATTTCGACTAAGTTGAAAAATGAAAACAAACAGCACCTTCTCTGTACAAACTCAGCACTGATTGTTGATCCCCTGAACACGTAAAGCTTTCGTCATCTTCTCGTCGATCAGTGACGCTCAGGAACGGCAGAGACGCTGTAAACAGTGTGGAAGTGAGTTGAACCAAGATGGTTTTTACTGACATTGGTCTCCTAGGTGTGATTAGAGAAAAACTAAAACTAAAAAAGTTCTGTCTAAAAACTAAGTGAAGAAACTGCAGTTTCCGCAGTATTATTATTTCTATCAAAAATCCGTAACGTGAGCAGCCGCTCACGTGAAGGATGTATATCGTACCTTGCGGCGAGGCAGAACCCAGTGCACAGGAAAGGTAAAGCGTGAAGCCTTAACACGTCCCCAATGTTTCTACACCAGGAGCCAAGTTCCCCATCAAGTGGACGGCCCCGGAGGCGGCGCTCTATGGCCGTTTCACCATCAAGTCCGACGTCTGGTCTTTCGGCATCCTTCTAACCGAGCTGGCCACCAAGGGCAGGGTCCCGTACCCAGGTACCCTGAACGTCTCTCACGGCATCATCATTCCTAGCAGGGGTCTGGCTTCACCGTCACTGACTGGCCTGTCCGGTCCACAGGGATGGTGAACAGGGAGGTGCTGGAGCAGGTGGAGCGCGGTTACCGCATGCCGTGTCCCGCCGAGTGCCCAGAGTCCCTGCACGAGCTCATGCTGTCCTGTTGGCGCCGCGAGCCTGAGGAGCGACCCACCTTCGAGTACCTGCAGGGCTTCCTGGAAGACTACTTCACCTCCACGGAGCCCCAGTACCAGCCGGGCGAGAACCTCTGAAGAGAAAGCAGCTGTCGGAAACTCGCGGGCAGACCGCGGAGCGGGGGGGTGGGGGTGCGGTTGCATGGTTCTGCACCTTGCTGCCCCGATGAGCCACTGCCAAGCCTCCTCATACACCTATCTAGTTTTTTCGCCTTCTCCCCATCATCCAAAACCACCATGGCGTTGTCACGGCAACTGCCCTGCTTCTCCCCGTGGTGGGGTTTCAGCCCACTGCTGTATGGCATAACAGCCCATTATTGTTGTTGTTGCTGTTGTTGTTGTTATTATTATTATTATTATTATTATTATTATTATTGCTACTGTTGTTATTAGTGATGCGTTGCTTTTTGAGGTCAGTTCACACTGGCTTCGAAGGGCTGTTTAGCGTCCGGCCCAACTGACAGATCCGTCTCGACCAACGGCTCCAGCCGCGGCGGCAGCCCGGGCCGAGAGGTGCCGCTCAACTCCCGTGACGTCCGGCCGAGCCGACGTGGAGCACGTGCTCTCCGGCGCCACCTGTCCCCCGTTGAGCGTTGCCGATGGAACGTCGCGGCGGCGTCTCTCGGCCGCTGAGGCGCAACACGTGAAGAGTGAAGAAGTTTGCCAGAGACTTCTTTTTGTATCTTTGAAAGTCTTCCCATTTCCACAGAACTGCCTGAATAATCTGGCCTCTCTGCTGGGGTGGAACACGAGGTCAAGTTTGCAGCTTTTTTCCCCTCTTTCTTCTTTTATTCCTGGATGAGCTGGAAGGTGCGGCACATGCGGAGAGAAGAGGTGGCATGTGTTGCGTGTTTTTTCAATTTATTTTTTAATTAATTTATTTTTTTTTGCAGTTAAAGGTGTAGATAGGAGTGGCTCTGTGCTGCGAGGAGCTGAAGGAATTCGGGGGTTCTGTGGGGTTTGATGCTGGACAAGAGCTTCCTGTGAGAAGACCCCAGGGCCACTGTTGACATCCACCTGAGCAGAATGAGCCTGCAGGCCTGTGCAGGGGGTTGAATCCACCTGTAGGACTAGAAAATGATCCTGTACAACTACTGATGGACCCAGGCGTTGTTCGCCGGGACTGGAATCCTGCTGCAGTTTTCTTTTGTGCCAATGAAAGCTCCCTTTTGTACTGTCTGCAATGTACAAAGTGTATTTTTTATTATCCTGAGGTTTCTTACGAGACACTTTGAGTAGGCAGGCCCCGAGATGCAATTTTGCGCCGTCATCAAGTCAACCTGTTTGGTTCCGTTCGGTTTGGGCCGCGCGCCTGCCTGGACGCGGGGCCGAGGTGCCGCGTGGACGTCAGCGGCCGTCGGTCGAGTAACGCGCCTCGTTGTTTATGCAAACACTCGGACCTTCACGCTTTCGCAGGCGGGGCGGAGCAGACCTCCTGCCGCGGGTCTTCCGCCACAACCGCGTTCGAGGCCAACGCCGCACACGGACGTGTTGTATTGTACATATGTGCCATTTCCAAAAATGTTTCCGGAGTTGATTTGCATTTTCCCACTTTCACATCCTGTCCTTCACGTGATGCACTGAGGACTTTCCCCCCGTGTTTTCGAGAAACCACTTTGTTATTGATACCTGTAGCAGAGTAAAAATAACACACCGTCCTCCTCGTGACACGTTACTAAGCTCAGTCTACCTTTTTTTTTTTTTTTTTTTTTTTTTTTGGTTGAAGGTTTTGTTCTCATAGCTGTCTTTGACTGCGGAGGAGGAGGGATTTTGGGCCCTGCGGCAAGCGAGGCGAACGGAGAGCTACCCGTTCCGTGGCTGTCGGAGGAGGTCCGAGGATTTTCGCTTGCTTTCTTTGTCACGGCGCATAAATAGGTCGGGCTCTCGCGCCCAAATACGGCCCTTGGAAACGCCGAGCCTTCCGGTTCCTGCCGTCTCTTTCTAAGTGGAACCTTGGAGTGTCGTTGTTTGTCACGTTGTTGCTTTTCTTATGTTTTAAATAGGATAGTTAACATCTCTCAATTAGAACGACATTAATTTCAGTGTCTCCTGACTGCCTAAAGCACCCGCCTTAATTTGCCGGAGGAGGCGTCTCAATAAAGGGGTTTTGCCTTCAGGGTTCCTCTAACCCACCGGGGTAAATGTTGATCTTGAACGCCCTTGTAGGATGGTTGCGTTTCAGACCCTTTTTCGGAGCTGAGTGTGTTTTAACTCACCTGTACGGTTTAGGTCTTCGAGCCGATAAGGGGTTGCGTCCAAAAACAGACGTGTGAATTAAAGGAGAGAGAATTCTTAGCTTCTTATGTCACCTTGGTCAGACTGGGGGGTGAAGCGGCTCTTTGGCCTTTAAACGCCTTTAATGTTTGGAAAGGTGAGGGATGTTGTATCTTGTATCTTTGCTCCGCGGCAAAGCAAGATCTGGTTGTTTTCCTGGTTTTTTTTTTTTTTTTTTTTTAATAAATTTTTGCACAGATTTTATAGAGACTTACTTCATTTGGTCTTAACATTCAGGGCCAAAAACATCCAGAGTGATCGCAGGGGTCTAAAGTGTAACAAATGGGTTGTCGAATGGGGTCCCCCCCGTCTCTCTCTAAACACTTTTCATATTCTTCTCGATTTAAATGTTAAAATCATGGTTCAAAACAAAACGTTCCGCAAAATTTAAATTGCTTCACTAGCATGGGAACACACTTCCCTGCTTTACCAGAGTAAATAGTAATAAATGGCCATAGTTTCTGAGGATAAAGGTACATATTGGGTCGTGTGTGTATATATACCCTTGACTAATGATTCTTATGTATTTATTGTGTAACTTATTTCTGTTTAAAAAAAAAAAAAAAAAAAAAAAATTTTGCTCACCGTATAGTTGGTTAGTACTTTCCCTGGTTATGTGTCTACTGCTCCGTTTGACCATTGGAAACCAGTGGCTGGGCTCCCCGACCGGTTGAGGTGCTACAGATGATGCAAGGTGTGAAGTCCTTGGCTTAATTTATTTTTCCCTCACTATTGTGTGCCGGTGTCCATTCATAAGTTGAACGATACGGTACTGGACCCGCGCAATAAGAACTGTACAGCAAATAGACAGGAGTAGAAGAAAGGGGCCACCGGCCCTGTGCCGTTTTCTCACCTGTCCAAGGTAGCGTCGGACTGTGTAAGACTATTCCTCAAAAATGGACTCGGACGTCTCTGGCTTTACAATCGTTTTTATGTCGTATCTTTCAGACAGCTGACATTTCCTATAAATTGTACTCCTGAGATAGAATTAACTGTATACTGGTTGTTTCTGCAGAAGAAGAGAAAAAATACTGCAAATTGTTCTTTGTAGAATTGACAGTGTAACACGGTACAGTACTGCTGACGTTGATTCCGATGCCTACGCTCACTGTCTGCCGCGATGCCGCGAACGGCTCCGAAAAAGCCGTTCCGATCGGGAGGGTTTGGTCGCAGGTGGACGGACTTCTGGAAACACGAGTGCAGCCAAATGCGCGATGCTGAGACTTTTGCACAGCCGCACCACGTCATGTTGCGTTCTGCACTTTTTCAACGCGTTCTGTCCGTTTGGCGTTTCCGACGGCGTTTCCTGCTATTGACTGGGTTGTCATGACAGACAATTTGTTTTGGGCTATTTTTTACATTTCTGCCAGCCTAAATGAACGCCAAGGACACTTTTTTTTAACTTGGTTTGCTTTACAACATGAGGCTCACGCCATTTTTTCCTGCTATAACCTATGCAGCCTCGAGTTTGTGCTACCAACCCCCCCGACCATTTACTTTCTTTTTTTTTTTTTTTTTTTTTATTTTTNTTTTCAAACAGATGTTTCTCGGAAGAACAATGATTTTGTAGCGATGAAGTCTCAGACCAGTTGTTTTTGAAAGGCAAAACTGAAAAATTAGAATTGTACTTTGCTGGCTGCAATGTACTACATGATATAATCCTTAAATGTGCAATAAATTATGTTTCTAAAGGTGTTTTTTTTTTTATTTTTGGGAAGGTACATATAAGATGTGTTAAACTTGGTCTCCATTACTGTCCCCTGTTGTTCACTCTCCTGATGTTTGGCATTTCGTCGTATCTGGACCACGATTATCGGTGCCACTTAGTTTTAAGTGGTTCAGGTTTTGATTTATCTCTTTACTATAATATTATATAATAATAAGGGAATAAATCCACCCGTTGCCATTAATCACTTTACCTTGGCCGGGGTTTCGGTGGTCCACAACCTATCCAGGAATCGCCTCCTGCCAGGGTTTACAAAACTGCACCCTGGATGGGACACCAGTTCATCGACCACAAACAGGCACGCCCTAAGGGGAATTTAGTGTCACCAGTTAACCTGAAACACACCTTTGGACTGTGAGAGGAAGCCAGAGCACTTAGAGAAAACACACAGAGGTGGAATAACTTGTTTTTTGAAGTTGAGTGTTTTTAATAATGAAACAGGTTCCAAGTATCTGACAAAATTAGTAATTCTGTTCCTGTTATCTCTTCACTAACTTCTGACCTGTTTTTTTTTCTCCTGCCCCAGACCAATAGCGAAAGTAGGGGAAAATGTGCTCTGGTTCAGTTTACAGTTTGACTGGATTAGAAAAGTGATGACAAATGAGTAGACAGGAAAGGGTACAGAGCCACTCTGCCGTCTGCCAGTCCCTTCAGCCCAGTGTGATCGTCTGTGGCCGAGAAGAAACGTGAACCGGTCTGAAAAAAAGAGGAAAAACTTTTTGGGAAACACTGGGAACATAAGAGTTAAACTCATCTTCTGTGGTGCATTTCTGTGGAATTTCCAGCGGTCTGATGTCAAGGCTGCTGTGCGATAGCTGCCCTCCTCCAGTCAAGGACTGTGAGGAAAGTGAAGGAGACACTGTGCCTGGAAAATACGCTTCGTTCCAGAAGACAGGATCTTGGGATAAATGCAAATTTATTCCATGTGTTACTTGGGAATAGCTACCAAAAACACAGTTCGAGTGTATTATCATTAACACCAGCTGGTGTTTTTATAACTCTCTATACCTTCTCCCTGCAGATATTTTTTACATATTGACCTTTGTCAAAAAAAGAAATCACAGGCCGCGATATTGGATGTGTATGGAGGCTGTTGCAGATGCGTATGAACGTTGCTTTGATTTTTTTATTTTTTTAATTTAATTTTTTTTTTTTTTTTGAGCCACTCGGCTGCAAACTGACCCTCGACAGGATGTGAAAGGTGGCGAGCTTGACTGGCCACCCAGAGCCCCCAAAAGCTCGCTGACCTCATACGCCGGACCACAACCCTGACGCACAACGCCGTCTACTCTCGATGTCGCAGATTTTGATTTTTTCAAAAGATCTATTAGTTCGCGTTGGCTGGAAGCACAAATCGGTATTAAAGACAGCACAGGTGTCCCTCGCTTTCCAAACCTACTGTGTTCCTGAAAACGTCACAGAGGGAAGTTTTTGGACAGCAGGAGCCCATATTCTATCATTTTAAATTAGAAAAAAATCTCTAACCAATTTGCCCAAATATAACTAACACTGCGTATAACAAGTCAAGCCTTCTCCGTTTTCTAGAAGACACGTTCACTTAAAAATGCGGGGAAGATGACAGCAATGATGCACATCTAGACAGCTCAGTGTTTCTATTCCGGACCCGGAGGAGAACCGTGCGGAAAAGGACGGTGAATTAAACCAGTTCTGCAAAGAAAAGTAGCGTAAAATTCCTAAAGACAGAGGATCAGACCTGCTTCGTAAATAGAACAGTCAGTTAAAAGTACGACCAACGAAAAGCTCACAGTTGACACCAGTGTCTCCAAATTGCACCTGAAGAGTGGCGGTAAGTGCTGAACTACAGAAGAAAGCTACTGGATAAACACCAAACCTTCATAGGGCCTTCGGTCTCCTTCCACCTGACAAGCTTGTCGTGCACCTGCGGTTCACACCGTCTCATTTGTGTCCAGATCAAGACGTGACTGGCCAGTTGGCCGGACCACCTCAGGCCTTTATGCTGCAGGGTGGCTTTATCCAATCACGACACGCGTCCTGATCTGGAACCGTGTGCTTCCTGCATGCTTAAAAAAGTTCCCAGGATGCATCAGTCAAATGCATCATCTGCAAAGAGTTTTGAGGCCCAGAGGCCGCAGGGCAGGGCGGTCACTACCACCGGGCATCCAGGGAGCATCGCCGCGCTCAAGGATGGGCATCAGAGTCGGTCTGCTTTGCAAATCGACGTTCGAAAATGTACGTTGAAATAAAATAATTAATCGGACCGAAAGTTTCTTGTTTCAAAACTGTTATCATTCTGGATTTGTTTCTATAATGTTCAAGACAGATTTTTGGTGGATCAGCCAGGCTTCACCTGAGCTGCTTTCAAGTGGGCCAAACCTGTATTTCTTGTGTTTCTGCTCTGCCTTTGACATCCGTATGAGGATGAAAACCAAGACTTGTTTTGTCATGATGACTGTGGAGCTGGAAAAGACAAAAGAACGAAGTTAAGATAAAGGGATATGTTTAAGACTTCCGTCAACACAACTCGCTTGTTCGTTCGCATTCCGACAGTGCTTTTAGGCCTCGGAGTAGCCGTGTGGTTTTTGGAACCTCCTCAACGCAGTCTGTTGGCTCCTATGATGGAGATGAAAGGACCACACTTACCTGGTGAGCACTGGGTGAGTCCAATACCTTTGTTTTATCCCTCATGTCTTTTTTTCATGTTCCTCACTATTGCCAGGCAACCCAAACTTGATGGTGTTAGTTCTCTAGGTCCTTGTCACTTGTGACTACTTGTGACTTGGTTCTCCTGCTCTTCCATGTTCCTGTCCTTCATTTGTTTTCTTCACCCAGTAATGGAGCCCAGAGGACAACCACTGTTTAGTCTCCATGTCCTGAGGATTTTTCATGTTCGGTCTGCAGCATCAGGTTCACGACTATGACATTTTCCTCTGGCACAAGTAACTGAAACCAATATTGAAAGCTGCACCAAGACGCTGAGTGAGAGAATGTCAGATGCACTGCATTGTGGGAAATGTCTCCCCCCCCCATCAAGTGCTCTGTACTAATGTATCACACAACTCTTTCCTTATATCCAGCCACACTTGGGGGGGTCTTCCAGGGAATTTGGGATAGACTTGCAACTAATTGGAATTTTGCCTTTTAATAACTAAGGGAATAAAAAAACTTTGTTGCCAAGTTTTTCAGTATTCTGTCAGTTTTTGGGGTTGAATGAAGTGTTTGCAGTGGGTTCCTGTTAAGTTTAGAACAGACTATAAAATCTTGGCTTGTACGACAGGCGCGGCGTTGAAGTCGATTGTCAAAAGCCGGTTATCTTAAAGTGCCTGTGATCAATAAGATGACAGCGGGAGGAGGTGCCTGTAGCCGTAGACCCTCTCAGCTTTAGAACAGTCTGCCTGATGGCTTCCGAAACGGCCCTTCTGCGTGGGCCTCTAAATCACTGCTTATAACTCATCTCCTTTCCTTGGAATTTCCAACATAACTGATGCTGAATCCTATTGCTTCACTTCTGCATCTTGCCTGCACTGTAGAATCATGCTGTCCCATCATGTCATTAGATTCTAACCCCCTCCTGTTCCATTTCACTTTCTCTGTTGCACAAGTGCAGGTTTTCGACCCCCGCCACTCCTTGTTGCCAGGGGCTGAAGACCCCCTGCTGTGATGACGATGTCATCGGATGTCTGCACGTCTACATCTCTTTACTCAACTTTTACTGTCCTTAGCAGTAGAACCTGTCTTAGCTGCTACTACTGGCACTATTTTTCTATGAGCAGAAGCCCAAGATGGAAGCATCGGACCCCCCAGAGGTTTATTTTTCTCCATCGCCTCCTGGTCGGGAGTTTTTTGCTTTCCTCTGCTCAGTTGTCGGCAGGTTTGCCGTATTGTGCTTCTACCCTGTATAGACGCTCTTATTAAACACGTCACCCCTGTCTACAGCCTCGCTTTGTACCTGTTATGTGTTCTGTTGTCTTCATCTGCTGTTCAGCTCTGAGTCACAGCGTGACAAAAGGCCTCTGTAAAAATAAAGCTGATCTGAACTGAATTAGGACCTGATCACGGGGGGCGGGTGTGTTTAAAAACAGGAGGCACGTATCTATTAAGGCAACCGCCTCGCCAGTTCCGAGTAGCAGAACGTCCACCCGGTGTCCTGCTGCTGCCTCTGTAGGAGTCACAATCCCCACAGAGTGGACCGTCTCAGGTGGAGTGGAGCTACTAGGTGCCCCACCCAGTGCCATGAGTCCCCGCAGTCGCTCATGTGCTGTCTGATCAGTGCGATGTGGAAGAGCAACTCCCCGGTCCCAACTTATAGGGTTTCTTGAAGAAATAAATCACCTTTTATCTTCTTCTTGCAGGCTGTGAAGCTGCTGAACTCCAGACGGTACAGAGACTGATCACCACCCACTACTGTCTGTTTGCACTATAACTTACTTTCTTCCCCCCCCCCTGTCCACTATGTTACGGGCTGGAAAGTGAATCCAAGTTTTCTATAAACTAAAAAGCGCAGATTCACTTTTCCACGTAAAGCGTCTTGCGCGTGACCGACGTACAAATTTGTACGTGAAATTGAAGAAATTTGACTCTCCAGCTTGAAGTTCATGCAAATGGCAAACGTCACTGTATTTTATCTTCAGACCGAAAAGAAACGTAAATGAAGGCAAATCCAGAAGCTGGAACCTTTATTTGCTAGTGCCGCTTATAAGATTAGTGACTTTTATCAACAAGCAGCATAAAAGTTGCGGCATTTCTTATTTTTGATTTTTTTGAGCGATGAGTTTTAGATGTTGACATTTGAACGTGTTTTGGACTTATATGCAAATTAGCATTTTTCTGCTCTGTTGGTCCCTGGCTTCTTGTATAGACTATATATAAAAGCCTTTTTAAAATGACTGCGGTGGGAAGTAAAGCTTGCAGAATAATTTTCCACCGAAAATGGTTGAAGACGAATCCATTAAAGTCGTTTACATTCCATCATCTGTTTTCCTCCAGCATTGCCCCCCATGTTGGGTATCACGATCACCGTGAACAAAGAAGAGATTATTTTTCTTTTACTATTCAGTTTCTCCTGAAATCCCTATTACTTCCACTACACTCGAAATACGTACGTGATTTACATATTGCGCTCCATGAAGTAAGAACGTCCTTTCTTCCAGGCTAAATCTATTATTTATCTTTAAATCCACGAAGCACCTGCCAAGGGTTACCCACCCCCTGTTCCGATCAGTCTGTCTTTCTAAATCTCAGCACTGGCTTTGACGTGTTCCTTGCTAATATTGCCGACTAAGAAAGTGCTGGAATCACTGACATGTTTGTCGACGTGCAACCGACGGCATCTTCTGTTTCCGTTATTCTGTCCACCGCGTGAACTTCGCTGTCAGCGCCGGAGATCAAGCGAACTACAATCCCCGCCTTCACCGTCGCGACAACGCAACGCATGCTGATTGGTTGCGACTGTCCGCCGCGTCCTTTATTTCGCACTCTGATGACTGGCTTGGCTCGCTGTCCTTCACACTGGTGGCTTTGATAGGCCAATAGCCGAAGGGAAGGCGGGCTTCGTGGCCCCAGAGGGAAAGTCGTGGTGCGGGAGGAGCGAGCGGCGTGTTTCCGGTAAGTGGAGGACGGGGAACGACGGTACAACAAAAACTGTAAGAAAACCCCCCGCGGACCCACTGTCGGACGCCTCGGACCGATTTCTCGTGTTCATTTTCGGTACCGACAGGGAGCTGGGTGTCGGGCGGCACAGGCCCCGCAATGGAAGCCGAGTTTCGGGAAATCGATGGACCCGGGAACTGGAACGCCGTTTACCAGGTGAGTGTTCGTGGGCTGAAGCGAGGCGGAGGTGATGCTGAGGGGCCACGCAGCTTTTACCGGTTTAGAAGTTACCGGAGAACCGCTCACAGGCGAGGAGCTGCGCGTGCTGGCGGCGCAGACCGGACGAGCGTGGACCTCCATTCAGCCGGAGCGCGATGGACAGCCGGAATAAACCGGTAGAACCAGGCAGCTGCTGTGATTGGCCAGTGAGCGAGTAGTGACACATGGTGGCATAGACGGTGACAATGTGTCCAAACACACTGTCACCTAGTGCGGTGTGAGGTTCCGGCCCACAGTAAAACGTACGGCCGCACAGTGTCGCATCGTCTAACGCGCTGTCGCCTGTTGTTAGACCACCGGAGACTGTAACATCGCGCTCGTTTGATGTCACACTTCAGACAGGGTTACTTTCTGTCGTTATGGGGGTCTTTACACGCGTCTGAATGGTGTCGGTTTTGGGCTCTTTAGTCTTCCTTAGATAGTGTCAGTAATGGGGTCGTTAGACTGAGTTAGATGGTTTCAGTATTCGGGTCTTCACGCCCAGTCAGCTGAAGTCAGAATTGGGGTCTTCACACCCAGTCAACTGAAGTCAGAATTGGGGTCTTTAGACACATTCAGGTGGTGTCATTATTGGGGTCTTTACACCCCAGTCAGTTGGAGTTGGTATTGGGGTCTTTAGACACATTCAGATGGAGTCAGTATTGGGCTCTTTAGACACATTCAGATGGAGTCAGTATTGGGGTCTTTAGACACGTTCAGATGGTGTCAGTATTGGGGTCTTTAGACACATTCAGATGGAGTCAGTATTGGGCTCTTTAGACACATTCAGATGGAGTCAGTATTGGGGTCTTTAGACACGTTCAGATGGTGTCAGTATTGGGGTCTTTAGACACGTTCAGATGGTGTCATTATTGGGGTCTTTAGACACCTTCAGATGGAGTCAGTATTGGGGTCTTTACACCCAGTCAGTTGGAGTCGGTAAGTCTACGGGTGAGCATTCTGTCTGTTTGCAGTTAACAGACCGAGTACCGATTCTCTGGTTACTCCTGCAAAGTGGCAGCATGTTCAGCTCCGCTCAGCCAGGCAGCAGATGACAGGCTTTGGCTGTGGTTTTAGCAATGGCAGTCTGTACGATGTTAGTCGGAAACCCCCGATGGTGCTGTGATATTGGCTATCAAAAGCAAACTGGAAGAAAACAGGAAGCCAACCAGAAACGCTAGTCCGTATATTCCAGCTGCATCCAGGTTCTGAATGTTACTAAAATGCGCTTTGGCTTAATAGAGTATATTTGTTAAAAATATTAAGTGTATTGCATGTGAACCTGCGTTCATAAATAAACCCACCAAATAGGCCGCGGTGTTTTGCAAGTGCACACAGCAGGACCTGGGAGGGTGGGGGGCCACTTTGCACTCTGAGAAGCCAGGAGTGAATCTTCCTTCTCCAGAACCCTTGATAAAGGTACTGGACCCTGCGTGAATACGGTACAAATTACAGAGCTGTATAAATAGGTGAATCATTTTAAGTGGCTTTAGAGAAAAGTGTCTACCAACTTAATCATTATAAATAAAAATAATGATGATGATGATAGCAGAACAGTGACTTCCTTTTTGAAGTGGCTGTGGGAGGTGGTGGTCTTCTAGCTCACCAGTGGCGTCACTGAGGTGACCTGGGGAACACTCAGGAGTCACCAAGCAGCGCCGGGAACTTCTTCAATACATCAGCGGCGTGACTCCCGGCTGATGTATCTGGCCAAAGAAAATGTGATCGTTTCTAACGTGGCAATGTCACGTTCCTGCAGAGAGGAGAACCAACGTGTTTGGCTGGGTGGGAAGGTCCTCTTAGGGGGCGGCTGTCAGAGGACCAACACATGTTATAATTTGTAGTCAGAGGAGTTATACATAAATATGGGGTGGGGCGTATTAGGCTCTTTTGTGCGGGGAAACCCCCCCCCCCCCCCCCCCCCCC
>UFQX01000147.1:341269-406889 GCA_900497675.1 Arapaima gigas
GTGATTGGGGGGGGGGGGGGGGGGGGGTTTTTCCGGGAAAAAAAAAAAAAAAACAGCAAAAACTACCACAAAAACAGGCTGGTTATTTAATTACATGGAAACACAGTTTTCTGAAAAGTTCAGGTCAGGACTGTGTAACTATTCCAGCTGTTCTTCTTCGGTGGCGTCATCATCCCTGGTAAACAGGGCGATAAAGTAAATTCCTGCTGTTACCGTTAACTGTCACTCGTGCCGGCGGGGCGACTCATGCTGCAGTTTTGTTGTGACGCGGTGGCCGTGTCTCCACCTTCCGCAGACGCAGGAGAGCAGAGAGGTCCTGCAGTTCCACTACACCACCTGGCCCGACTTCGGCGTCCCCGAGTCGCCCGCCTCCTTCCTCAACTTCCTGTTCAAGGTGCGCGAGTCGGGCTGCCTCAGCTCAGAGCAGGGCCCCGTGGTGGTGCACTGCAGCGCCGGCATCGGACGCTCCGGCACCTTCTGCCTCGTCGACTCCTGCCTCCTGCTGGTGAGTCCTGGCGGGCGGCTGTCACCGTGCCTGTGGGACAGGTTCCGGACCCTTTTCACTGATCGTGAACATGTGAACCAAACCGTCCAAATTTCTCTAGTGGCACAGAGACTGATCACCACCCACTGCAGCTCAGCTGCACTGTCTGCTCTCATCCTTTTATTCACTTGTCTTGTTATCATCTTGTATCTTTATCTGCTCATCTGTTTCTTGCTGTTTGTCTGTAGCTCGTCTGTTCAGCGCCCTGTGGTTCAGGACAAAATGCTTCTCGTTCCCTCTCGTACATCTTGATAAGTGCAGAATGACAAAGTAAAGCTTGAACCTCGAACAGTTCGTCCACTTATGACCAGATTGCAGGCGGCAAGATGCTGGAATGACCAGGCGTCCCAATGCTTCACAGCATTTAAAAACAAAAACAAAAAAAAAAAAAATCAGCTAAGTGGAACACAAAGGATAAAGGATCACTTTATTTCAAAACTTGTAGTTATTTCCTTACGTAAAACAATAGCATAAGAACTATTTTGTTACAGATGCGGCTTTGGTTAAGGAAGTGTTGTAATGCTGTCGCCTTCCAACGTGGTGTTGTGATCATTAGTCATTTCTGTCTCGTGCGGTCGGTCCATCAGCAGACTTGATACCAACGATTTAAAAACAAAAAAACCGTTGCACTTAAATACTTGTGATTTCCAACCAAACAACTTCAACACAGGTGTGTGTGTGTGTGTGAGAGACGTGACTGTACAGGTGTCTGGGTCATTACTTGGTTCTCGACATGTTACGTTCCTGTTAAATAAAACCTTCGATCTACGTATGAGGATTAATATCTTGTCACAGTAATTAAAAAACGGTGTCGGCGATGATGTCGCCTCACTGCAGATGTCGACCCGCGACGACCCGTCGTCCGTCCGCATCCGGGACGTCCTGCTGGAGATGCGCAAGCACCGCATGGGCCTCATTCAGACGGCAGACCAGCTCCGCTTCTCCTACCTCGCCGTCATCGAAGGAGCCAAGTGCGTCACGGGAGACGCGTCCGTGCAGGTTTGTCGTTCGAACAGCTCTCGTTCTGTCCGGAACCCGTGCTCTTGAGGAGTTTCGGGTGGAAGCGGTAATCCCTGCGCTGCCTGGCAGGTCTGGACCTTCTCGGCTTTTAATTAGTGGGGTTTTTTTGGTTCGTAGGAACAAACATGTCCAGACGTGTTTATTTTACAGCGGCCGCGCGGTGGGTGTCAGCTGGCGTTTGTGTTTCCTGTTGTCAAGTGTTACCGATGACGCATCACGGCAGCTTCTTCTGCCCCCAAACGGCTTGCTGGTCTGAGGCCGACGCTTCTAGGCTTCTCGTGCCGGTGACAAAACTGGAGCTTGTTTATTTTTAACTGCTCGAAATGCCGATTCGGCGTTTCCTGGTTAAGGCGAGCGCGACTTGGGTCCGATGCCATTGCGAACTGCAGCCCGATTCGGCTGCGCCGTTCAGCTCTTCGGTCAATCTACCCGTGATCCTTTGCAGGAGTCCTGGAAAGAGCTTTCGAATGAGGACGACCCCCCAGAAAACACGCCCCCTCTCCCGAGACCCCCCAAAGACCCTCACAACGGCACAAGCGGCTCCATGTCTTTCTTTCCCGACGACGGACACGAGGAGGTCATCCGGCGGGACCGCGGCGACATGCGCACGTACAGGTGGGCCTCGTCTCCCGTCCGTCTCCGTGGCAACAACTTTGGTTTACGTGCCCGTTAACGGTTGCCAGAAAAACGCACTCGGCGTAGGAACGTGGGGCTGCCCGATCCAACTCCCATCCACAGGGCGTACAGCTTGTTTTGTGGCGTTTTGGGGATTAATACCGAGATGATATGTTTTTGTTTTGTTTTTTTTTTTTTTTAATAGAAACTACCATGTAAACAAATCAAGGGATATTTAGCTTGTTAATCTTTTCTTGGTTCTTTTACTCCCCTTTAGGTAGCACGATTACTCCAAATTTCAAAACATTAGTCGCCGCGGAAAAGGGGAGCTGTTTAAGTGCGGTAACGTCCCGGATGGCATCCCAAACGCAACCAGAAAAGCATCCGGTTCACTTGCGTCTATTCGCGTTTGTTGTTTGTCACAGTTTTCTGACCTGGTTGGGGAAACGTGATGTTTCTGCCCACTGCTCTAAAGTAAGGGATGAATCTTACAGAATATTTGCTGTGTCTTTAACCATGTGGGGTCCTGAGGGGGGTGTTGGTCTCTTGGAAGAAGACCTGGTTTCGCAGTCCAGTATTGGCCCTGAAGGACAAAACCCACCTGAAAAGCGAAAGCTGGCAAAATATTCAGAGGAAAATTAAAGTCCGTCTTTTTTCCAAGATTGGCGGCGGCGCCAGCACCTCGCAGCTCTCGTGTTGTTTGGGTCTGGGTTCCCCCCCACAGTCCAAAGACGTGTGTTTCAGGTTCAATTGCTGAATGTGAATTGAGTAGTGTTTGAATGTGTCACGCCGCTCTGTGATGGACCAGTGTGTAGTTTCGTTGCCTGGTGCCCGGTGATTCCCGGATAACCTCCGCATCCTGGTCTGGAGCTTAGCAGAGGTGTGTGTTTTCCAAGATGAAGTTAAATAACTTTAAGTGCTCGTCTTAAAAATGATCACTGCTGGGAGTGTAAATGCAGTTTTGCACAGGGACCACTCTGGCTTTATAAATACTCAATCTGTATTTGTTCTTTATGTGCGGATTTGTTTTTCCAAGCCTCAGACTGGAGGTTTGGCGCCGTGTTACTTCTCAGCTTAAGTGAGGTTTTTGCTCACGAAAACGCCAAAGGGTGACTTACTACCTAGTAAATTTTACGTTCTGCTTTGAAATAAGGCTTGGAAAAGTGGATGCGCTTCAGAAATGGAAAAATGCCACCGTCCTCACTACGATGCCACGTGGCAACAGCAGCCAGTGGCTGTAATATGTACCCAAATAATCTGTATAAAGTGAAAATATAAAATGATACAGACAGCACTGCACTCATTACTAAGAGTAATAGAGTTTGGTGACAATTTATTACTTCTCTCCTTTTCGCTGGACTACGACCAGTGCGTCGCTTTCTAACACTTACGTCCTGAATACACCACTTTAAGGCTAATACAGTTTCATGATGTAACATGTTGTTACTATTTACCTTTCTGAACTGAGCAGCAGGGGGTAATTTAGACAATCGCCACTAGAAGATAAGTTGGTCTGTGCTGGTGTCTTCCTCCATATATCATAAAAGTCAGTAGCAACACTTGTTCACAAAGGGTAATATAGAGATCGTACCTCTGGCACCTGAGATGCTGCTTCTCCGCCTCGGTGAAGCTCAGGACACAGCCAGTTCTCCCCTTTAACCTGCATTAAAATTGAAGCAAATTTTAAATTGGTGAGAATGAAAATACTTCTACTCCACAAACTCCTGACCAACACCAGTTGTTGATGGATTTGTGCTGTAATTGTGTGCAAATGTTGCTGCCTTGTTACGCGCCACAAAAAGCAAGAAGGAGCCCTAAACAGTGTAAGAGAGAGCTGATGTGTTAAGGTACTGTTAGACTTTTGTTTGCATATGGGGGCAGTAGGTGGCGTAGTGGTTTAAGGCACCTCAAGCAGGGTACTTACCCTGAACTGATACAGTAAAATTTACTCACCTCTCTAGGTAAATAGTTCAAGCTGCTCTGGAAAAAAGTCAGTCAACTGAATGTTTGGATGCTCTTCATTGCCTCTTGCCGGTTGGCTGTGTATATGCAGGTCACCTTTGCAAAGGTGAAGAAAATGTTAGTAAAATAAGCTTGAAATTGTTTGTAAATTTGAAAATGTCTTAACCGTTTAATACAGTTTATACCAAGAACAGCAGTTTTGCCGTTACAGTTGATAATTTGATGTTGCCATGCCTGATCTGATGTCCCTGTTCCTCTTGTGGTTGTCTCACAGCTCCCCGCCACAGTTGCGCAGGAGAGGGGGCGGGAACAATGATGATGTCCCACCGCCTGTGGCCCCCCGTCCCGACCTCCCCGATGGCCGACTTGGGTTTAAGGAACAGCCGACCAATGAGCAAAAGCACTCGCCCCAGCACGATCACGAGGAGGAAGAGGAGCGGGAGACGAGGAAGGAGTGGGCATCACAGGCAAAGGACGAGCAGGACGAGTACGGCCAGGGGGCCTGGACACCCCTGATGACCACCGTGTGCCTGTGCACAGCCCTAGCCCTGGGAGCCTATGTCTGTTACAGAACCTGTTTCCTTTGATCCCTCCTGCCCTCCACCCGCTCCCCCTGCTCCCCCCGCTCCCTGTACCCTTTGCGGGACTGAGCGAGGGGCCAGTAGGGATCCACCAAATTTTTCCTTCAAAGGCAAAACAATTAGCTGCGGGTATTGAGGGTTTCAGGGAGGAGCCCCTTCCCTGCTGGTCTTCTCTGGCCCCCCATGAACTCTTATAAGCTCAGGGCCTCCACTTCAGGTGTCGCATCCCACTGACAAAACTGGCTTTCAAGAAATCAAATGGCCATTTTTTTTTACATTGTTCAAATAAGGGAATTGTTTGTGAATGCATCATACCAACATGTATGTACAGACCTAATTTTTACAATGTATAAACCGTAAAGGCAGAATATTTACCAAAACACATTCTTACATTTGTACTTCCATTTCAGCTTTTCCAAGTGTTTTCCCCTGCTTTTTTCCAAAATATTTTCTGCATAGTTTCTGCCAAAATGGGTTCACAAGGTTCACATTTCGCCGAGTCCCTTGTAAGATCACAAATAAAACAAACAACAAAAAAAACAGCAGCAACCAAGCAACAAAACTGGAAGCTCAAAGCAAGCTGTAGTATAGAAGGGAGATGCTTGTCCTGACCCGCAGGGGGCGCCACACACCGGCCTGCTGCGCTCATGCTTCACCTCAACACTTGTTCAAAAGTGTCTCAGATTTGTTTTAGTTTATGGAAAAATCAGAAATTCAGTGGGGTGGATAGGGTGGCCCCACCTACAGGTGGTTTGTAACTTTCCCTTCTCAGGGAGGCAATAATGCAATGGGTGTCTCTGGGTGGGGCACGAGGTCATGTGGTCACATGGTTGCATGCATGGTTGTGTAGGGAAGTGCTGTAGGGTCAAAGAGGGCACCAGGGACACGATGTGTTTCGTTCCATTCTGTCTCGCTCTCACACACACACACACACACACAGCCGCCAGCTCACCTCTCCTCCTGTCAGCAATATGGGGACACTACACCTACCCCAACCCAGTCACCAGCGCAGAGGGGAGCGGGGGAGGCTGTGCCAGGGAGTCACACTTCTCTGTTGTCTCTTTTCAAACCTTTACAGAAAAGATAAAAGGTCATCCAGTGTGTTGGTGTGTCCGTCGCCTCCTGTCTCCATCACTGTTCTCTTTTTTTAGCTCCGTGCACAGTATACGTTCCCTGCCGCTGCTTTTCCTGCTCTGCAACCAATACGTGATGATCATTTTATTTTCTGACTGATCTCTGGATGAAGGCTGTGGTAATAAAATCGAATGACTTAGGACGGTGTGTCTTCCGAGTTTCATTCAGTATGTCAGTGAGCTCAGTGTACAGGATGGCTCCCTGCTACACCTTAAATTGAGTCGTATTTTGCTGTAATATTTTTCTCCATGTGATTTTAATTCAAAACACAGCAACTCCCTGTTATCCAAACTGTACATCCTAATTTTTACTATTGAAAATTAATACCTATGTGTTGGTACCTGAATGGAAATTTTTGCTGTAAGATTTTTCTCAGGAGCTTATTCATAAAAAAAAAAATCGAAAAGTTTACAAACACCATACAGCGTAACACTGCGTGTATTGTGAAAAACTTTTACATTTCGAGTGTTATCGGCTGTTTCCACCTATTTTTCTGTCTGAACGCTTTTGCGCTGCGTCTTATTGCACGTATATTTTTATTTATAAACCTATTTATTTAAATGTCGGTTGTTGTGTTAAAGATGAGGGTGTGGCAGGTTACGCTAACACACGTCTTTAATCCCTGTATTCGGTACCTCCTAAGACCAAAGTGGGGCTGCGAACCCCACCAAGCGTCCTGACCTCCTGTGTGTAACAAAGTGACTAGCGTGTGAAATCTGCCCTACTGTTCACACAGCACCGCGGTATAACATGCACATTCGTGACAGCAGTAAGGCTGTGGCAGTGTGTTTTAGTCCAGCTACAGTCGGTGAGCTGCGCTCAGTACAGACCAGTAAGTCCTGCTGCCACCAGGGGACGCTGTCTTTTTATTTATGGAGGGTTCTGTTTTTCCCCCCTAAAAGTCAGCATCGACTCATTTCCTTCTTCCCTTCTGTCACACGTTCACTTTCCTTTCCTTTCCTTTAGTGCTCATTCTAATTTTATCTTTGTAAAAAGTCATAAGAATTATTCGTGGTTCTTCTCACCTGCCGCCACCTGTCTGGGTAACCTCTCCTCTAACTTTTTATTTATATTACAGTAGTTTGTAGGATGAGTATGAATATGTCCTCGAAACAGTGCCACAGCAGGTATTGTGGGCACATAATATAATAAATTATATATACACGTTTAAATGTTTCTGTAGGTAAGATATACTGCATGCATAAATGCTATATATAATATAGGGTGATTCAAAAACTAAATATTTTTTACCCAGTAACTATCATAAGAACATGTATTATGCACCAAATTGTAGTGACCCTTTATTTTTATAACAAATTTTGGTGCTTGAAAGTTATATGTATTTCCGCCACCACACTACCCAATTTACCTCACATTGTCACGTGGACAAAAGTGTTATTTTTTTAAAAAATAACTCTGTATGTATATATCATGTAAATATAAGATACTATATACAGACATGGCCAAAATTATTGGTACCCTTCAATTTTGTCCAAAAAAATTCAGAATTTTCTCTGAAATAAGTTGAACGATGAAATGGTATCCACCATTCTTCATTTTACTAGAACAAAAACGTTGCTTTTAAGACTTAACGTTATTTTAAATAATAAAACAAAGGAAAATGGCATGGACAAAAATAGAGACCCTTGACCTAATACTCCACAGCACAGCCTTTGGAGAGAATAACTGCAATCCAGCACTTTCTGTAGCTCTGGATGAGAATTCCACACATCTGCAACTGGTAGGTTGGACCACTCTTCTTGAGCAAACTGCCCCAGTTCTCTCAGGTTTGATGGCTGCTTCTCCCAACTGTGACTTTCAGCTCTTTCTACAGATGTTCTATGAGATTCAGATCAGGGCTCACATCAGGCCACATCCAGACAGTCCAGTGTTTTCTTTCGCCGTGTTTCAGGTCATTACTCTACTGGACGACCCATGACCTGCGACCGAGACACAGCTTTCTGATGCTGGACTCTAGGTTTTGCTCCAAAATGCCTTGATAGTCTTCTGATCTTATCTTGTCCTGCACATATTCAAGGCAGCAAAGCAACTCTGAAACATCACTGAACTCCTCCGTGTTTCACGGTAGGAATGATGTTCTTCTCTTTGAATGCTTCCTTTTGTTTTGAACATTGACTTGGTGTGATTTACCAAAAAGGTCTAATTTTGTTTTGTCTGTCTAAAGGACCTTCTCCCAGAAACACTGGCTTGTCAACGTGCATTTTGGCAAACTTCGGTCAGGCTTTTCTGTGCTTCTGGGTCTCCCTACATCTTCTACCACAAAGCCCATTTTCATTTGGACATTAAACAGATGGTGCGACTTGATGCTGTTGCACCGTGAACTTGAAGATCAGCTTGGATCTGTTTTGATGTTTTTCTTGGTTCTTTCTCCATCATTCAAACAATCTTGGGTCAACTGTCCTCTTGCAGCCAAAACCAGGGATGTTGGCTACTGTCCCACAGACTTTAAAATTCTTGATAATATTGGCAACAGTGATCATAGGAACACAAAGCTCTTTGGAGATGGTCTTGTAGCCTTTTTGTTGACCATGCTAGGCTATTACCTTCTTTCTGACCTCTTCAGACAAAATCTCTGCTTTTCCTTCTCTTTTCCACGTGTACTGCGATACACACAGTGACACAAAAGAACGTTTCTCCATTTAAACTACCTGAATGAGGGATTATATGGTTTAAGACATGTGTGGCACTAATTATAAGAGAATAATCTGCTCAAAGTATCACTACAATAGGTATTTCTTATAACTTCTAAGGTGTACCAATTATATTGTCCAGGCCATTTTACAATGTCTTTGTAGAATAAACAAAAATTCAGTTCTTTTCATACCTTTTTTTGTTTTGTTCCACTGCAAATCAAAGAAACGCATGTATGGATAACAGAACATCTTTCAACACTTTTCAGGAAGAATGGTGCATCATTTAAAATAAAATGCAAGAGTACCAATAATTTTAGACAGGTGTGTGTGTGTGTGTGTGTGTGTATAAAAACCCAGCAGCACTGACCTGGAGACACATTTTGGCTTCCAAATTGAAACCTGGAGGGCTTTGCTGCAGGCGGGTTCCAACACGCCACACACTTTCATCCCACCACTTCCTCCTGCTCACCTGGGAAACATGACAGGGAGTGCCGTCAATTGCCAATAGCGTAGCATCAGGGGTGCCAGGTACCGGAAGCATGTTTTATGGTACCTGTTCTTGCATGTGTGCTAGTACAATCTCAGAGATTGCTGCTGCCTGTCACTGATATGAATCTTAATTTTATACTGTTGTTGGAATGGGGCAGCACATGGCATAGTGATTAGAGGCTTCACTTTCCACTCAAAAAACCCAGCTTTAAATCCCACCTCTGACTGTAGTACCCCTGAAATAACAAGGTAAAACGTACTCAGATATATAAATGGGTAAATATTCCAAGTAGTTTAATGTTATATGTCACTCTGGAGAACTGTCAAATATATAAAGTAAATACAGAGGATGTTGCTCAGTGACAACACTGCCAGTTTGTACTTCCGCCATCTTTTGTTGTGCAAGTGACAACGCTCAAGGTGTTTGGGCACAGCACGTTCCTCAGCTGTTTTTGACACAGTCACGTGCCAGACTGGAAGGGCCGCCACTGCTTGTGACACTCTTCCGTGTCAGAGGGATGGGCAACTGGCGCAGCTGCACGCCTCGACAGGCCTAAGGAGCTGACAGGAAATGTCAGAATCGACATCGTCCACCACACATCTCACACACTATTCTACACAATCTGATGGAGCCAAACACACACTGCAGAGGTGTTTGCATCTCCTGTTTTCACGGTTACATTTATTTACGTGATGCTTTTCTCCAAAGTGACTTACACCATTTAGCTACGTACAGTAATTTACCCAATTCTACAGCTAGAAAATGTTTACCATATCAATTCAGGATAGTTACTTTGTTCAGGTGTGCTACAGCAGGAGGTGGAATTTGAACCTGAGTCCCTGCAAGGTAGCAGATCTCAGAACTATGTTACCTGTGACAAAAAAATAAATAAATAAAAACCAAATATCATACAACTATTAACCTTTACTGAGTTGTCCAAGACAACTAACAAAAACAATAAAGCACTTAAGCCAGCTGATTTGGATCTATGAAGAATGTGCACCACGTTCACCCTGGGTCAGTTGTGAAGGCCAGACAAGATCTCTGACCCTAGATGGCCCCTGCAGGGTGTGTGAGCGCATGCGTGTTTTTACGCACACGGCCCCTGATGTTGAACGCCTGACTGGTGACTAATCGCCTGCCAAGTGGGGTCATATGGAAAGAGTGTGTGGACATGCTGAAAAGAAGAAAAACAAACAACAGCTTGGGGTTCTAAAGAGCTGCGTGTCTGCCGTGTAGAGGGAGGCTTGGACATCCCCAGTACAGCCCCCTCACCATAATGCTGCACTTTTCTTTTCTTGAAAAGCCTTATTGCAGTTCATAATTTGACAATGTTTTAATAAAACAGGAAATAACTACTACTTAAGAGATCATTATGTGTTACGACTCAGTTTTAATGGATCATATTGAACTTGGCGCGCTTGTAGCAGCGCCCAGTAAACGCCACCGACACACGTGCAACGGAGCCTTAAACCTTCAGGCTTATCGGTCAGTCAACGCCATGAAATAGAAACTGAACTTTAGATACCAGTAAATAAAAGAAACACACGTATGCACTTTTCTCCTTTCCTATTTACCATAAATTGTGAGCATTATGCTAATAATGGCAATATTAAATTGTTTAAAAAAGTCTATTAAATATTTTTGTGTCCTTTTTGTATCTTATCTGTTTCTATCTAGGCGATTATCTGTGAGATATTTTTTTATTATTGTTAATAATACAATTGGTAATTGTTAACATTAATTCGTGAGTTTTCTTACTGAGTGAAGGATTATACTCAGTTTTGCTTTTGTGTATTCGCGGTTGACAACAAGGTTAACGCTGTTAAAAGCGACAATTCTGCACATCCGTGCCGCACTTCTGACCGTTTTTTGTTTTTTTTTTTCGGAGGCAGGGCTGGAGCTCGCTGTCGAGGACCACGGGGGGTGAGAAGACGGAGGTTTTCCTTACGAATCTGAGCAGTCATGCTCTCAGGAGCCGTAACACCACCGTCAGAACTCGGGGGGGGGGACAGGAATGTTACCGCGGCCGCTGGCAGTGAGTCACAGCGCTCCCAGGCACGCAGCTTGATGACGTCAATTCACAGGATGGAACAGGCCGCACTGAGGAAAAGTACAGCTTGGGCGTGGCCAACGACAGGAAGTGTTCTTAAAGAGACAGAGCGCGTCTTATTTTGTTTTAATTAATTAACAAATTTAAATTTTTGGGGTTCCAAAGGGGATCCGTGTTCAGTGCAACGTTTTATGCCTCCTTAAGGCGTAAGAACATTTTTCTTTTTCTTTACACACTTTACTTTGGACAGCGACAAATCTTTCGTTTATCAACAAAGTTTGATTTGGCACATATTTTTCCAGTACATTAAACGTGCAGAACGTAGAAGCGCGTGTGTGGCACGCTGTTTTAAACAACTCCTCTGAGTTCTATGGAAAGACGGCAAAAAAACAAACAGAAGGTACAGCGGCAGCAACCGCGTTCTTACCACAAATCTACCGCAAAACGAAGGGCGCGCGGCCTGCCGCGGCGCGCGCCCACGCTCACACGCATGCGCCTAGCGGAAAATGGCGGTTTGACTCGTTCCCGCGTCAACAGACTGAATGGCTCTTCTCAGAATCGCCTCCTTCCTGGAAAGCGCTCTGGAGTGACGGGAATGAGAGCGGATCTCGCAAGGGGAATGTGCCCCGAGCAAGAAGCCTCTGCGTGGGCCAGCTGGGAGCGGCGGCTCAGGTCTGGACTCCTACTAGAGCCCGGTTACCTGTGTTTCCTGCACTGGCTCTTTAACACCCGTCTGCAGACGCAGAGAACAAGTTTCCCTTCAAAGTCTTCTTGGACAAAAGTATAATAATACTAAATAATACATTAACTCCAGACCCCCGTGCCAAGTTAGGCTCCAGACCGCTGTAACCCTGTTGATAAAAATGATGGATAGGGTGTAATAATAATAATAATAATTTAATGATTAATAAACCAAAACACAACAGCCGGCAATATGATATCACGTGTTACTGCTTTTATGGGTGAAGCAAAGAACCAACCCAAGTAGGTCTGAATACTTTGCTGTTTAGAGTTGCGTTAAATTTGAACGTTTAATCTGTGACATTTGAATGTTTACTTCATAAATAATTGCCATTTCCTGTTGCTGGCCGTGTGAATCGCTGTGGCTGCACTGTGTGTCATGTTGTGGCCTCGCATTATTATTGTCATTGTTATTTGGTGTTCGGAACGCAGACCCGGCTCGGTCCGGCGGCTGCGTTCCTGCTCTGGAACAGTCAGCCGCAGCGAAAACTTGCCCCACCAAGCCGTCGAGGGTTAGTCATTAACTCGGAACTTCCCAGCTCCCCGCCAAGGGGGTAAAGGTGTTACCATAGGACGAGGATCACCCCTCCACTCCATTCCTCTTTTTTTTCTGTCACACTTCCTGGAGGCCTGCATTTCTGGAAACTCCAGAAAGTAAAACCATGTGGTGGGAGGAGCCGCCAGCTGTAGACCTCACATCCGAGTCTCTGGCAGCACACTGCCTGACTGGCTTTGCAGGGGGCGTGTAGGTGGTCCAAAAGGCTGAGTTTGGCACCGGTCCCTTTCGGAGCTTAATCTCTTGAAATGCGTTTCATCGTTCTAAAGATACCTCGCAGTCCCCAGCTCGTATTTCATTCCTTTTGTGCCTCGGCTCTTTGTTTGTAGTTAATTTGCCTTTTGCCGCCTTCTCTCCAACCCAGGATTTATCATCTGTTCCAGTTCAGATTTAAAAAAAAAAAACAACTCTGGACTATGCAGTGTACAATAGTCCCTTTTACCTGGTTTCTGTGGAGACAAAAGCTGCAATAAACTGAACACGCACATGACCCACGGCAGGATTACTGTACCTCAGTACAAGCCGGTCTACATACTGTACATAAATGTCAAAAAATGTACTTTCACACTAAATCCACCCATCCCTTACCACGGTATTATCTAACATTTACAAAGATGCCCTGCCTTTTCGCAGCAGCTTGTAAGAGCGTACATATACAGTCAGTGGCCGCTTAGAAACACACACTTGTTTATACACACAGCTCTCCCTACATAGTGATCATCGCACATGGTTGTGACTCAGTATGTGAAGAGCACAGAGGTCCACTTACTGTCTGAATGAACATTAGATGGACAAGACGTGGTCTAAGTGACTTTAAATATGACTTGATCATTGGTGCCAGTCGCTCCAGTTCCAGTGTCAGATGTAGCCAATTTTGTGGGATTTTTACCTGCTACAGCTCCACAAACATGACAGTGACCTTACTTTTCAATAGTAACCTCTACGGTCCCCCCTCTCAACCCACTAGGGCATCTTTGGGATGAGCTAGAATGTGATGTTGACAGAATGAGTGTGACGTCAGCACGTCTGCAGAAGCCGACAGCCCCCGGCGGACAAAGAACCCTGGGGAAACAAGTTCAGAACCTTGTTGCTGAAGCCCTGCTACTTTGGAGCAAAAGAGGGTCCTACTGAACAGGTGTACCTAATGAAGTGGCCAGAGAGTCCACGTATACATGCGATCACAGCATCCATTGGGGAAATAGGGAGAGGGAAAAAAAAAACTGACGGTATTTTTTTTTTGGCCAATGGTCGGACGCGGCATGTGGGGGATGACCAAAAACGGACATTTGTTTATCTTCCTTTCCGGTGTAAAACGGTTGTTTGGACACACACTTGATCATTTGTGTACAAGCACTTGACAGCTAAGTAGGAAAGCATTTATAGTCTTTGCGTATTAATACACATATGGTTTTGGTGTACGAGATGGCTAGGGTGGAGTCTGAAATACACAGACTCTGGAAACGAAAAACAAATCCTATCGTGCGCCCCCTGAAGCACTTTTTACCCTGTCCCTCTTTGTTTTTCTACAGCAGGCTGCTGCTCTCACCCTCAGCCGCCGCGTCGCTGCAGCGGTGTTGCCATGACACGCGCTCCTGTTTACGCCCTGTTTGTTTGCGATCACTCTGGATGCACGTGGTCCATGGCAGTCACTCGATCAGGACTGTCCTGTAAGTGCATAAACATTGAGGGTTGGATGCGATCAGGCTAGTCTGCTTGGTGGCGGTGGGAGGGGGGGGGGCTTCCCCTAATATGTCCTCACACTTCCTTCCACTCACCTCGTGATATGCTGACGTCCACGGCGATGCGGTGCTTGTACATCTCAAACCAACACCCCCCGCCCCCCCGCACCTCTCCGCTTCCCACCGTTTTACTCTTCTCCAGGACGAGGCTGCAGGGGGTCTACTCTCATTTTTACACACTGCTGACTGTGTGCATCGATGCTGCATTTTCTGCGTTGCGGACGAGTTTGCTGGTGCTTGACCCAGGCGTTCCACGCTTCACTTCACTGTGGCGCCTTTCGGCGAGGCCACACACACCGGCACGTAGCACAGGGCCATCGCTTCTCGGCAGCACACTTTGATCTCCAACCACAGCCTGGTGTGGAGAGAGTGTTTTCATATAACAGTCCCATTTGCACACTGTGTGTGCCCCGAGTGTCACTTTGTGTTTATCTTTCTGGGTCACACTTACGCAAGCCCTACCCCGGCAGCTGACCAGTGGCACATGGCCGCTGGATTCCATCCTTCAGACCCAGCGTTGCTGGGATCCGGTCCTTCTTTTCTGGACACGCGCCAGTGAGTTGTCAACCGTGCACAGCGTCTCACCTATAAATACGTTGGGAGTGGTATCTAAACCGAGACAAAGGAAATTCAGCGGTTTGAGCTAATGTCTTAAATATTTTTATCACTGTTGTTGGGAAAACCAAAGAATGAAATGGTGATTAAACGTGAAACTTGCTCATTGCAATTTGTTTAAATGTCAATTCTGCACTCCTTGCAGGAGTACCGTAAGAACATAAGTGTTCACATTCGTGGCAGACATTTTGGGCACACTGATTTCAGAAAACCACTTTTTGTACCTTGTGAAATGTGAGCCTGCCCCTCACAGCATGAGGTGTGAAAATTTCATGTGGCAGTCGGGGATCAGGCTCCCCTTTTCATTTGACTCACTGTGCCGTGTACATCCAAGGTGATTTACAATGCCAGGGTTGTAAAAGTTATTAAATGTATAATACCTGTAGTACATCAACCTATCAAGTCAACAGCCACTTTATTAGCTACACCTGTTCAGTAGGACCCTCTTTTGACACCAGAGCAGCAGGGATTCACCAACAAAGTTCTGGACTTGTTTGCACAGGGTTCTTTGCCCCTGGTGGCTTCTCAGCTTTGCAGTTTCTGCAGATGTTTTGGCGTCACATTCATTTTGTCAACATCACATTCCAGCTCATCTCAAAGATGCCCTATCGTACAGTACAGTTTACTGCAGTGAAGTAAGGTTGCTGTCATGTTTGTGCAAATGTAGCGTGTAAAAAAAATGTTCACAAAACGGCTTTGTTCTGACGCTGGAACCAGAGCAGCTCGCACCAATGATCAAGTCATGTTGAAAGTTACTCAGTCCACACATCTTGCCCATCTAATCTTCATTCAGACAGTAAGCAGACCTCTAGACCTTGTGCACTTCATACACCGAGTGAAGACCGTGTGCGGTGGTCGCTATGCAGGGAGAGCTGTGTGTATAAACCGCCATGTGTGCCTAATAAAGTGGCCGCCACCTGTATACATCCTTACGCTGGAAGGCGACGTCTCCAGCTGCCTCGCCACGTGCTGTCCAAATTCATTACTTCATGGAACTGGTATTTCGTTTTTCAGCTCTGTCTTTGTTTCCTGAATGCTCTTCTATTATTTGAAACCCGAAAATATTTGTATAAGAAACACAATCGTTTGGTCTCACCGTTTACCGAAAAGTTGCCTTTGACATTTCCTTATTTTTTCTTTTTTATGCAATTCGAGTCTGGATGGAGTAAAGGTGGATGTTAGCATCCGGCGGTAGGCGGTGGGGTGTTGGCAGAAGATCATGGTGTGAACATGGGTGCTGACATTCCTCTGAGGACAGAGCAAACATTGTTCTGTACCTGCATGGTGGCTGCTAAGCTCCTCAGCTGTTGTGAAACCCTGTGGAGTTCCCGCAATGAAGAAATGCTAGATGTGAGAGCTCGTACTGAGCATGCTCACTGCAGGCCTGGCGTAGGACCGGGCCGAGCTTCAGCTTATTCCTTCTTATCAAATATTTTGAAGTCAGGTGTTCGTTCCATGCAGCCCTGACCATGCTGTGAAGAAAGGAGCGGTGGGGGGAAATTAGTAAAAAAAAAAATCCCACCAAAATGCACATGATTTCCCCAAGGATGAAAATCTGTAGTTATGTCAGTTTGTTCCCTTCAGTGCACATTTCTGAAACCCTCCTTGAACCGAGACGCGTCTCCCTCTCCGATTTCACCCGGACGACTTCTTTCTTTCATTCATAAAGCAAAGTAGTTCTGCGTTTACGAGGTGCCGCCCAGACAAAAATCTCGCCAATGTCCAGCGTTCGTGGTAAAATTTAACCGTGAAGTTGCTGGCAACCTGTTCTTCCGTCCTACGTGTCACCTCCCACGCGGAGCCCAGGCGGTATTATTGCCGCAAGAACACGTTCTTGATGGTGACTAATGGGAGGCGAAGTAGGTAAGAATAAAACTCCTTACGCAGTTCTCATCCTCCGGCAGAAGGGTCTGGAATCAGGAGGGGTTTGACTGGTGAAACTTCTTTGTGTCCTATAAACTTCACGCCATAAATGAATGCGACATCATGAATAAGAGCAAATGAACTTGTCTTGTTCATTATTTCAGTTGAGCAAAGTGAACTGCACTGTCACACTACTTACAGTGATTTACCCATTTATTTATTTACTCAGGGTCGTTTTTACTGTGTCTGTTCAAGGTAAGTACCCTGTTTGAAGGGACTACAGCAGGTGGGATTTGATCCCGGGCCCTTCAAGTGAGAGACAGCAGTTTTAATCACTCCGCCTCCTGCTGGCCCTGCTGTTTTTCCCCCCATTTTGTGCTTCTGATGGATATGCAGCACCCCTCTCACGCTGGGTGAAAGGTCACTTTTGGGGAAACCAGAGGCTAAATGAATAAATGTAAACGTCAGACAGCAGGTCCCTTAATTTAAGAAAAGGGTTAGTCAGGTCCCCGTCACGCTGTGTACCGATTTGCCTGTCGTGTGTGTGACGCGAGTCCCCGCGTCGCCAGCGTTTGAGGTGACTCCATCGAAATATCGGGGTTCCCTGGTGCATCAGCAGGAAGGGCGGCCATTACACAAGGCCCGCTGCTCCCTGCAACGCCCTCACCCTCCGGCAGACCCTACAACCTCTTGCGCATCCGCAGGACCTGACAAAACTGATGCGGACTTGTCAGAGGTTGAAAAAGGAGAAGTGGGGACGTGTCGAAATCGCGTTCGGCGCTCCGCCAAAGCGACCCTGGTCACTTACGGGAGCTCAGCAGTTCTGGATTCCCGATAGGCCAGAGGTCCGGACATCCGTAGGGCGTGATCTGAACACGGAGCTTGGCGTGTGACCCTGCTTGCGGCTTTGCCCCGTTTACCACATATGCACAGGCCACCCGGCGCCACCGACCATCCCCACCCCAGCAGTGTCTGTGCCGCAAAGCACCTTCACCGGCTCGATCGTTCGTGCTGCTTGAGGCATGGTGTTTCTTTTTTTGGGGGGGGTTTTATCTTTTCACCACTTGCATGACTTCCCCAATACGAGAATTTGCACTTTTCCCTATCATTGTTATGTTTGTTAAAGTTCACTTTTTGAAGCCTTTTAATCTTAAGTTATTTAAGCAGCTGTGTGACTTCCTCCACCCAATGAATTGGCAACTTTTGCTGCTGATCCATTTGGTTGCCAGCAGGCCGATTCCCCCCGACAAAAAAAGGAAGATTTTCACCACGAGGAGAAACATACTTCCATTATACCGAGCCAATATATGTATATGACACAGCCGAGCCAACGGACACCAACCGCTTTTATATTTCCATAGTCTCCGTGGTGCCCCTCTGTAGAAGGTGTGAGGACAAGGTAGCGTGCAGAGCTATCGCCTTCCGAGATGAGCGTCCAGGGGTTCAAAGCCCACTCCTGCTGTGGTGCACTTGACCGACTTACTCTGCTTTACTGCAGTAAAAACTCTCAGCTCTGGAAATGTGTCATTCAGGAGCAGCTTCCTGTTTTAACAAACAAACACACTAAAGCTGCTTCTGCGCAAAGATTTTGTTTAAATGCCAGGTAACAACCGTTTAAATAATTAGACGGTGACATAAAGCAGGAAATAAAAGCAGATAATAACCTGCTTTCATCCAGCGAATTGCATTGGATAAAAGCATGAGGCAACAAGGTAACATACAAGATGATGATTCAATTCAATTTGTTTTTATGAAGCACTTCTGCTCACACAGTGACTCAGAGCGCATGATATGGATATAAATCTTGAACACTAGTAATTAGTGATAATAAAGAAGATATTACAGTTTTATTAGGAAAAATATGTCAGCTATGTGCCAAGCAATGATGATTTAAAAAGCAATATGAAGCAAATAAATATAAATTGCTTTGGATAATAGCAACGGGTAAATATCAGATGGTAATGAGATGAAGATGATGGATATGGAGATCAAACACTAGTAATGATGAATGCTTCAGTTTGACTAGGATAAAGGTGTCCTAATAAGAATAAAAAAATGTCACTGATTTGTACTGCGACAAATAAAATTCAGATCTGAGACAAAAAAACAAAAAAAAGTTCTGACTCGATGGAGGTTTTCCTCTCGGTGCACAGCTGAAAAAGAACATGTGGCGCAAAAATGCATCGCAGCAGCTCCGAAAACTGCCAGCAATCAAAGCAAATTCTATGAAACGCCGCTCCAGGGTTTTCAAGGAAAAGTGAGGTTTCTGTGTTTTGAGGAAGTAGGTTTTCACCACAAAAAGAAAATCGAGGAAGGATAAGTAAAATTTTAAATTTCACAACATCACATTTTGCCATGAACAAGTAAATCGGTTCCCTAACGCGGACGAGAGGAAGTCTCAGAATAGAGTAGGTTGCCAATGTGTCCACACGCCTGGAGGCGAAGCAGCAGCTTCAGAGAGGAGGCTGCTGCTGCCTTGAAGAGGTTAACATAGTTTGAGAGCAAGGCTGACGCAATTCAAAACTTACGGACAAGCGCGCCGTCGCTGACAGTAAGTTTGTAAGGAACAAGGGGGTGGGCTTTTTGTTCCAGAACAAATTGAACTCTTCAGGGAGTGTGGGAAACCCCCGTAGCCACAAAAATATGTGTGTCAATAACTGAGGGTACCGCAAGTTGGGGGGGGGGGGGGGCTTACATGTGACACGTTGACCCCTCGGTTGCTGGACCCACGGCTAACATGTAACACGGACCGATACAAACAGCACAGAGGTCTTACAGGTGTCCCTCTGCTCCGGAGCGTAATGGGGAAGTCAGCCCTTTAGGCGAAGGCGTAGTTACCGTTGCGGTGTGGACTTTGACAGTTCCCCTCAGCTCTTGCTGCTCATAAACCCAAGTCGGCCTCCTATTTGCTTGTAGCGCAACAGAAGGTAATAAATGATTTCACTCGCATGTGCTAAAACTCCTAAGTCAAACACTCGGCTCTTGAGGGATACCTGTGTTTTGTTCGGTTGCCCAACTGACAGTTCCAACGAAAGTAGCCTGTCTTTTTTTTTTTTTGGCGTTTTGGTTGAGTGCCACTCAGCGGGGGTCAAATCGCGGCGAAAACATTTCTGATAACATCATCATGCAAACCGTGGAGATGCCGGAGTCCTGTTGGTTCTGGCCCCCTCTTCCACTCAAACACTCCAGGTTTGAATTCCACCCCCTGCTGCAGCACCCTAGAGAAATGCACTTTAGCTGTCTGTATAAAAGGATATAAATCACTGAAAATAGTAGAAAAAATGTCAGGTAAAACTATATTTATTGCATCCATAATATAAATTGGATTTTTTAAGGAAGAAATTGAGATTACACGGCTGCTCTAGGGTTCCACAGCAGGACCCCCACTGGGATGTGGGCCAATAACCTTCAGGTAGCAAATACTATGCTGCTAGTGTGTCTGCTGTATATTCTCTGTATGATGAAAAATGAACATTAGCATCGTGTTGGCGTAACAATACAGACAATCTGACCTTGGGGGCAAAACTGACCGCAGTGCGTGCGCGCACGCACACACACACACACACACACACACACACACAAAATGGAGAAACACGTGAACTTAGTGCTGACATGTTCTGTATTGTTCCACAGCTTCAGCAATTTAAATTAAAACATTTATGAAACGGCTTTTGGCTCATGTTGGACGAATTCATTTAAAAGGTTTGTTTATTATATGTCTATGTCATTTCCGAGGTGGCTTTTAAGTAACAGTTTGAAATAGCAGGAAGTTTGGGGGTCTTGTGCAATATACACGCTGCTGTCCACTATAGGAAGTGTTTTGACATTTTTGTAAAAAACTATTTTTTAAAAGAACGTGCAGGGTATGGCTGGTTTCCTAAAAAAAAAAAAAAAAAAAAAAAAAAAAATCAGTTGTCAATTCCAATAATTTCTCATTCAACCAAAAATCATTCCGTACCCAGCTAAACCATATGCTTCAGCACGGTCGGAAAAAAAAGCACAAAACAGAAATTAATCCAACAAACGGTTGGTCGATTTAGAGGGAAGGAGAGCCGTTCTCACACGACCGGGTGCTTGCTGTCAAACCTGGAATTGCTTGTTAATAAAGGTCCTCACTTTCCCACTGGCTTCCAAATTGTTTTCATGGCTGTGCATTTATGAGGAAGTGACCGAATCACGTCTTTCTGCACAAAATCCAAGTGGGCCTTGTGAATCTTTTAAATGATCGCGATGATTGTCTCGACTTGAAAACGTCGCCATTAACTGGCACAGTCGCGGTACTTCCGCATGCATAAGGGACTCTTTTTCCCTCTCTTCAGATTTACTGCATTTAATGTATTTTTAAAACCGTTTCAGAAGACTCGGGATCTCAGATGAAAGGCACCGTTCGCTGTGCGGGGACCTGCATTCCTCGCAGTGTCGGAGCCTGAACCCGCGCCAACGACAGCTGCAGGGGGGGCTTCGACGCGGTTGTGTTGCAGCTCGGTCGGGAGATGCCACTCATTTCTACACCTCCTGGCAGCAGGTGGTGCAGGGGCTTAGAAGGAGCACGATTTGAATCGCAGCCCCTCCTGTTTGTAGAACCCTGGATTGAGATACTTACCCTGAACTGATACAGTAAAAATCACCCGGCTGTAAACAGGTAAAGCACATTAAGCTACTTTGGATAAAAGTGTCGCCTAAATGAGTGTTATTTCAAAGCACTGTTATTCTCTTTTTATGGCCACAGCCTGGTTTTCTTCTACACTGCTTCCCTCAGAGCTCTTCTTGCATTCTTTTACATCCATGCAGCTGCTGTCGGAGACGGTCGAAGGGAGGCCTGTTTTAATGGCGAGCGCAGCGTTTTCCTACACAGGCAGGAAATTCAACGAAAGGGGAAAAAGGGGGCTGGGGGGGGGGGGGGTGTCCATGTTTGCTGTGTTTCTGTCCATGTGGCATTTTCAGTTCCTTCTCTCTCACACACATTCACACACTCATTCAGCGAGGACTTTATTGTGACAAGTTGTGACATTCTTGGATTTGCAGATGTTTCTTGGTTAACTGGCTGTATGTGTGTAAGGGGCGTAGCCCCACCGCCACTACCAGCCACCAAGTGGTCAAACTACCATTTTTCCCCACAGTACTGTGAATAACCCCACTGAGTGCTACTAGTTATTACACCCCTGGTAAAGGGAATTATCGAGTTCCATGCTGATGGTACATTTACTAGTGTAACCGGTTCTAGATTCATGTTCAATGTAGACTTAAAATTTAGATTTCCTGCTCTGTTACTCTCTAGATAAGTGCAGCTGTGATCCATTCCAATATCAAAGTGACTATCATACGTGACTGCATTGCCCATCAGAACACTTACAGGATGTTTATGCACAGTTCCGTTGCTTAACTGACACTTAAATGCAGAGGTGGGTATTTTCCTGGGTTTATTGAACGTGTTCATTCGACTTTATTAGCAAAACCAACTTACACTGATTTACCCATTTATACAGCTGGGAAATCTGCATTTTGATCAAAGGGAGAGCAGGAGTTCAAATCTGGGTTCTCTGAATCCAAAGGCAGAAGCTCTAACTGCTGCTCCCCCTGCTGGCCCAGCTGGATTTTGTCGCCTTTAAGGGTACCGGAGGAGCAGCTCCACTGGGACTGAAATTGTCCGTACATAGCTACTAACCATCTACCTGTACTGGTTGTACAGTCTTTCCTGTTCTATCCGGAACTGTAGAAAGGCTGCGATGTTGTGGAGGGTTTGCTGGTAACCTCACAGTGAACCATGAGCGTTATGTTCATGTTACTAGTAGGGGGCAGAGCCCATTTGCAACTTGTAAGTTTTTCTTCCTATTACATTACTCAGCAACAATTTTAAGGAATCAAAAGCATCTAGAAAGCCACACTTCTTCAAAATCACCAAGTCTCAGTAAAATTTCAGTCATTTTATGCCCATTGCCCATTGGAAGATGCACAACGGCCATCAAACGGGTCTAAGTAGGATTGGAAACGGTCGCTGTTTCGAACCGAACCACATTCTTTTCACATGATCATCGCCCCTGATTTCGGGTTTCTCGGATGGCGTTTAAAAACTGTTTTTCTTTGTAAGAGATTTGTTAGGAGTCTTAACATCACACAGAGCAAATATCTTGCTGACAGTCCCAGCTGCTCCCAGCTGGATGTTATTTTTGCAAGAATGACTGTCTTACACAGCACCGAGTATACTGTACTAAAATGTTTTCTTTTTTCAGCTAGTCTGAACACACACACACACACACACACATACACTCACATGTACACGTGCATTACTCAGTCTCAACACAGTATATTGTATTTTCGTGCTGAGTGCCAACACTTACTAGCCACTCTTATTATTAATGTACAATGGAAAGGAAATAATTTCTGTCAGTAAAATCCCAGAATGGACAGACAGACACACACACACGCACACACCACTCCCCAACTTCAAGCTATTCAGGCCCATGTCACAGGTGAATGGGGTGGGGCAACAGCTCCTTGTGATAGCGAATTTGACTTTTGTTTGTTTGTTTGTTTGTTTGCTTGCTTGGCCTTTGATTGAAGTGACATTCGGGAACAAGTTCCGTCCCTTTTTGGGAGAAAATGGGTCAGTGCTGTGTCACGGCCCGGCTGGTGACCGTGTCTGTCCGCTACAGCTGTGTATTGGATCGGCGCTTTTCATCATAAGACGAGTTAAAAGAGGAAGAGGAAAGAATCAAGCACCATCTCAAGGAAACAGAAGAACGCAGCTCGAAGTGTTTACCCTCACAAGTACAGGGTATCTCATCCTGAAGATTTTTACAGTGTGCTATCACTTTGATAGACGACTGAGGTGTTAAATATATACACAATGCAGAGTCAAAGAAGTAAATATGTATGAAATGCAGGCCTTTTACTGAGCTACCTGGTGCACACAGCTCTCCACCCACCATTATGAAGCACACGTCTTCACCCCGGACCCTCAACACAGGTCACCCTCTTTGGTGTGATCCAGGTGTGTCGGTGGATGGACTTTGCGGTCAGCTTTTTTTGTCCCACCGATGGGCCTACTGAGGGTTCCAGCAGATGCCAGCTTTGTCAAATGCGTGGCTTCAAAATGTATTTTTCGGCCTCAACTTCTTGTGGCCGACTTAAAAGTTTTTTTTTTTTTAAATTTACTTACACGGTTTACACTTTTGTTCAAGTCAACTTGCAATTATGTACTTATTTTCACAGCAGGACATATGAGGGTAAGAACTTTGGTTGAGGGTAAGACAGCAGGAGAAGCAGCTGAAACCCAGGAACTTCAGATCTCACTGAAAAGCTATAAAGTATATAAGTAAGGAACAAATAGACAGAATAATGGTAAAGTGTACCAGCACAGGAATCAGGCATTCCACAGCTGTGATGTTCTTGTAAATGTGGGCATATTTGTTTTTCCTCATCTTAATCGGGGACATTGGTGAACTTCACGAAACATAGTTTTTAAACTCAGAATCGGACCTAAAATCACTTTCAACTGATGGTTACATGTTGCTGCTGGGAATTAGCACAGTTTGGTCTCAACCCACTCCGTGTCACCTTCTCAGTTCGCCTTCAGCTGACAAATATAGCATTTGCCATGTTGCAGAGAAGAGAAGAGAATTTTACATCTGCAGGAAGGTTTTGCATTGATTTTTGTCTGGCCGAGAGTTCATTTTGAGGCTGATCTTTGTGTGGCCTTGGATGTGCTTTCAGTTGGAGCCACGACACGAACAGACTTTTGTTCTCATCATGATTTTGCACTAGATCACAACACAAGACATGCCAAGAACATGGCTGAGCCAGGGATGTGTTAGCAGGAAATGAGGAGCCACCCAGACATGCAAAAAGCCCCTGGGGCAACAGGTGACACCGCGGTAAAGAACAATATTGTCAGGGCCGCTTGCTCAGGACAGGGCCACTTAATTTAATGCCGAATTACTGAATTAAAACAATTCAACAAGTAAAATAACGCCAGCAAAAAGAACGACACAGACCTACAATACACACAGCGTCTTCAGAAAATCTCTAAATTTTTACTGAAAAATAATTCAGAAGGGCCTGCAACTGTTAACAGTCGACAATTCAAAACTGTGCAAAACGGATCTTTCATTTTACACCAAATATCTGCCACCGTTGAATTATGCAAGGACATTTTTTTTGTATATTACATTGTGTAATATGTTGAGACACTCTGCACATACAGGCGTTATATACATAACAACATATTGTTATGTTCTCAAATACAGTGCGGTTCAGGCACTTTAAGGTTGACGTGTTCTAATCGATGCTGAATTGTTAAATAAGGGTCAAGGCAGAGCGTCTTCTCTGAACCAGAGAACATTGTGAGAACGACGGCCTTCCACATTTCTGCCGTCCTGCGTTGAAATTATGCATTAAATTAAACGTGTTGACTTAGGGAACTGAGCTGTTCAATATTTCCTGAGGCAGCACCTGTTACTGGCACTGAGCAGGCCAGGTATCACCTGAGGTTTACCCTGGGAGGTCAACAGCTGCGTGTACTTAACAGTGTAGAACAACTTGAGGGAGTAACTAATTTTTTACAGTAACACGCAGCAGTTATGAACACCATTCGTTCAATATTGGGTGATACAGGTCTGCGTTTTTTACACCTGCGATTATTCAAATGTACATATTTGCACTATTTCTAAGTCACGTACGAAGCCAAGACCAACTAGTTAACAAACATAATGCAAAAAATGGAATTTATTTCCTTTCCCCTCAAGATAAACAGCTGAAGTAATATTGCAGAGCGATTTTACCAGAAAGAGAAACAAATTTAAGTCTATTTGGATATAATTTAAACTATTTTAAATGCAGTTGCTGCGGTCAAAATTGTTGTAAGACAACCTGCATTAATTTGACTTTTACATATATATATATATAATATATAATAATAAATTCACATACATACACAATCCTGTTTTTGTGTATGTATGTACATTATAATGCATATATGTATGTAATTTTTGTACAAGTGTTATACAGTGTGTGTAAGTCTTTTGTGACAACATATATGATAGTTCATTTTGGCATACAGTATGCATTTTGTGAGATTGTTTTTTTTGTGTATTTTCATACACAGGGAAAGTCCTTCTGATGTTTTATTATTTTGGATTTTCACAGCAGTAATGTGGACAAACACTCCAGTGGTTTGTGACGCTGCCTGTCGGTGTGTTTACTGCAGGAGAGAGATTGAAAAACACGGACCGATCGGGACTGTGAATCATTCACATTTGAGACATTAAACTGTTTTTGACCAGCTGAAGGCCACGATCGGGGTCCCACGCACGCCGACAAGCCTTCCAGAACCTTCTCCTTCTACCTGCCTTCATAATGAGCTCGCTTCCGGATCAAAGCAAATATTAATTCATTTATTATCATGTTTTTATCAAGTGTGCCGCCTTGTTACTGTATTTACGTTTGTTTATGATGCCGCTTTATATGGCGCTCAAATGAAGCCGAGCGGTGAGTCGCTTCCAGTCACCAGGCAACAACGCACAGCCACACGTCGTTTTCACCAAAGTAAAAATACTTTTTATTCCGATAAAATATTTTAACATTACAAAAAAACATTTGTACGGTTTTACATCTTTAACAGATTACTTCATAGTATTGGCAACGCATTGAAGTAGTTACACAGAGTTGCATCATACTCATGCAGACCAATTCTTCCCTTGACGACACATTTTTCTTAAGGAAAACGGTGATGAATTTAAATAACATAATACTCGACAATGTGTTCGAAAGGAAAACACTTACAAAAATAATGGTAATTAAAAAAAAAAAAAAAACAATAAGGAGACGAAGAGAGAATCACAGTGGCGCGCAGTCGAGCGTCGTGCGCGCGCTGAACTTCGTCCGCCTGTAAACAGTTCACGCGCCGGTGTGGCGCTCGCGCGCGCGCGCTCGCGGCCAGAGCGTGCCCACTTCAAAGTGTGTCCCGGAGTTGTGGCGCGAACCTGTCCGCAGTTCCAGCCTGAGTCGGAGGTTCCCGGTGGCGCCGCGCGCTCGCGCGCGCCCGCTAACACTGTCCGGTGGCGGAGAGCAGGTTGCGCAGCGTCGCCAGTTCTCCCGAGAGCTGCTCCACGCGCTTCTGCAGCCGGTGGTTCTCGGCCGTGAGCTCGAGCACCTTGTGCTGCGTCTCCATGTTGCGCATCTTGGCCTTGTCGCGGCTCTTGCGCACCGCCAGGTTGTTGCGCTCGCGCCGCTGCCGGTACTCCTCGCTGTCCTTGTCCAGGCGCTTCTTCGCCTTGGCGCTCGCGGGCACCTTGCCGTTCGCCTGCGCGCTCCTGCCCTTGTCCTGCGGCGCGGGCGTGCCGGGGGGGCTCGAGCAGGTGGACGAGGCCGTGGAGACGTTGCCGAGGCTGCCGCTCGGGTTCGACTGGTACTGCAGATAGGGTCGCACGTCGTAGCCCGAGGAGCCGCCGCCGTCCATCCTCGCGTCTTCCTTGTCCGATCGCGCGCCGCCCTTCAGGTAGCTGCCCAGCAGCTGCGGGCTGAACACGGTGTCCACGCGCGTCTCCAGCAGCTCGGGGTATCCCAGGAGGCTCTGCTCCCTCCCGCCGACGCACGTGTCCTGCTCGCTCGCGGACAGGTAGCTCCTGCAGGTGTGCAGGGCCGCAAGCCGCTTGCTTTTGTGCTCCTCCGCGAGGAACTCGGCGAAGATGTCGTCGGCGCGCGGCGCGTGCAGGCTCTCGCGCTGCTGCTGCTCACGCTGCTGCTGCTGCTGCTGCTCGAAGTCCAGGTAGATGCTGAAGTCGATGGTTTTCTCGTGCTCCGCGATGCCCAGCTCCGTCATGGAGGCGCCAGTCGAGTGCTTCCAGAGCCCGCTGCTGCTGTTCTTGCTGCCGTGGAGAGCGAAGCAGTCCCCCTCGTAAAAACCGGCCACTTCCATGGATCTTAAGACCCGCCGGATCGGGGCGGGGGGGGGGACCACGGGAGTGAGGGGCGCGCCGCCCTGTCGCCGAACTTGACTCTTCTGTTCAGGGGTCCCGGACGCCTCACGCTGTCGCTTAGCAGGCGCACGGCGACTGTCGCTGCTCACTGACTTTGTGTGTGTGTGTGTGTGTGTGTGTGTGTGTGTGTGGGTGTGTTTGTGACTCCGAGTCCGGCTAAGCAGGCGTTAAGCAAAGTGCAGCTAGTGTTGACAGTCCATCGTGGTCGTGGTTATATAAGGTCCGTGGGCGGAGGGCGGCGCTCCCAGACGGGACGGGTCGGATCGGGTGGCTGCGTGACGTGTTTTACCGGCTGAGCCTCCAAAACCTGAAACCTGAACGACCGACCCCACGGTTCATGAACCGAGCTATGAAAAAGAAAAAAGAAAAAAAAAAAATGAAAAAGCAGCGCGCTGTACCATCCGGAGACGGTGCTCCGCAACAGCCCCGCAATAACCTCACTTTACTGTGGACAAGCAACTTCTTCAAGTGTTTACACTTATGAGCGCTTTAAAAAAATTTTAATCGGATGACACGAGTTACGTTTATGTCATAATTCACTGTAGTTCCTGTAGGATTTAGGAAAACCGAGCGCGCGACTGTGTTGTTTATAAACTGGAAAAGATCCTTCTTATGATCGTTCATTTTAAGGTGTAAATATATGCCCCCCCCCCCCCACAATATTTCCATATACCTTCATTATAGGAACGATTAGGGACATTAACAGCTGGGATCTGTCGCTGGTGTGGCTTTATTTTCGCAGGTATCTTTCAACAGTTCAACTACCCAGTAGGTTTGGGCTTCAAACCAGTACCGCGAGATAAAGAGGCGTGTTTACACTCTTGTGCACTTTTTCCCCAAACTGCTGAAAAGTACAGCGGAACGACTAAGGATTAAATAGGAAGCCGTTTTAAAGACTGTATTTTCCACACTAGGACGAACTTGGTTTACTTGCCCCCCACGTCACGTCTTGTTAGACCCGCTGGTTATTAGGCTGCCGGGATTTATTTTATTTAATATAAAACGGTCCAATAACACGTACAAAACACTGTCGCTTTTCACTATAACACCAATGAATGTCAAGTTTGCAAGAGTAAGCAAAACGGACACATAATATTAAATGCGGGGCAGCCTTATAACAACAAACAGTTTTGTGTTATCAGGCATGAAGCGAAAAATATGGAACAGTTGATTTAAAGTAAAAAAATACTTTAAGTCAAACCGTTTGGCGCGAGAGAACTATACTGCCGCCTACCGGCGCCCCACTGCAGGAACAGTCAACAAATTATTTTATTTCCCTTCTAGTCCGTCTTGGAATTCAAGGTTCAAGACTCAGTTTATGCGTTTGTTTATATATTTTTGCTGGCTTGCTGCAAAATGCCTTAGTGAGTTTACCAGACTGGGCTGGATTGTCCCAGAAAGCGTCGCTGTGCGGACAGTGTCGTTATTTAATGGTCCCAATGCGACACAGTACTGGGTTATAAAAAAAGCCGCTTTTTGGGGGGTCTGAATTCCTCGAGGAATTCCTTTTGTTAAATACGGGTGGATTCAGAAAAAACTGAACACTTTACTACATTTTATCACTGGATAAGTTTAAGTTTCATATGTACAGCACTGTAATATACAGCAAATTTGAGCTCCCCTTCATTTTTCCACATTATTGGCTTTACATGTTTACACGTTCACGTCACACTGGGTAATACATTTGCGACAATTTTCAGTTCTTTCTGAATCACCCTCTATTGGAGTTGTTTTAACTAAGTCTCCGTTTTGCACCGAGATTCACCTAAACGGGACTGGGGGGTAACACCTATATTCGTCAGAAGGTATACAAGTCGCTCTGTGAAAAAGTATTGCTTTAGTTCCAAAAACTGGCAGTGGGTTATTGAAAAATGGAAGCAAAGTCGTATGAATAGTTCGACGATAATAACAGTGTTGAATATACATTCGCGTTCTGTGTAACTTAGTCATCAAACCATGTTCGTTTTTACTTTCACGATGAATTTAAATGTACCGAAAGAGAAGGGAAAACGGAAGAGCGTTTTTAAACCCGAAAGCAAGTTGGATAGATTTGCCGAGCTGCCGGCTTTTCACACGGGCGGCGCTGATGACGTGCCCGGCGTGCGGGATGTGATCTCCCGCAGGTCTCCGACAGAGGGGGCCGTCCAGTCGCTCGCAGATGTCTGTCAATCTCTTCCGAGCCTCTCTGTGATTGGTCCGAGAAAGGGCGTGGCCAGGAAATTCTTTCCCTCGCTTAGCCAACGCCATAAGCCGACCTGAAGTGAACCGGCACGCTGCCGCTGGCCGATTGGCTAAAAAGAGTCGCGCGGGCGACGCGATTGGCTGCGAATGGTGACGAATTGGCAAGGCGTCACAGTGGGGCGGCCTCCGCTGTTGGTCGCTTGGCCGGACGTGCGGGAGAAACATGGCGAGTGAAGAGAATGGAGACGGTTATACGCAAGGCGTCCAGGAAGAGCCCGAACCGAGCGGTCCGGGCCGGGGGGAGCACCGATGGGGGCCCCAGCACGCTGGAGCCCGCGAGCTTGCGAACCTTTACTCGCCAGGTGAGGCCCGGCAGGCGCAAGAGCCCGTGGCGGCTGCCGTCCGCGGCAGGTACGCTGGCTGTCACCAGGTGCGGCTCGGGGCGCGCGCTCCGTCACCGCCGGCACGTGCAGCCGCGCTCTCGCCGCCCGATTTCTGGCTGCCGGCTGAAAGTCTGGGTTCCCTTCCGAGTGGATGACATGTGGTGGCACTGGGGGTTAGAACGATGACATTATGGGAGCTGGTGTCTTATTATTATTATTATTATGTTAAGTCAGTTATATTGTAATTTTTTGGAACATTCCTCTGTCTTAAACAATATGTCGGAGTTTAAAGCAGATTATTGATATTATTTAAAATGGCGAGATTTTTCGTTTTGTTTTTGCTTTAATAAAGTTCACAGCATGTTTACACAATGGGAGGTCAGCCCTTTGTTGATGTGCAGGTTTGGCCTCCTGGGTTACTTATCTCCGCTGCTCTCAAGCTGTCAAACAAAGGTCACGGCTGAAATCGGCGGCTTCCGTTTGACTGGTCATATTGATTCAGGAAAATCATTCTTTCTATTTAAGGATTTGAGTGCTGGCATGTCTTGCTCTGTTTGGCCTCAGTGAGGGCTACTGAGATGGATGACATTAATAGTAATGATTTTTAAAATTTGCCCAGTAAAGTGATCAGCTGTCACTTTATCGATGGGGGAGTCACTGCGGACTGAGTGAAGTGAGGCCTGTATCTAAACTGCCACCATTGGTTTGACCTGTTGCTCTAGAAAGACACCAAGAGGGGGTGTTTTGGCATTCAGGAACAATCTAGAACTTTGCCTTTGTCTCCTTTCAACACTGGTATTAGAGGTGGCCAAACATTTGTCCCAGGTGTGGTGGGATATTTATAGCCCCCCGGCTGAACAGTGTGCCTGCTTACCTTCACGGGAACAGGTTTGTCCTGCAAAGGATGCTGGGAGCTCGCTCCTGCGCCGTAACGGGAGCCGACGTACATCCAAAGACGTAAACGAAAGGAAGCATTTCAACTTGTTGTCTTTTAACTCTGTAAGCGTGGACAGCAGGTGGTGAGGAAATTTAGGGAAGTGGACTAGCTGCCAGAGGTTTGGTAAAGGTGGACAAATCCGCTCTTGTAATTTGTGTGGAAGCTAATTGCGTTACCTTGAACGGCCTTGGTGGGCTCCGCTCCCAGGTACCGTGTGTAAAACCGCTTTAAGTATGTCTTTACGTCACCTGCTTCTATGTCACTTTTAAGCGGTGTTGGGGGGGGGGAGAGAAGAGACGAACTGGGGCTCTCCGCCCTGTGTTCCCGCGCCTGCTCACGACTGCGCCTCTGCTTTCAGTTCCCGTACGGTGTCTTGTTTTCGCCCGGGCCTCCTCTGCATGGGGTGCTGTGTGGGATGTTTATGGTCAGGACCATGGTCGCCTCCTGAGCTGGTGGCAGACGCCCTTTGTCAGCTGGGAGAGGGCAGGTGTGTCAGGAACAACGGAAACGGGGCTGAACGATCATCTAACTGCCCCGGACCTTTTCCGTCGTGCGTCTTCAGACGTGTTCGCAACAATCCAATACCGTACTTGGCTCACAAGTCTGTGTGTCCGCAACAATGGAAAGAAAGAAAGATTAGCTTAGCTCTTGGTTCGAAAGTAGTGAATGTGATAGGTGTTAGTTGGCAGGCATCTGTAACCGTTACAAGGAAGAACATGACTCCTGAAGCCACGGTTATGTATCTGAACTATGGTTGAACTGAGTAAAAACAAGCTGAGGAATTGTGGGAGTAAAATAGCTAATGACTGAAGCAGAAGGTCCGGATTGCTTCAGTAGTTTATCTTATGTAAGCTGTAAATAATGCTATTATTATTATTATTATTATTATTATTATTAGTATGTGACATTTTGTGGGTGTCTGATCTGCGAACTGTGTCACGATAATCAGTTAATCCCAACTCAACCAAAGTGCTATACAAGGAATCATGACTTAAAACTGCTCACAGTAACAATTCAAAGCTGTCCTAAAAACATATCTTAAAAATGTCCAAAAACTGTTAAATCCACTATCTATAAATGCTTTTTTTTAATTTGGTAAATTGGCCACATCATCTTCCAGGTGTGCCTGTCGATCTGGGGAATGGGGGTGTGGCCAGAATCATACCTGTCTCTTATCAGTAGTAGTAGCGGCGGTGGTCCAAGTGGCCGTAGAAGTAGTATTTCTGTATCTGTAGAGCTAAATCTCTTATTTGTTTATTTGTTTTTATGCACAGTTTGGTTTTTCAAGCCAGGGACAATTAAAATTGCACAGAGGTACTTCTCATTTTAAGTGAGGTTTTTGCAAGATCAAACAAGCGCACACAGTAATAATGTGTGCCTGCAGGCAGTTCCCAGCCAATTTGTTTGGATGACGGCAAGTGACCCACTATAGTCACATCTGTGCACTCACCAGAGGATAACTCTTCTAGTCATGTAAATTGCATACATTCATAGTATGACATAAATTATCAGAAAATATAATGAATGAACTGTGTTTGAAAGGGTAGGTGGAGGACAGTGGACTGAGAGGAATATCATCTGATCATGGGTAGGGCCATGTTTCCCACAGTGCATTGCAATGGCTGAGGAGCTGCCTTGTTTGAAGTGACTTAAACCCTGCCCACTATTTTGGGCGCACAGGGGGTTCATTGTTCCCTATAGATATCGCAGCCAAGACAAGCCTGAACCGTGAGTTTTTCCAGTAGTGCATGTCTTGCTTTGCAATTACACTACATGGCCAGAAGAATGCGGACAAATGCACACCACACCAATGTGTGTTTGCCGAATGTTTCATTTCAAAACCTTGAGCATTAATATGGGGCTGGTCCCCCCCTTTGCTGCGATAACTGCCTCCACTCTTCTGGGAAGACCTTCCACTAGATTTTGGACCATGGCTGTGGGGATTTGCTCCCATTCGGACACAAGAGCATCAGTGAGGTCAGGTGATGATGGGCGATGGGGTCTGGCTCACAGTCGGTGTTCCAGTTCATCTCGAAGGTGTTGGATGGGGTTCAGGTCTCTGCTCTGTGCAGGACTGTCAAGTTCTTCACCATCAGTCTCAGTGAACCACTTGTTCATGGACTGGCTTTGTCCACAGGGACATTGTCATGCTGAACAGAAAAGTCCCCCCCTCCCCAAACTGGCCACAGAGTTGGAAGCTCACAGTTCTGTAGAATGTCATCGTCTCCTGTAGCATTAAGATTCCCCTTCGCTGGAATTAAGGGCCCAAACCATGAAAAACCACCCAAGACCAAATGTTCTCCACCACCAAACTTCATAGTTGGCTCTATGCGTTTGGCCAGGTAGCGTCTCCTGGCATCCGGATTTCTTCAAAGTTATGTACAGTGTTAAACTCTTCTCAGAAGAAGCTCTTGTTTTGTTTGGATCGATTACCATGTACCTTAAAAGTCTGGTGCTTCCAGTTCAGGTGTACATGTCTAATGGAGTGTAAAAATGCTCCGGTTTGGCAGAGACCAGCGCTTCTCATCACTCTTCTGTCTCTGCAGGGAAGAGGTGCCAGGAGTGGCTCAGTGTCATCCTCTGCTTCTCTCTCATGGCTTTCAACTTCTGCTGCCTTCTTGCCAACTTCCACCTGGGCCACGTGTGGTACATCCTGTTGGGCATCGGTAGGTGGAGCCACAGCGCACCTTCACCCCATCACACACCTTACTCTCCTGGAGTCACACCAGGCGAGTCAACGCGTGGCAAGGAAATGTTTGGTGCTTCCCGGATGACCGCGCCATTGGACAGTTTTAAGGTGGCCTCTCACATGTTGGAAATATTTTAGCTTTAGTGTTTCATTGTGGGTACGTGGTGGTAAATGTGGGAATTCAGATAGTCACTTTTCTCACTGCCTCTCTCCTCCTCCTCCTTACTCCTCCAATTTTCTCAGTTGCAGGAATCCTGACAGCAGACTTTGCATCAGGGCTGGTCCACTGGGGTGCCGACACTTGGGGTTCGGTGGACCTGCCGGTTTTCGGAAAGGTAAGGGGGAACTCCTGTGTGATCGTTCCCGTCGTGCAGCTTCTCACTCAGTGTAGCACCGCATTCTGGTTAAAACCAACATTTTGTCAATAAATAAAAACAGGTCTGTGGCTGTTTTTATTTCTTCCATCCATTTTACATGGGTGTCGCACGCTTGCTTCTAATCTAACCCCAAAGTTTTCTGACAAGTGAACATCATTTTATTATAATCCTTCCGTTCCTCCCTTCATTTTTACCTGTTACGATTACCTTGTTCGCACACACAGCTGTCTTTATTTTTATTTATATGCCTAAAGTTTGTGTGTGTGTGTTTTGCTGGGTTGGGATGAAGTTCGCAGGGATCAGCTCCCAAGACCTTCTGTTTACTGCAGTTTTACAATCTTATTAGCATGTCTACTATCTCCCGTCGCATTTTCATGGGCGTCTACAATACAGTTACAAAGATAAATAAGAAAAAAATGATCTGCAGCTGTGCAGTTGGATTTCGATGAAAACATTTTCAGTTATTGCTCTGCTTTGTTTGTGTTTTCACCCATCAGATAAGATGTAAATGTTTTAATTTAGCGACGTTTCAGTTAGAGCTCCATTTTATGTTGGTAAGCGCATCGACGTGGAGCCATGGCGACCACTCGCGTGGTCTCCACGGTAAGGAAGGGTGCAGAACTGGTTTTCTTTCCTGCAAGGCTTCTGAGTGGCTAACAGAGAGCGAACATGCAGCCTCTGAGCCAGACTCAAACCTAAGTCCAGACGCGCAGCTTAGGAGTTGTGAGGCATTTCCTTTACCCACTGTGCTGCCGTGCTGCTGCCCTGCATGTTGTGTACCAGTATAAACCTCTGCGTGGTTTGTGTTACTGAATGAGTAGATGGTTGGAAGCCAGTTGACTCCCACTGTGAGTGGATCTGCATTCCCATTCCCTTTGTGGGTAGAAATGGAGTCAGCGTGATCTTCCACAGTGTTTGTTGTGTTCCCAGCCAGCCCCCCCCCCGCCCCTCCTTTTTGCCCTTCATCACTGTTTGCACCCTATGTATACTGACCCCGGTTTGTTTCCTCCTCCTCACATCCAGGCTTTTATCCGGCCCTTCAGGGAGCATCACATTGATCCCACTGCCATCACCCGCCATGACTTCATCGAGACCAACGGGGACAACTGCATGCTCACCCTGGTCCCGTTGGCGAGCATGGCCTACAGCTTCCTCACTCTGTCCCCTGGTGAGCAGCTGCTGCCAGCGCGGCACCGACTGGGTCCGATGTGACAAATCTTTCTGCTCTTTGTCCGCCCTGGCCTTTGTAAAGTGGTCGCTGTTTATATTCAGTGCTGCCTCACTCTGTCCGCAGCGGAGCTCTACCACAGCTACCCGTGGAACTGCTACCTGTTCTCCCTGGCCATTTTCGTCACCCTCACAAACCAGATCCACAAGTGGTCGCACACGTATTATGGGTTGTCATGTTGGGTGACACTGCTGCAGGACTGGCACATCATCTTGCCCCGCAAGCACCACCGCATTCACCATGTGTCGCCGCACGAGACCTACTTCTGCATCACCACAGGTCAGGTTCCGGGGAGTCCGAGGATAAATGGGGGAATACGAGCGGTTCTTTTCCCGACTTTGTTTGTGTTGGATGTAAGTGTTTGTAGAGGTGAAGTTGTTGTTTGGAAACGGTGATTGATGCGAAAACTTGGACTTAAGAGTTATTTATTGCATAGTCCTTCATCCCAGATGTTCATCTTGAGGACAAGCACCACAGTCACGCCAGTCTTTATACCCTCTTGTTGTATTGTTTAAACGCACAAATCCTGCACCCTCTCTCTTGCGACGCTGCAGCCTGTTTGAATGCTGGAACATGTATCTATATACATGTCCCTCAATAGTTCCAAGTTTTTCTTACACATACGAAATTATTTAACACCCTTTCCGAGTTAGGATAAAATGAGGTTGATTTTTCAAGTTTACAAGTAACAAGAGCTGAGCGTGTGGGGAACTTTGCATTGTTACGGTAATTCCATCGCCAGTTTATGCATTATACTCATAAGTAGGGGGATACCCAGTTTAGCTGGGTTTAGCCGGGTTTAGCCGGGTTTAGCCTGCCCTACAGCAGGTTAGAACAGGAATTTTTGAGACTAGATACCCTTCCTGATGTTAATCGTCACCATTTACACAGGCATTTATGAACCAGTAACTGGCTGCATGCTACGGGCAGTTTAGAATAACCATTTAAACTAAGCACATGTTTTTGGACTCTGGGAGGAAATCGGAGCAGCAGGACGAAACTAATGCAGACCTGGAGAGAACATGAAAACACCACACTCAAGGAAAGATTCTTCCGATGTGAAAGAGAGATGTGTTTTGAAATCTTTGTTAAGGATTTTTGAGAGGGATTCAGCAGCTCTGAGAGACAGAGCTCACTGCACCATATCGGAGCCAAAAACCAAGAACCTTTAGGCACTTAATTTTGAATTTCTCATAAGTGGGACCATGAAGGGCTCAGGGGTGGAGAAATGCAGTTGTCTGTTAGGGGTTTAGCGACTGATTGGGGTCTGTAGGTATTGAGGGGGACCTGATCCATCAGTGGACTTGTGGGCCATAACCAGAGCACTGCAGTTGGTATGGCCAGCAACAGAAAGACAAGGAGCGGAGATACATGGGACACTATTGTTAATTTGTATGTGTTCTGTCTGGTGAATGTATTGTGTTGGACCTGAATATATATTGGTCAGTGTTGGTCTCAGAATTAAATATACATGAGGATGTTTTGTCATTAGAAATCCGAACCAACAACCTCTGTTTGTCTTCCCTTATTTTGCTTTGATACATTTTTGACTGTAAAAAGTGTCAGAAATGGAACTTGCTGTCGGTGTAAATCTTTTGGCATCGATATGAGTAATGTCACTTTGTATCCTCAAACGTTTCTCTCCTCAACCCCTGTCTGCAGGCTGGCTAAACTACCCGCTGGAGAAGATCGGTTTCTGGCGTAACCTAGAAGACCTGATCCAAAGCCTGACAGGAGAGAAGCCCAGGTCGGATGACATGAAGTGGGCCCAGAAAGTCAAGTAACGTCCCTGTCTCCGACAGCCCTACCTCAGAAGACCCGCCACCTCCCCAGACTCTTGTCTTCGTCTCCATTTGCATAACTCCGGCCATAATCGGTTAACAGACAGGTTGAACTAGTTGCTGTCTGAGACGGCATAAATCCACAGTTTAAAGCAATGTTTTTCAGTTCAAGTGCCGGGGACTCGACCGATGGCACGTTTGTGTTGTAGTCCAGCGTTAGCTTGTTGTTTTTAATGGGCCGAGGGTTGGATTAGACGATTGTAAGTCGAGTTAAGTGAGAAGTGTTAGTGCTGGTCTACGACAAACCTGCGCTGGTTCAAGGTCCCCACTTGTGGAACTGAGAAGCACTTGCTTACACTGTTCTGGTTTGGTTTTCTCAGACAGGTGGCTTTGAAAGCCACGTAAAGGGCAGTCACGGTGTACGTTTCACGTCGGCGAAACGACACGTTAAAACATCATCAGCCTGTGCCAATGGGTGTTGGCCTCGCCTTCCCTCCCCGGCCGGTTCCAGCGTCCGACGAAAAAAAGCCATTGTCCAGAAGTGGTAGGATGGTATGGATCGACTTCTGCCTATTATACAAAGACTAAAAGGTCAGACTTTAAAGGTATATTGAAAGAAAAATCCTAAACAATACTTGAAGAACAAAAACAGCTTTCTCCCTATTCCTTACAATCTTTTGTTTTTTTTACTTTTTTTATTTTTTTGCGAAATTAATGCAAATATTTGAAAGACTGGATGACAAGTTGTCAGCTTCCAATTTTCCTTCCTTTCCCCTACAGTTTAGTAATTCCACCTGTTTTTATTATATCTCTCAAAGCCAAGCTCCAGACCCCGAGCCCTTTACCTCCTGCTACTTAGAGATTACTAGACAGCCTGTTCTAAAGTGGGCTGCGGTCTGGCAGGTGGCGAGGTGGGGTCTGCCACGGTGGCTGTGTCCCGCTCCTTTCTCCCAGGCCCATTGTGACGTATGCAGTTCTTCCGAAGCAGCCTTATGCGTCGTGGATGCTGCAACCTGTCGGCATCATCTCGTGTCACACAGCGCCTTTTCAAAACTCGGCGGGGGAGGGTGGTCAGTTGGTAGCCTTACTTCTGAAACACCCCCCCCCCCCAGGTTTTTCAAGCACCCAAATATGGTTTTGTTGCAGTGCCGGGGCCTGTTCTGGATCCCTCTCCACCCGCTGCCGTAAAAAATAGAGGTGGCACCACTTGAGCCTAGTCGACAAAGCGTCACAAGTATGAACATCAGGAAGTGGTCACTTGTAGACCACAGCCAGTTGCTTTCTGAACACACTTTGGATTAAGTTGCTAGGCTTTCAAATGCACTAAAGAGGAATATGGATCTTATTTTATTATAACAAGTTATCGCTTAAATTTGAAAGCTGATACTAACACAGATGTATTTCACTTGTTACCGAAGCTGTCATTCTTTTTAATAGGTCCCGTATATAGAAATATAAATATTTCCAAATACTATACTGATAGCAGCATGCTATCCCATGCTCAGCTTCATGCTTGATGTTGCAAAACACTGTATTTAGAACATTTGCATTTTTGAAAGATCACAAGGGAGAGTTGTTACATGTAATCTTTATGGTGTTACTGTTCATTGATTTTTTTTTTTTTTTTTTTTTTTTTTTTTTTTAAATATCCAAAACTTCCAGTTTCCTGGTTTAGTGACTGGAAGGGGTTTATAGGTGGAAGGACTAAATAATGATGAAGCGTTTTTTTTTTCCCCCCCGAAGATGTTTGCGTGTTTATGGATGCCGATGAAAGACTGGGCCACGTTGAAGGAGGACATAACCCCAATCGTATTAATTGAAAGGGCAGCAGAGTTCAAAGGGTGGCAGGTGAGCACGCCCAGCTGGAGGTGGATGTTGTTGCCTGAGGTACAAAACCACATCTGTAGCACCGCCCACGAGCTGACAGGTGGGACAGGTGGTCTGCATTTCCTAGATTTGCGATGATGTCTCCCTGGGTGCTGTAGGATGGTGCCCCTGTTAGGTTGTTCTCTTGTCATCCTGGTGTTCTAGGGGAGAGAGGAGTGCCATATGGTTTTGTTTAGGTGTTAGTCTCTGGGAGCAGCAAGGTAGGACCTGTGTCAGTAACTGAAACCGAAACGCAAGTGAGGGCTGGTTTTCGTCACGAGTCGATGGTGAGAGTGAGGGAAGCGCAACTTTATTAACCGTACAGGATTTCTACACTTATTTCATAATAGAAGCCAAAATAGATCAAAGATGCTAATGTTTTTTTTTTTTTCTTCAAAGGTCAGGTAAAGTCTATACATTTTGCCATGTTTTTTACTAATATGATCATAGGTCAAAAGTCACAGCTTCTGTCGAACAGCCTTGTAGAACTTTGCTTGCTTTTTTTTATTGACTAGAAGGCCCTGTTCCAAGCAAAAGCAGGAACCCTGCAGTAACCAAAATGATTTTGTATTATTTCATTCCACGTGAACATGTTTCTCACAGGTCATATTAACAAATACTTATAAAAAAGATAGTTACTGCTTTACTCATGAGCAGAAACATCTTGTGTTCTGCTTATACATGTAAGAAGGACAGGCTGCAGATATACAGTATATTGGATGTTTTATTCTTTACCCACACGAGAAACTTCCTTTATAAAATTAAACGGTCATACTTTTTGAAATGCAGCACCTCTTTGAGCACCTGAGAGACTTTGACTGTTTCTCCTTGAGGTGGGAACTCATCTTGTCGCTCTGTGTAAGTGATCTGCAGCGGCGTTGAACCGACTAGTCAATACCAGTCTCCACCAGACCATCGCTGCAGCCAGAGCCGCTTACCTGGTCAATACCGGGAAACCCGTTCGGTGACATCTGTCTAAAAGCTCGTACTGCTTCGTAACCTTTTCCCACACGGTGTGTTCGCCATTATTTCTCACTGCTGGGGTCTAGATAAATATTATTGCATATGTACAAGCACAAAATAACGGGATGGCGACCTTTCTCCCTCTCAAAAATGGCATAATACACAAACTCTTGGTTAGATTTCATTAGAATTTCCTATAAAATGATGAAATATGTTACATTTGCCAGTGTTGAGTGTACTGGTAGAACATGTGGCCATTTTAGCTAAACTGGCTCCTCCTGTAAATACGGAGTTAGTCTAAGCGTGCAACAGTGTGGGAGGCCTTTATTCTGACTGGTCAGTAACTGGTTTTCTCCCAGTACCGGCTTCCACAGGTGTCCAGGTAGGCCGTGTCTACTTCGACGGGCAAATCAGTTTGGGCGACCTTGTTGGTACCAGGAGGCCACTTGGGCCCACAACCTACATAGCACAACGTCTGCTGCTGAAACCAAGCAGTTCCTAGATGCTGTAGAGTGTGTTGTAGTGAGATATTTTACCAGCACGAGGGAAATGTATAGCTTAGTCATTGCCATACTTAGCTTGCTGTAATACAACGGGCTTATTGCTGACAAACTGCAAGAACCTCATGGAAGTTGTGTACTGGGATTCTTCTGTGTGTGGATATTTTTATCACTCTAGATGCGAAGAGTTTGCACACGGGGTGTTACGTGTGAGGAAGCTCATGATTTTGAAAGTACTGTGGACTGTGCTTTAGAATGTGTTCTAGGGGTGCTTTATATGAAATGAAATGAAACATGGGCATCATTTAGGAAAAAGTAAAAATCTTTTGCATAATCTTGTTATATAATCAGTTTGTTGCAAATTCAGCTCCCAAATACTAACATCTTACATTTAAGCATGGAGAAACAGCCAAGGCCATTTACCAAAAAAAACAGCTAAGATATGTTAAGTATGAAACTTACAAAAGATTTTATTGTCACATTTGATGAGGTATTTCTATTTAATTCGTTTACTGTAATATGCTACCGTTCAAAACTATTTGAAAGTGTGTATAACAGAGAAATACAAAGATTTATGATTTCACTTGATATAAAGCATTTCCCATGCAGTGAACAACATGGGTTTTCTTGACAAATTGTGGCGGATAAATTGTGTAAATATAAAAAAAAAAAATGCCTTGATGCCTTTTTGTTTTCTTCCAAACGGGAGGCTGTAATGTTACAATGTAAATATATTTATAAAGAAACTAAATAAACAACTATGTACTACCTGGGGCTTTGCAGTTTTTCACCTTGTATTGCTGATTTGAACCTGAAATACTTGCTTTTCTTTTTAACTGCCAGCAGGTGGTGGAACGGTTAAAGCTGCACTCCTCATCGAAGTACTTGAATTGATGCAGTAAAAATTACACAGGTGTACAAATGGGTCAGTCGGTGTAAGCAGCTTAACACTGTAAAGTACCTTGGAGAGAAGGATCAGCTAAAGAAGTAAATAACAGCTGTAAAGTAGAACACGCTGAAGAGATGTTTGAACTGAAACTTACTCTTCCTGCTTAAATTCTATATTTTATGAATTTATGGAATCCTCGTTGGGAAATATTTGCATCTCACCAAAATAAATGCATGTTAGAGGAATTTGAAAAGCCAGTTTGTCTTGATAAGCTCAACTTGTTGACTTTACTGTTCTAGAAGGTTATTTTTTGGTGGAAGGATGTTAAGTTCACATGGTGTATAGATTAAAATTATACTGTAAGCACACAATGAGGACGTGAAGCTTCAAGGGGGTCCTCTGCGTTTCACTCTTCTGTTGGGCTCTACATGATCCTACTATTGGGCAGCCCAAGTAAAACATGTCTAACTGGTTTCTTCTCAGACCGGCTTCTCTGTGGGGTGGTATGTAGTCGGCCTGGCCGCCTAAAGGTCTGTTGGACACCACGTTTATCTTCAGCCCAAACGGTGGTTAACTTTGAACGTCTAAGAATGAAATGTGAAGCACCCTTCTTTAAATATCTTCAACTTCTTCATTTTAGTACAACCTCAGACAGAGAGAGCAGACTTTGGACAGAATTAACTGGAGCAGAGAAACAACTTCAGTGAGCAACTCCAGAGCCTTTATTTCTGCATTTCTTTCTCCTTTAACAAGCGTTGGCAATAGTTTCTACAGTGCTTTGAAGGAGACGTAGGAATGCGACCTCGACGTGTCTTCCAGCGATCACGAATGGTCAGCTACAGGTACAAAAGCACCTTAGGCATCCAGGAGCAAAACGTGAAGCTCATTCACAGAATCCACCTTCCCCAGGGTGTCGCAGATGTGTTTCAAGGGTAAATCTCCTCCCGGCACTGTGATGACATACCAGCTTTCATGCAACCATTCAAAAGACCTTCAAAGTAAACTTTTATTCGTCACCTTCTGTTTTGCCGTTAAACCGCAACCCAAACTCTCTTTTTCAGGAAGTCGTGGAGTGCAGCTTGTTTACGCCGACATGCTTGTCTAAGAAATGCATCTCAACCGTCTTAAGTGTTTTATTCCCTCCCACTGGAAAAAAGAACAGGTGACCTGCACAACAATGTAAACTTCTTTGAATGTATGGACACCCTTCTGGAACTCAGTGCTGTATGATGGACGTAAAGCTTGATCAAATGCTGCTCTTTCTTAACATACAGGTGTAATGTAGGACAAAGTATTTTTTTTTTTTATAGCTCACCTGGATTTTGTTAAATTAAATCTATTCTGTGGATTTCAGTGAGAATGTCAGAACGCCTATTTTATATGACTTATTATATAAGCATTAAAATGGAGCCATTCCGAGTAACCTTCAGCACTTTGTTTGATGTGGCTACTTTTTATTGGCGTTAGTTGCACTACATCCAGGTACAGCCCTTTAATGTTTTTATACCACCTGCTATTATTTGACATCTTAATAGTCCCACTCGTGCGCTTAATATTCTTGCGTTAATAACGATTATTATTATTAATCCATTAATATATTAATGGAATTACCGATTTCCACTCTTTTCCACACAGAAATATCGATAGTCGCCATTAGAAGTGGGCCGCTCTGCATTGAATTGTTTTAAGCCACGAAGTTTATGCGGAAAAACGAAGAAAACATCTCAAAGTCGCAGGTGCCGAGCAACAGCCCGCGTGGACGCGCCGGGGCACGTTAGCGTGCGCGTTCCCGCTGCACAGCGACAAGATGGCGGTCTCCGCCGGATCAGGTAAAGCGGTTTGCGATGAATAAATGGCTTTTACTTTATAGCCCGTTCGGTTCGGTTCGTCCGAGGGGAGAGACGCGGGCTACGGCGTGCTGCCCCCCGGCCCGCCGTGCGCGCTGTTCCGCGGCGCCTGTGTGACAGTGTCATTGTAAACCGGGGACGCGCCGCTACCCGTCAGCCCACGGGCGAGCCGTGCGCGAGCGTCTCCTTTATACTCCGCTTTTCTCCCTCACGTTTGCCGAGATGTTTGAGTGAAATATTCTGCTCGCTGGTGCTCCTCGCCTGCGGTCGCGACCCCCCGCGCACCGCTCTAGTCGCCGTTCCCGCGGACGGGCGCGTTCCCGACGCCACACGCAGTGCGGGTTCCTGCGGTCCAGCCAGGTGATCGCGGATAACAGGCGATCTGCTTACTTATTCCTACATTTATTTATATCAGCTATTCGGTACGTGTGAAAGTGATCAGCTGCTCCTGTGAGCATAAAATAAAACGGAATTACTTGCATACAATGGACTTTATTACATTAAGTATGTAGTAGTATTAACACCTGGCCAGGTTTATTTACATGCATTCAGTTAGCTGACACCTGTCTCCAGAGTAGTGATTTATCCATCCGTACAGCCAGGTAATTTTTTACTGTCAGTTCAGGGTAAATACCTTGGTCAAGGGCAAGCAGGAGGTGGGATTTAAACCCAGGTCCTTCCAGGGTAAGGCTGTAGCGCTGACCACCGTGTCACCTGCTGCTCGGGTTGCATAACATCTTGTTAGTCGCGGCCAAATCGTGGAAGGTAACTTGTAGCGGTATATGATGGACTTCAGAGTGATAGTGGAAATTATAGTCGGCCTGCCTCAATATTGAGGATAAAGTACCTTGATCAAGGGTAACTGCAGCAGGAGGTAAGATTTGAACAAAGAACCTTCAGACGGTGAGACAGTAGCTCTACAGACTACAGTGCTGGTTGCTCCTTACCTGTGAAGTTCAACTGCGCGGCTTTCGGGTCGTCTGTCAGCGTTTTTCGGTTGTTCTCCGACTCACCTGGGTGCAGCTGGCAGAAGAAGATGTCAGAAGGTGGTTAAATGTGGCAGGCGAACAGGTGGCTCTGAAAGCCCCCCGAAACGTGAAAGGTGCTGTTAAGGGTCGGCCGCTGGCAGTTTTTTCATTTTTGCCGACGTTCTTGAAAAGGTTCTTGGAGTTGCTTTACTCAGGTTTTCTTTTGTGCTTTGGAAATTCTGAATCACAAAAGGCTGGCTTGTAGTCTGTCCGTCCGAATCGCTTCGCCGACCACAGTTTCAGTGGAAAAATCTTTCCCAAAGGTCACGACTGTAGGCCTTTCTTCAGCAACAGGGAGGGTAGTGTTTAAGGCTGTTGCCTTGCAATCCGAAGGTTGTTGGTTCACACCCAAATCCTGCTGCAGTGCCCTTGATAATGGGCCCTGAACCAATGTAGTAAGAATACCTTGCTGTGTAGCTGGGAAAATCAGTGTCATTTTAAAATATAAAAAAGTTGCTTTTGTCAGGAGTCGCCTAAAAAAAAAAAAAGGTCAGTATCTAACCCCAGTAATGTTCAAAATTGTGATTTTTTAAAAAAAATTAATTTGGTCCCCCTGTAAATTTTATATTAATTTGTCATACAGTCCCAAATTTGCTCCTGAAAACAGACCGAATATAAAAACGAGAAAATGAAATGACTTTTTCCATTGTTTCTTATAGGAAAAAAGTCCAATTTGTTCCAAGCTGCTCCCAATCACCCCCAAATTCACCCCACATGCTTCACATATAAGGAAAAATTTATATAACACATTAAAATATCATGTTGGAATTTAAAAAATGACAAAATAGACTTTGATGGTATGGAGTGGCTTGAGGGATGAAGACAATGAATACAGTAAAAACCTGATTCTCCCACCTTCCGCTTTATCCAACACACCAGCGTGATGTGGACCATCGCAGGGCCAGGTCTCCTCTCAGCTCTGCATGGAGTTGAGGCGCGTGAACGTTTGAGCTACACTCCTTTCTGTTGTTTTTCGTCAGTCTCAGGCCGTCAGTTTCACCACGTAAATAGAATCTTTTTCTGTCGAAACGGCTCTTGCAGCACAGGCTGTAAGTCCCGACTTCTGTTCAGTGTTGCGGTTGTTTCACCCCACGTCCGATATTTACATATTAACCGACTTTTGCTTATCGGAACTTGTCAGGTAATCAGGACTTTACTGACGTTGAAGCTTTAAAGCACCTTGGTGCAAAACAGAGGACTCAAACTAGACCGTGATTCAAGAATGTTCTGGAGAGCGCGAGTGTGCCTTTCCCCACAGTGCACTGCAGCTATCAGTCTCCAGCAGCTGTTTGGCACAATTTTCAAATGTGATCTCGGTGCGGATGCTGCAGAGGCCGGATAAAGAGGAAATCCTGAGCGATGAACGATTAGGCGGTGTTAATAAATACTGGCTGGATAAGTGAAAACTGAATTTGAGCAGAGCAAAAAAATGGGGGATGAGTGTTTTAACCAGACAGGAGGAGGGTCGGAACAAAATGGCATCGTTGGTGAGCTTTGCTGGCGTTTGGGCGTCACAAACAGAACCTTCTTCCTTGCTGCCTGTGGACCACACACTGTCCATGCCTTTGCTCCCAGCATGTCGCTAATAAAATGATGACATTTTTAGTTCTCGAAACCTGTTCTTCTGAATTCCTGTAAAGCATGAATTGTCTTTCTTCTTGGAAACCCGTGGCGGTGGATTGATTTTTTTTGCCCCCTCCTGCACCCTTGGGGTGTTATTACCTGACGTGGTCTATCTGCGTGTGCTTAGCAGAGCCGTAGACAGGCTGTTTAATGCATGACATCTGGTGGTTAAATATGCAGAATTACAGCCTGAAGGTTATTGGCTTGAGTCTCACCTGAAGACCTTGCTGTTTTACTGTTAAAAAAGGTACACAGTCTGATTTGCTGTGGAGTAATATGATGCTGTATAAAGTGAGAATTAAAATATCAGTTGCTTGGTGTGAAAATGTTGCGTTGTCAGCTACCGGATATAAGTGTGTATTCCTCAGGTGTTCCCTGTGCCCCCTGTTGTGTTTGTGTGTTCCTCAGGCGTGAAGGTTCCTCGCAACTTTCGACTCCTGGAAGAGCTCGAAGAGGGTCAGAAGGGCGTGGGAGACGGGACAGTGAGCTGGGGTCTGGAAGATGATGAGGACATGACCCTCACACGCTGGAGGGGCATGATCATAGGGCCACCGCGGGTGAGCACTTCACCGGCCTTGATCCACACAGCGCAGAGTAAAACCATGAAAAAGGGTTTAGCTGTATTTGCGGCAGGTTTTGACGTCTTTGTGCGAATCTCTGGAGTTGGGGAGAAAACAAAAGAAAAATATTCTGAAATAAATCAGTTTGCAGGATAAACTCAAAAGAGTTTGAGTTTGAATTGCACTCAGCCCTCATATAATAGGGACCCATGCAACAAACCTTTACAATGGGTTATGAACGTATGCACCCTCTTCCCATACAGCAAACTTATTATTTGGTACAAGAGCATTTTTATTCAGATACACAGTCATTTTAATTCCACAACAGAAATCTTGTTTTCACTCGGCGTGGAATGTAGATTCTATGCTTTAACAACAAAGCCACCACAGTACTATATATACCGCCTACATTCTGTCACATTGACAGTCTCAACCAATCACAGGTCTCGATTTAGGTAAAAATGATCTCAACTGAGATTCAATAGTATTATTAGTTTGTTCAGCTGACTTTTTCAAATTAACTTGTGGCGTTAAGCTACCAGCAGCCATTTACACAACAGGGTAATTTTTACTGCTCAAGGGTGCTGCAGCAGGGGGTTTTATCTAATAATTCCTGTTAGTAATGCTGCGCCAGGCCTCCAACAACATAGTGTCCATGTGCTTTGTGTGAAGAACATAACCTGTGATCTTGATTTTTTTTTTTTTTTTTTTTTTTTTTTTTTTTTTTTTTCCCCCCTTTTTTCCATAAACATCCCTAACCCAAATTTTTACCAAAATCTTTGATNTTTTTTTTTTTTTTTTTTTTTTTTTTTTTTTCTCCCCCCTTTATGCCATAAACATCCCTAAGCCAAATTATTACCAAAATCTTTGATAAAGGTTCCTGGATGGAATATGGTCATTAATAAGCAGCTATTGATATTTATAGGCGATTGAAAATATAGCTAGAAAGAATTATTTTTACATACTTATGTGAGGAATGAGTGTTGTGCATATTAGATGTTTGATTTTACATTCTCAATTTAACGGACCTTGATTTTATGGATTTAGGATTTGAAGGGTGCAGAATTATTCCAGGAAAAAATTAGAAAATCATTTATTTTGGAAAAAAGTAATATAAGGGAACTATAAATATTTAATTTTAAGCTCAGTAAAGCACCATCCAACGGTCTCCGCTGCCAGTGAGACGAAGGCGGTGCGACGCCCCTAGACCCCCCGTAGCACCTCTCTAATCCAGTCGTATCGGCTCCTTATTCACCGTTTTCTGCATATAATTCACTGCGCTGTATGTCTGTTTCCGTTACAGCGCTGACTTTATTGCATTTTATTACCCACATTGCATGTTTATGACACCATACATGAGGGTGTAAATGGGTTACTGCAGCACACAGTGCAGCACCGTGGTAAAAAATAATAATCGGCTTAAAATACACTTTTACACATTTTATGGATGTTTTTGCTCCATCTGAATACCAGCTCCTTCAATATAGTCTGGAAAATGGAAGCTAGACTGTAGTTTATAGATTATAAATAAGTACGAACAGATTGAACTCCTGATTTATCTCCGGGTGGCAGAAGTGTGTTAGTCATGTTTCCACTAATTCCAACAACAGTTGTTTTGTCCCATCAGATGTTTTTAAACATTTCACATACTGTTCTGTGCTATAATGTAATTGCAGGACCCCACGTGGCCCTTCACTCGCTTGCTCGGCTGGGGGTCACGCAGTGTTTTCAATAAGATTTTTAACACCTTTTGCCAGCAAGTTTTAATTAAGTCCGGTTGTTTTGCCAAAACCGTTGCTGACGTGTCGGCCTTCGCGCCTCCGTGTGTCTGCGGCTCGCAGACAATCTACGAGAACCGGATGTACAGCCTGAAGGTGGAATGCGGCCCCAGGTACCCAGAGACGCCGCCTTTTGTCCGATTTGTGACCAAGATCAACCTGAATGGCGTGCATAATTCCAGCGGTGTGGTGAGTGTCACCCCACCCCCGTGAGACCTGCAGTTACACAGTCTACATTCACACGCTTACAAACGCTGGGGATTCCAAAACATGTCAGTCATCCCATACAAAATGTTTCAATGTACATGCCTTTAATACAGGGTTTCCTTTTTTCATACATTAACGTTGTGTTATGCTTATATTTCTGATGGGTGGCACCCAGTCTGTTGGATGAACCGCACAGAATTAAGCATTCAGTCATTTTTTTATGAGAATCCTGTTTTGGAAACATTTCTCCCCAGAAACATTTTTATTACGGCAAATATGTAAGACTTATTTCTTTTTAACAAAATGCATCATGAGCGAAATGTGTCTCAGTCACAAGAACAGGTCTTGAGAACCAAAGGAAGACGACTGGGTTTCCCAACTGTAAATGGACAGATATTAGAGGTTAAGAAGCAGGTTTACGATGGATGTTTGGGTTATATATAGTCCACAGTACCATGCAGTTCATGCTAATGTTCTGGAACATTCCTCAGTATAAATTGTTAGTAAATGTGTTCAGCTAACTTACTGCAGAAAGTTACAGCACAGAAAATATTAAGTTGCCATATTTTTATTGTCTAGTGTCTTATCGTCAGTGTTTTTTTTTTTTTTTTTTTTTTTAATTATTTTTTAGCATTTATAAGCTGCATTGTTGTTTTAACTCAAACCAAGCAGAGGTTGCCTTTTGTGTCAGTGATGGCTCGGGTGTGTAAGAGGACTCTTACGAGGTGTGTGTGTGTGTGTTTGGGTGTGGGAGAGAGACTGCTGGGTGTCTAGGTACAGTACTGTGCAAAAGTCTTAGGCACCTGTGGGAAAAATGCTATAAAGCGAGGATGGTTCCGGAAATAATGCCACAAATACTCATCAATCAATAAACCTTGTAAAAAGTGCAGTAAACAAAAAAACCTCAGTCAGATCAATATTTGGTGGGACCACCCTTTGCCTTTAAAACAGCATCAGTTCTCTTATGCAAACTTGCATGCAGTTTAAGGTGGAGGTTGGTAGGTTCTTCCAAACATTTTGAGGAACTGGCCACAGTTGTTCTGCAGACTTTGACTGTCTCTGCATGTCCTCCCAGACTGACTTGATCATGTTGAGATGAGGGCTCTGTGGGGACCAGACCATCTGTTGCAGGATTCCTTCTTTTTGCTCAAGATTGGGTGTTTGAGGTCATTTTCAGGCTACACATGAATTTGGGACCAACCAGAAACCTCCCTGATGGTAGATAAGAATCTGTACTTCTCAACACACATTGGAGTTGCACGCCTAAGACTTTACACAGTACTATAGCTCCTGCTCCTGGCATTATACCCTTTCTCAGTTAGGAACACACAGATGGTCAGATGTGGAGTCCTAGTGATGTCCAGCCCCAAAACTGTGCCTGCGGAGACTTCGCTTCAGCGTGATGTAGTGGTGGTGGGAGCAACACGTTACGCAGGGTTTTGGTGGTGGCGCCAACAAGTCCAGGTACTCCTGACACTATGCCTCACCCTCGCAGGTGGACACACGGGCAGTGTCGGCCCTGGCCAAGTGGCAGAACTCGTATAGCATCCGCGTGGTCCTGCAGGAGCTGCGGCGCCTCATGATGTGCAAGGAGAACATGAAGCTGCCCCAGCCGCCCGAGGGCCAGATCTACAGCAACTAGGCCTCCTTTGCACCGCCTGGCCCCTTCTCGGCCCCTCCCCATCTCCAGTCTGCTTCTCTTTCTCTTCTCTTCTTTTCTCCATTCATCCCTCCCACATTCACCACTCCAGCGCGTCTCTGGAGCTCTCACTGGACGCGGGAGAAGATGAAGACGATGCCTAGATACCGAGCCCAGTCCTTGCCAGACCCATCCATCATTTGAACACTGTACATCTTAACTAATCTTTTTTATTATTATTTGTTAAAAATGCAGGTTGTACTATAACATAAATCTTATTGCGTGTACCACTGCGTGTGATGTGTTTTTCAAAGGAGGACGGGTGGGAAAATGGTCTGATAGCAGAGCGCTCCTTCTTCTTCGAGGGATGTGCTGGCTGCTGATCCGTGCGCCAGAACTTTGGCTGAACCGTAATCTGGTCCTCAATTTGGACCCACCAGGAGACTAAGCTGGCGTGGTGACGACGCAGATCGGGGCACTGGGCTGTCCGTGTCTCAGCCAGGTATCAAGTAAATCGACACGAACGGCCCGTGGAAGACATCGCTTATGTTACCTTCAGTCGTAAGAGGGATGAGTTCTGTCACGTGATGAGTACTGCATTTTGGGCGGTCCTCGTGTCAGACCTGAACCGTGCTGTTAAATAAGCGTGAGGGGGACGTCTGTTACGCGTGTTGTGCTTCTGTCTTGGCGGTCTGATGTCCACTTCCTGTGCCTGGGGTCTTCTGTGTGTTACAGTGTGCAAGAAGTCACTGGAAAAATATTTTTCGGTCCAATTTTTTTTAATTTATTTTTTTTATTTCCGGACCCCAACCCGACAGTGTGGGACACAACTGTGGTTGTATTAATACAGAATAGGGCTGCAACTCTCCACTATTTTAAAAATCAAATACCGGTGGTTAATCGAATAATCGGATAAGAACAAACCCTCTTGCAGTTTGCTAACCAGCGATACAAGATATACAGGAGAGGAACATCATGAAAAGTGTTAAAATGAACAATTGCTTTGTTTTGTTTTACGTTTTAATTAAGTTGCTCATTTACCTGAAACGAAAATATAAAGCGTAAACCAGCAAACGGGCGGAAGTCTATTTTAAATTGCTTTCCAAGCAACCAAAAACGGATGAAACTAAATCAAAATGAATAAATGGGATTGTCGTGAATTTTCCACAGCGACGGGCCGAACGGCGACGAACCAAACGCTCAACTGGCGTTTTCCGTCTCGCCGGTTTGGTTCGTCTGCACGTCTTTCGTCGCCGCGGTTTAAATAATCGAATTGCTGGAGGAATCGCTCCAGCCCTGAACCCATTAACCTCACGCGGTGTGGGTTTAACCACGGTTCCGTCTCCCCGTCTCGCCTCCGCCTGTGTGAGAGCGGCGTCAAAGGCACCGCGTTCCAGTTCCGCCTGCGTTTTGTTGGTATTTTACCGGGTTTTTTCCCTGCGATTGTTTGACCGGAAATGAACCCGTGTGTGATTGTGGACGGCGAACTGGCCACACAAAACGCTGCACACAATTTGTCACAACCGGCCTCTCAGTGGGAAAGGGGGGGATTTTTACAAAAGCAAAATTGTCTTTTATTTAAACCTTCTAATGGGTCTTTTTTTTTTTTTGAGGCTCCTTCCTTTGAGAGCAGTCTGAGACTAACCTGGCTGTCGTGTTGTATGACCAGCTTTGGTTGGAACAGCGATGTGCTGCCTTCCTATTTAGGTAAGGTCCTGGAGCTCCTTCCTGCAGCCCCTCGTCGTGTGACTGTCGAGTCGGGACCTCACTGAGCGCCGGGCTTGGCCAAAAGCATCAGCATCACCCTCGGTTCATCCCTCCTGTAGTTTTCCGCAGCTCTGAACCACCCGGTTTGCAGAACACCCCCCCTCCCCCAGGTGTGAATGCCTAAGGACAGGTGTGTTCTTCCAACACGTTCAGAAGCAGTGGTTTGAATTAGGTCCTTTAGGCCCACCATCGTGCACGGTGACTGAGTGGCGTGAATTACCCTTGGGGTAGTGTTTTTTTTTTTTTTAAATGAGATAGAAGTGTGTTCTTGTGCTTCTACATGCATTTGCAAATAAATATGAACCCCCCCCCCCCCTTTCTTGGTCATCACTGTTACACTGAGAGTTTTGTTCTAACAGCCTTTGCAGTATCAGGAGGTGGGCAGCTGTGTGTTTTTGACCCCACCCAGGAGGAAGGAGGTGGTGTCAAACTACCTCTCGGGGGAACCCGGACGGGGGGTCGTGGGCCGTCGCCATAAAGTCAGCTTATCGATTTACCCGCGGCTCCCGGTCCCGCGGTGTCGACGCAGATGCTAAAATTTGAACCCATTAACACGCGGTCGTGCCCCAGCGGGGGAGCCGCAGTTAAATCCCACGAGGAGCTGTCGATAAATAACCGCATTTATTCTTCTGTCGAACTTTCCGAACTCGAAATGCCACCAAACAGCTCGTAAACTTCACCTCCCTTTTCGCCGTGTTATTCCATCAGTGCCGATGTCGGCGTTTGTGGACGTCGCTGCGTTTCCGGTTACGATGTGGTCCGCTGTGGTGCAATAAGGCCGTCGGTCAGTGGTGGCCAGTTTGGAAAAAGCGATCCAACCTGACCGTTCAAAGCGCTGCCGAGTGTTCGGAATATAAATGCAACTTTTTTTTTGTTTTGTTTTTTAAAATTTTTTTTGTTAGGCGAGTTACTTCACTGCTGCTTCCTTTAAAGTGAAGACGATGCCTTACGAGGACTGTCTTCATGTAAGCAAAAGAAAAAAGTGGCATTCGACTAGTAAGTTCCCAGACATGAGCAGAAGAAACCCCCATAACTTTGCACGTTAAAGCAGGTTAACTTTCGTCTCGGCACTTCGGAAAGTGGCGGGGTTTCCTGTGGGGGGAAAATGGAAGAAAGGCAAAATATTATGACTCTTTACTAACAAAATAAGTCGAGGGACAAGTAGCTTCAAAACTGGAGGCGAGCAGAACGCAGAAGGTTTCGCTCACGGGAGGGGGTCCTTCAGGGCCACGTGTGGTTCTCGACCTCAACTGTTTGAAAGAAATCTGTATAAAGGGGTGAAACTGTAAGCGGTGTGAACTGTGGGTGTAAAATGTCTGCTCGGCCGGAAACGCTGGAGTTCATCAGTATTTATGAAATCTCATTGAATCCTAAACGGCGAAGTTAGTCCACCAGCAGTGCACCTCCTTCAGGTGGACAACAAAAGTCGATGCTTATTCATCTTGGCTGTTGGGAAATTGTTCTTCCACCCCCACCTCACCTGGTTTGACCCTGTCCTCCAAATTCCACTGTCATTATGCCAGAAAAGTTTGTCGCGTAGTTTATTTTTAACCTCTTACAAGCGTTCGCATCCAAGGACTCGCAGGAAGGTTTCTTCTCATTCGCAGAGCCACATAATGCTTCCTTTCACGCTGTATCTGTTTTCTCGCTGTCATGCGCCCTCATGCCTGATTCTCGCAGTTACACCTTGTCTTTCCTCTACTGCTGTTTCTTCCTTCAAGTCAAGGAAGAGATTTAAAAACCATAAAATAGCCAGAGGAGAGTTCAGTGCCTCCGCGCGCGTACACACACGCAGTGTATTTGAAGGACAAGGAGGAGGGTCTTCTAGTTGAGGCTGGACTCTGGGTGAGTCACGTGGGAGCTGCCCTGTGCACACGGGAGGAGAGACGGCATCGGCGCCCTGGTTCGCGTGGACGGCCGCAGCATACAGGTGAGCGCGGGGACAGGTGGGACGATTCGTGGGCTGCGGTCGCGCGCTGCTGAGGTCTGCAGGGTTTCAAAACGCAGAAGGACGAGCCTGTAAGGGGGGCTTGTGCTGGGTTGTCTGGACCAGATGGTTCGGCTCCAGCAGCTTCACACTCGGGTGCGGTTGCTTCTTCATGGCTTCCTCCATGGCAGTAAAATATGATCCACCTGCTGGGTCTGCGCTCCCTTTCTGGATCTTCACGGATACTATTCCAGTGGGTCTCAAACAAAGAAGCTGAAATCAAATTATCGCTTTTTTTGAATTGAAAACCGAAACTTGAATGACTTGCTGAGGTTTATATTTATGCTGCTTAAACCAGTGCTGATTTTAAATGTTTTTTTTTCCCTTCCAGTTTTCCCGACACCTTGTCGTTTTTCCTAAATGCAGATCTAGTGAGAACTTGAATAGTAACTCGTATTTCGCCAAACTGTGTCACCCTTAAAGTGGCTGCATGCAGTACCTGAGGACTGTTAGCGTTTAACAGGTGGACTTTTGCTTTATTGCTGTATCTCAGCAAACAATATCGCCTTATGCAACTGTTCTGTTATCAGTTCTCTGTGTCGTGGTCGGTGTGCAGATGCTCGTATATAACAGCAACTGGCTTCTGTGGCCTTGAAAAACAAACCTGCGCATGAAGAGCAAACAGAGCGAGCTGTTTAGGAGTATAGACAGGTGTTCTTCTCTATGACCTTATTTGGATGCAAGTCAGAAAATACGGTGCCTATAAGAAGTGTTCACCGCCCCCCCCTCAGATCTTTTCATGTTTTAGTGTTTTACTTTACTTTATTGTTGGACGCCGATCATCAGAAAAAGACTTGAATGTTGACGTGAAAACAAATTTATTGTAAATACTAAGCGCACGATTGCCTAAGTATTCACGCCGTTCAGCTTAGTCTTTAGCAGAGGCACCTTTGAAGGCCATTGCAGCCTTGGGTTTGTGAGGATGGGTCTCTGTCAGCTGTGCACATCTGGACACTGCAGTTTTCCCTTATTCTTCTGCTCAAGCTCTCTCCAGTTGGATGGGGACTGAGAGGAAACAGCTGGATTGAGGTTTGGGCTGTGACTTGGCCCCCATGGAACATTAACACGATTGTCTTTAAGCCATTCCTGTGTAGCTTTGCCTTTGGGGCACGTTTGGGGTGAATCTTCTCCCAAGTTGCAGACTGCAGCAGGGTTTCTTCCAGGGTTTGCTTACATTTAGCTGCATTGATTTTGCCCTCTGCCTTCACAGTCCTTCTAGGACCTGCTGAAGAGAAGCATCCCCACAGCACAACGCTGCCACCACCACAATTGACAGTGGGGGTTAGTGTGTTTCTGATGATGGCATAAAGTATGATGATCAAAAAAGCTCCATTTTGGTCTCCTCAGACCGTTGAACTTTCTTTGACTTGATCTGATTCTTCCACATGCCTTCTGCCAAACTCCAGCTGAGATGTCATGAGATGTTTTCAACCGCGGGTCTTCTCTTTGGCCGAAGCACCCGGGCAATAGTTACGTGTGCAGTCTTTCCCATCTCAGACACGTGTAACGCCCTCAGTTGCCATCGGTCTCAGGTGGCCCCCCCACTAGTGTCCCCCTTACACAGTCACTCGCTTGTTGAAGACATCCTGCTTTAGGCAGATTCAGAGCTGCTCCCTGTTCTTTCTGACTTACTTAACTGCACCCTGAGGGACATTCAGTGAGTTGGAAATTTTCTTGTACCCGTCCCCTGACTGGTACTTTTCAGTAGCCTTTTCACAGAGTTGTTTGGAGTGTTCCTTTGTACTCGTATAAATATATATAAAATTCTGCACAGTTATCTATTGCCAGCATTTTGGTCCCTTCTATCCTGAAAAAAGAAACACATTTAAAATCAAAATGTATAGTAAACAAACAGTTATTTCCGTACCGATTGAAACATCAAAACAAAAAAAATTATCGACAGTTCAACTTATCTATATATAATGTGTAGGTAAAGAACAGATGTTACACAGGTTCTCACATTACTCACGGGTGGATGTTACTACCACATCAGGAAAGTTATGGTGAAGTTAGAGGTAAAATAATCGATGGTGTTCTTGTAGGGAACCTGGGTGCAGAACTTGAGTGTAGCTCCATGCTGTGACCCACCATGGGTCTTCTGGTCCACGTGCTGTCCTGTGCCTTTGGCCTGGGCTCCTGGGTGGCCATCAATGGCCTGTGGGTGGAGCTGCCGCTCATGGTGAACCAGCTCCCTGAGGCCTGGGACCTGCCCTCTTACCTCACGGTCATCATCCAGCTGGCCAACTTGGGCCCCCTGTTCGCCACACTCGTGCAGAAGCGCTGCCCCAGCCGGCTGAAGGAGCGTGCCATCATCTACGCCATCCTCGCTACGGGGGTTATGGCCTGCTTCCTGCTGGCCTTCTTCTGGGCAAAGACAACGGTGGTGGCCGGGTCTCTGCACAGCACCGCCTTCCTCATCATCACCTTCTTCCTGTCTCTGGTGGACTGCACCTCCTCTGTCACCTTCCTGCCTTTCATGATGCAGCTGCCGCCCAAGTACATCACGACGTACTTCATCGGCGAGGGTCTCAGCGGCTTTGTGCCTGGCCTGGTGGCCCTGGGACAGGGCGTGGGCATTACCAGGTGTCTTAACGTCACCGGGCCCTCGGACAACGAAACGCACGTGGAAACCCAGTACCTGCCTCCCCACTTCTCACCTCAGGTGTTCTTCTTCTCCCTGGCCGCCATGACGGCGGTCAGTCTGACGGCCTTCACCCTGCTCACCAGGGTGCCACGCACGTTTCAGCTAGTCACGGAGAACGTCGCGAGTGACCCGGTGGCCTCGATATCTGCCAGCTTGGATCACTCCGCGAGGCACAGCTCCGCCACTGAGCACACTCAGTCCAGGCCCTTGCAGGCAAAGTCAAAATACTCGAGGGGCCAGTTTGCCTTCATTTACTTCCTGGTGGTGTGGGCGAACGGGCTCACCAACGGCCTGCTGCCCTCGGTGCAGACCTACTCCTGCATGCCCTACGGCAACATCGCCTACCACCTCTCCGCTGCCCTCTCGTCAATGGCCAACCCTGTCGCTTGTGTCATCGCCATGTTTCTCCCTGAAAGGTGAGGAACGGCTCCATAACGTGCTGTTATGAAACCTGCCGTGACTGTTTGCCATATCTGAGGCTGTCTGTGGCTGGGTGTCACCCAGCGCTCCTGCCGTGGTGTCACTGTGCTGTGCTGCAGGTCCCTGGTGTCCCTGGGCTTCTTCTGTGTGGTCGGGACTGGCTTTGGCGCCTACAACATGGCCATGGCTGCCCTGAGCCCCTGCCCTCTGCTCCAGGGTACTGCGGTAGGAGAGGCCCTCATCGTGAGTGCTTTCACCCCCTCGGCTGCTGCCTGTGGGCCGGACCTCATGACGGGTTTTGGGACGCAGGTGGCATAATCCGTTACGTGACACGAATGCAGGCAAACGCACATTTGACTTCACCGAAGACCAGACGCTGCGGTTATATATACAGTCACCTCTGGAGTTACATGTCCGATTGGTTCCTGAAAATCAGAAGAGTTGTTTCAATTATTTATTAAGGGAAAAATAATAATCTGTTCGCGGCCCTTCAGAAATCCCCAACACAGGAATCACTGCACACGCACCCACGTACACTCTCTCTCTCTCTCTCTCTCTCTACATATATATACAGTCCTGTGCAAAAGTCTTAGGCACCTGTGGGAAAAATGCTATAAATGCGAGGATGGTTCCAGAAATAATGCCATGAACACTTATTAATCAATAAACCTTCTAAAAAGTGCAGGAGACAAAAAAACCTCAGTCAGATCAATATTTGGTGGGACCACCCTTTGCCTTTAAAACACCAACAATTCCCTTATGCAAACTTGCATGCAGTTTAAGGTGGAGGTTGGTAGGTTCTTCCAAACATTTTGAGGAACTGGCCACAGTTGTTCTGCAGACTTTGACTGTCTCTGCATGTCCTCCCAGACTGACTGGATCATGTTGAGATGAGGGCTCTGTGGGGACCAGACCATCTGTTGCTGAAGATAGTTGTGTATGACTGAGATTGGGTGTTTGAGGTCATTCTCAGGCTGCACATGAATTTGGGACCAACCAGAAACCTCCCTGATGGTAGATAAGAATCTACCTGTACTTCTCAACAGACGTTCAAGTTGCATGACTAACACTTTTGCACAGTACTGTATACATAACTATGTATGTATTTATAGTAATACTATATATTATATTACAGTAAATCCCCATAAGTGGGGTTTTCTAACTGTGAGGTTAATAAAGTACAAGCTTTAGGCAGCTCTTCAGTGACTGTGTGAGAAGAAAAAGCAAGACGTTTTTAGTTTTTCCTGTTCATTTTAGAGGTGTGGGAAATGTAGTAACGCAAATATAATAAAAAATAAATAAATACTGTATAATGGGTTCATTCAAGACAGGAATGTGGGCAGACAAACTTTGCCCCTCCTTTACCGCTTAAGTATTAACAATAGTAATAGTAACGTTTAGCCAAGAATACGTGGTTTTCAGTGAATCTGCATGTTTGTCGCAGGAGTAGCGGAGCTCATCTACAGTCACAGTGAAACTGGTTCCTACAAATGGCTCCAATGCTGCAGACTCAGATATCGGGAGGCCTTTTCCGTTATTTGTTACGAGGAAAATTATTATTTGTGCCTTATTATTTATTATTATTTGTATTTTTGTTGGATGCAGTTCCACCAATTCTCAATTTTTCGCTCGGCTCGAACTCGTCCTGCCGAGTCTCCTCGGCTCAGCCTGTTTGCCGTCAGTGAAGGTGGATCTCAGCGTCCTGATATTATGCAGTATGAAAAGATTTAGCTGTTGTTGCACTTTTGCATGTATGGAAACTGGTTAGATATTTGTCTTTTGGTGGATCTGAATCTTTCCTGATCTTTTGTCACCAGGTGCTGTCGTGGGTCCTGTTCATTGGCGCTCTGTCCTACGTGAAGGTGATGGTCGGGGTGATCCTGCGCAACGAGGGCCACGGCGCCCTGGTGTGGTGCGGGGTGGCGGTGCAGCTGGGCTCCATGGTGGGGGCTCTTACCATGTTCCCCCTGGTCAATGTGTACCAGCTGTTCCAGGCTGGCGACGTGTGCAGCACCACGTGCCCTTTGTGAGGGAGGGCGGCTGATAGGCAAGGTGGGCAGATGGCGCCGCAGCTGCGTGTTGGACTCTGCGCAGGATCTCAGATGCCAAGTGTGATACTGCCGTTTGATCCCCGAAGAAAGTCCTTGACGTGCTTTTGCTTCCAGACACATCTGTGCAAGCGTGCCCCTTGCTGCGCAGGGGGTCGCGGCGGCGCAGGTGCCCAGTGTAAAATATGGCTGCAGGTAGGATTGCACATTTACTGCCGCCACCTCGCAGCCCGAAGGTTGCTGAGTCGAATCCCACTCCTGCTGCAATGGTTGCCCTCAGTGGGTAGAGTAAGAATAGTCTGCTGTATAAGTGAGTAAATCATTGTAAACTTTATGACCTCACGCTGTCTGTCTCCCAGGGCAAAGGTGTCGACAGAACAAAGGTGAGGAATGCGTGATAAGTTAGCAGCTATATCTGAATATGACTCCTAAAAAGCGAAGGGTTTAAATGCATTTTTTCCCCGCCCAAAATTGTCGGGTGACCTTCATGATCTACACCGTTTAAAGCTTTTTTATTTACTAAAACAAAATATTATTGTACCACTAGAGGGCGTCCTAGGACCAGGTAAAAAGTGTCAGTTGTATTAGAGCACGAAACTGCGACCTTGTGAATTTTTATAATACACAGAACATTTAATTTAATTTAGTTATTTAGTCTACACACACACACACACACACACACACACACACACACACACACACACACACACACACACACACAAAGTCCTTTAACGTTCCACAGACTCAGGTTCCTCCTGAAGGCCTGGTACTTTGAAGGTTCAGTCCAGTATTTTTGCTAGGACTGTGCTCTTCTGAACCGAGACTGGTGTTTTCATACCTGGGATGTGATGGAGATGCTCCTCTGCTTAGGGGTCACGAGCCCAGGTGTTCGTCTCACCACTGGGACCACCGTGGTTTTCACCTTCCACATTCTCTGCAGTTCTTTCAGTCCCAGGTGTTTCTCCACCTTCTCACATTCCTTTATTTAGCAGCAACAAGAGATGAAATAATGGTTAAAGCTGCCGCTTCGCAAGCTGATGGTGTCGCTCCTCAAACTGCTGCTGTCTAATATCCTGCTGTATAAAAAGCCAAATAAATACAAATGGCTGGACATTCCTGACGCTCTAATTCACATTTGTCCTCTAAATAAAGCGAGTGTACAGGTGACACGGCTGCCTGTGATGGACCCGTGTAACAAGGTTGTTGTTCCTAGTCTGCTGCTCAGTGATTCTGAGATGGGCTCTGGACCCCTGTGACCCTGACCAGGATACAGGAGTCGCAGACAGTAGGTGGATGGATGATATATATTTGAGTGGAAAATCTGTATTTCACTGAGGTTATTGAGAGAGAAACAGTCAAACGCACCTGTAGCTTTGGTATTTTTAATATTTTCTAAACTGGAACTCAAATTTCTCAGTGACTAAAAAGGTGTGTGTGTGTGTGTGTGTGTGTGTGTGTGTGTGTGTGTGTGTGTGTGTGTGTGTGTGTGTGTGTGTTGTGATTTGGAGAGAAATGATCAGGTTTCTAAAGCAAATGGCGGCGGACAGACACGTATTTTAAAAGCACCTTTTAAAAGCAGTTCATCTACTCTGTTGGCGATAACCTTAAAACCAGTTTAAAAATCACGTTTACTAATTTCTACATATTAAAAATAAACAAACAGTTAGTGGTAGAAAAGGCCATTTTCCCCTTTTCCTCACACAATGCGGAATAAGAGCTGCAGCTCCCTTCCCACCTGGGCCATGTTGGCCCGTTCTTTTGAGACGTCCTGCATCGCTCCTGGCTCGGTCTCGGCGGTGACCCGCATATGGTCATGTCTCCTGGAGGTGCGGAGCGGAGCCAGGTCTCCGCTGAGAAGCAGAGAGCGGCCCCCAGTCCGCAGCTGTCGCCCGCTTGTCCACTTCCCTTCGAGCGGGGCTGTAGGAAGGGGTAGGGTCTGTAGGGTGGAGGCTGGGGTCACCGAGGGACAAAGAGGAGCCGCCACCCAGACTTTGGCTGAGAATGGCAGTCAGAAGGAGGCCGCTTTCCACTGCAGGATGTGTCCCTGCTCGGCCTCCTGGGTGTCCTTCCAGGATTTGGGACCCGTTCGCCACCCCAGGGTCCGGAAGTTGCCGCGTTCCAAAGCTATTTTGACAGCAGGTCCTTGTATTTTTTCCCCCTCAGACATTGTCCCCTCAACAGACTGGAGAGCTGCTACTGTGCATCCACACGCGTGACAGTGAAGAGCGTCAGCGTCTGTCACCCCTACTTACACACCTTGAAGTAACAAACTTTTCTCTGATAGGAACTTTTTTGAGAAGAATATTTTGTTATTATTTTTCATACAATTTAAATTCCAGTCGTGTGCCAAACCATCCAGACAGCAAGCAGACAGCGGGGTGAATAGTGGGGGTCACCTTCACTCTTCTGAAAGGGTGGGAAATGTGTAAAAGGAGCAAAGAGAAGGTGAACCAGCTGTAGGTGACACTATGTCTTCTACATCGACCAGTTTGTGTTTAATAAAAACAAAAATGTAAACTGAATTTTATTAACCCTTCTGTTTTCTAATAGGATCCTGACCACCGCTCCTCCCGGCCAGGAGAAGTATTTAATGTTGGATGGGTGGACTGGCGTTTCTGCACTCAAATCGAAAAGAAACTGAGAAATTTATGTGGGGGGGGGGGGGCATCTCAGAACTCTTGGGTATTCCTTCTACCATAATTTTATTTTATTATAGCTATAACCGAGACTTTTACAGATACTACCCAGAGGTGTCATTATGCGTTTTGGACGGTTGGGGTTAAGTGACCAGATTCGACTTTTGTTCTCCCCTCTGCTGAACTTGTATGTGAAGGAATTAGGAAAAACGAACGATTTAAAATGTAATCTGTTTGTTAAAGTAGGTGGCAATGCAGCGTCTCTGCTGTCGCACGAACGTTTCGGAAGTCCAAACTAGAACGGCGAGAAGCTGGCGGCGGTCGATTTCTTCGAAACGTTTCCTCTCGCCGCGCCCGTGCTTCCGAGGAGCACCGATGCCGCAAACGCGCTCGAGACGTTAACCGCACGACAAGAAACGGACGCGGCGGCTCACATACGTTCAGCAATCTCTGGATGCCGTCCTGAGGATCTGAAATTATTTTTGCGGAAAAAATGGTGACAATACGATGGCGGGAATAATTAGCTCCATTTGTTAATTGGAACATGTCGGCGTGCATTGAAATGCAAAGTGCCAGTTTGTGAAAGTGCGGCTCCTCCAATTTGTCAGATGGCTGCTGCTCCTCCAGCTGGCCGGGAGGGGCCCTCACCACCTGGACCAGCAGCCCTCCTCCGCCACCCGCCCCTGGGCCTGCGAGAGAGAGACCCCGCCGCCTCCGCTGTGGCCTGCGGAGACGGAGAGAGAGGCCCATCTGCTCCGGGGGTGTGACACCTCCAGGACACGGACCCCGTTCTCTGGGGTCCCTCCCTGGCCAAGTGAGCAGTCTGGGAGGCTGTTGAAACCAGATTAACTCCCTGCCGGCCGCCCTCCTCTCCCGGGAAGGAACTCCGGGGCCACTTGTTCACCGCTCGGCCAGACACTTCTCACCTGTGGCTACCGGTGCTGCAGGTTCCCACCTGAAGGCGGTACCTGATACACCAGTAACTTAGTGCACTCAGCAATGGCCCTGCGATTAAAAATCTACCTTTGTTCACAGCTACATTTGGTAGATGTTTTTTCTCCAAAGTGACGCGCAGCTCAGAGTAAACAGCGGCGCATCTCACGACAGACAGAGGGCTTAGATACGCAAACACGGCTTATTTGTCCGAAGCAGCTGCACGTATTCCAGTAGCTGCTGACTGAACTGGTGTAAAAGTCGAAAAATTGGTGTATGAGAAGTAACAGGTGGTGAAACGAGAGGTTTGGAAGGTGTCAGGTGGTGGAAGATGAATTGCCGAAGGCGTCGGCTGTTTTGGAGGCAAATGGGTCCGAATGAAGTGTGTTCTGGAACTTGTTGGACGTTATAAGGGGTCTGGCAGTTCTGAGTGACAGAGGGGGCTCGTTTTACCCCGTCGAGACCGAGGCTGAGAAGCAACAGAGTTTGGATTTGTGACGGAAGCGTGCGACTTTTCTGACTCCGGTGGTGTGTGAGAAATGCTAAGTGACAGACATCTTTTTTCTGGCTAACAAGGATGTATAAGCCCCTTAAATGTTTATTATGCATTGGAGAAAAGGGTCTTCTGGGTGGATACGTGCAAACGTGTTTTGAGGATCGTCTGCCTGATGATCCAAGCAGATGACTACAGTCGTGGGGTAGATGTTCGTGAGCAGCAGAAGCCTTAACAGCAGCAGTGAGTGTCGTGTGAAATGTAGGAAGTGCAGAAGAATGTAGAAGAGCTCAGGGAAGTGGTGGTGCTTTGAGCAGGTGAAGCTCAGGGGTCTCGATCCACAGGTCGGACCCCGTCAACAGGTGGGCGGGCCGCTGCGACCCAGGATGGCGCTGTGCCAGGCGAGCGCGATTTTTATTTACTATCGGATCCCTGCAAAAGGCCTCTGGGCCTACAGGACTCTGGTGGAGAGGTTACAGCCGTGCGTTACTCCTTCACTCGGACCCTCTGTGATGGCCACGCCCCCTTCCCGCTCCGGCTTCCCATCCGGTCCGCGGCCGAGAGCCGCAAACTCCGCCACGGATTTAATGAACTGGCGGCACCTCCCTCCGCGGGGAAGTCAGCGCACACATGCGGACGCTTCCTGACCTCCTATTGTTGTGAGGGGCCGGCAGGGTCATCGGGGACCTCCGCCTCCCGTCCCACGGCCCCCCTCTCTGGGAACTCTTTGTTAGGTAGGTTTACAGTACCGCATATGGAGGGGCCAATTAGGCAGCTGCCCGGCGGGGAGGGGGACACGTACTTGTTACGCTCACGCGCCGAGCTAATTATCGCGCTCACACTGTGATGGGGATCCGCTGCCGCTTGTTGTGCGCAGCGGTGGGAGCCCGTGGGGGTCTCACCCGTGATGGACGAGGGCCTCCGCCCTGGGGGGGTGGGCAGGGGTAGGGAGAGGGAGTTTGGGGTCTACTGCACATATATTCATCCATAATTAAGATCCAGTTGCTCACGGCGCTGCGAGAAGATCTTTGTTTCCCCCGTGAGCAGCTGTAGGAGTGGAAACACTTCCCAGCCTTTGTTGCTTCCTCGGCGGTGGGGAGGTCCGACGCCGGGTACCGCGGTAATGCATGGGAAATGGTTAAAGATATTGATCACCCGAGTCCTCCTGGACCTCAGCAGCTCGGCCTGCTCTCACCCACAGGCCCCCCCTCCGCACGTCCACGGTCCCGTCGTGCGCAGGACAGCTGGCAGATGGGTACCCGGGCTGCCAGCAGGACTGAGACAGGGGGACAGAACGGGGACCGGAACCTGGTCTGCGCTACTGCTGTGTTGCTCAGGGGCCCCGGGGGGTCCAATTAGAAGGAAGCAGTTCTGCGAGCGGTGACAGGACGACGGGAGAGACGAGGACGGCCGGGCAGGGGCGTAAGCAGGGAGGACGCGGCGGCGGCGGGCGAGAACTCGCTGCTGCTGCCTCAGAGACATCCGAGGGTTTTAAATAAAACATCGAACAGCCTGTGAAGTCCTGAGTAATGAGTCCCACAAGCAGGAGGCCGCCAGGTAGAACTTGTGAAAAATAAACGCCGTGATGTCAAAAGGCTCGCGGAAGCGGTCGGCCAAAACTTACAAGACTAACTTAAGAAAAAGCTGCCGCCATTTTTTTAATAACCCCCCCCCCCCCCAAATCACTATGTTGCAGAAGAAATCAGCAAACTTCTCGCTCTCTTTTTCTCTCCTGGACTATGAGGACCCAGCGCTCCTCGCTGGCACAGCAGGCGGCTGGTGCGTTCCGGCGGATTCCGAGTTCGGATGCTTGGGGAGGTTAATTCCGGGCGACCGCAAGCGCATCTTTATCGCTGCATGATTTTTTTTTTTTCTCTCCAAACCTTTAGGACTATTCAGGAGAACCACCTTTATCACTGGGCACACCTGCCGCATCCCGCCGCTTTCCCCTCGACCCACCCGCGCGGCTCAGTTTTCCCGAGAGGTAATGATGCCGATGCAGTTTTTTTTTTTTTTACACCAGGTCACCTCTCAACCCACCTTTTCGTCCCTGCGAACGTGTGTGTCGCAGGAGTTCCGGCGCCAAAGCACATCGAGGAGGCGGGCGAAGGAGGAGCTCCGCTGTGGACACGTTGCGGCTCCCATAGTGGCGCCCCTCGCTGATGGCCCTGCTGTGGTCCTGTAGAGATTTCGTGCTACGAGGTCACCCCCACCAACGCACGGGTCCCCTGGAGTTTAGTTACACTCCGAGGAGCAGCCCCCGGCCCTGTCGGAGCGCTCGGCTGACCAGGAAGGCCCTCGCGCCCGAACACCGTATCGCTGTAAATAATTGATGCTGTCTTTAAGTGCCTCCCCAAGTGCCACTCTGTCATGAGACGGTGGACCATCGGTGGTTCTCCCCTTCTTCCCCTCCTCACCGTCTGCTCCCCCCCCCTCCCCAGGCCTGCAGCACTCCCACCCAGCACAGCTGCTGGGAGGGCTGGGTGGGGGGGGAGGGGTCCTTTGTGTGGGGCGCCAGTCAAGTGGAAAATGGCCCCTCTCCAACGAGAGGCCACTTCAGAGAGCCATCATCCTTTCAAGAGGTCTGATAGCCCCTGACAGCCACAGTGTTAACTAGGAGAGAGTCGGAGCGCAACACGGCCAGCGCTGTGTTTACTGGGGGGGGGGGGGGGC
>UFQX01000147.1:406941-445214 GCA_900497675.1 Arapaima gigas
GGGGGGGGGGGGGGGCACTGTTTATTATTCCCAGGCTTTTTATAATTACAGTCTTCCCTGGTCTTATGAAGGTATTTCTTCTCCGAAGAACCCTTCGTGAGGCACCCTCTCATAAATCAAAGGTGCGGTTTCCATTATTTTCAGCCGTTAAAACTTTTATGCTTAACCGAGCTCCAAAAATTCGTGCCCATTTAAGCTAAAATATCGGTGAATTAAAACGGGCGTAATTACGCCGTAGTTTACATTAGATATTATAACCCGGCGTAACAAGGCAGTTTCCCTTTATTAATGACTCCGTGAGGCTGTAGCTCTACCTGTGCTGACTCGGCGCTTTTGAAACTACTGCGTCTCGGAGACTTAATAAACATCCGCAAAAAGTGAACGTCTCGAGGTTCGCTTTATTGTCACTGTGCCCGACGGAGACTGAAACGTAGCTTCGCCCGGGCCCCCGCCGAACACACGGCACGGCGACACAGGATAGGTCTGAGATGAATAAAGGAGAAGATCGGTGCGAAAACAGCCGGGAGTGATGATCCTGCGGGTGGTGGTCCCAACGCTGTCTGGAGTTCAGCGGCCTGTGGGAAAATGCTGTCCCCAAGCCTGGTGCTGACCTGCAAGCTGCGGTCGGATGGTGGGCGGCGAAGTTCTCGTCGAGAACCTGCTCTTCCCTCCTCTGTATGATGCCAAGTATTTGTGCATTAAAAACACAGCAAACGTACAAGAAATAAAATGCCCAGCTCTTCGACCAAGTAAAACCGCGAGTCAGCAGAATTTTGACATCGGTCATAACCACTGCGTCGCTTACGTCGCGCCTTCTGTTTCGTCGCCATAGTCGATGTCACGCGGGTAAAGTGCACCGCGCAGCTACGGTGACATTGCTCGGTGACGCGACTTAAGTTCACGCAGCCGTTGCGCGGCCAGGAGAGGAGCGGCTTGAAAAGAGACGTGTTTTGAAACCCTTACTGGACGTTGCTGACACGTTCAGCAGCTCTGTGGGACGGCGGGGCCTCATTTTATCACACTGGACGCGAAACCAAGACCCGGTCGTCTTGCGGTGCGGCGTCGCCAAGGAGGTTCTATCGGACGAAGGGTGAAAGGTCACGCCTGCAGGAGCACGTGGAGAATAAAGAGCCCCGAACAGGTCGACACGACGAGGTTCGCGGCACCAAGGCTGTAAAAAGCCGCCGTTTGCTGCCGCCTCGCCGGGTGCTGAGTCGGCATTCGGAGGACTGGTTGAAGAGCTCGGCTACCTGCCCTAAAACCCTGTGGTTTTCCAGCAGTTCTTAATGAACACATCTGAAGCATAAAACCCATTTAATACAATAAGCCCGGGGCAATTTTTAGTCATTTTAATACATTTGGGGAGATATTATCAACAGCGCTGTGGTATTTGACTTCATCGAAGGCTTTCCGCTTAACTACCCCTTACAATGTGTTTTGACCCTGTAGTGATGGTTATGGACCTGGCTAAAGAGCCCGGCGGTGGGGGGTCTTCAGCGGGACGCTCTGGGTCCGGGAGGTGTGTTGAGGCCCTAAATGAACTCGGGGTGTGTGTGGACTTGCCTGAAGGGTCATGTGGGAGGTTTCCAGCCAAGCGCTGCACACCTGATCCCCCCTCTCAGCCTTGGGACTGTGGACATGATAGCTGTCACTGTGAGCACGTGTGTGTGTGTGTGTGTGTGTGTGTTTGTGAGATGAGCCCACGCCTACGTTTCCGTGTGCGAGGACGTGCGTCAGCGCCCCACTTCCGAGGCTCACGTTTCCTCCGGTTTGGCGAGCGGCGCCCGAATTGTCAGGTAACTGAAACGCTCCTGAAACGGAGGCTGAGATTTAAACAGGGCAAACAAGTGCCGGCGCTGCGTGGCGCTGAGGCGATCGAGGATCGTCGCTTCGCTTCAAAGCAGCCCGGGGTGGGGGGGGGGGGCTTAATCCCTCTTTATTCTCAGCGATTTCTGCAGAGAACAACCTTGAGGAGCACATTTGTGGAAAGGGCAGCAGGGAGGCGCGGTGCTGACGGTGGCGTTTTCCGCCCTCCGGCCACCTTATCTCGCGCCGCGTGGTCGCTCCGGCGTGTGACGCCCCTGCCGTGCGCCGGCCCTCAGAAGCTACCGCGAATCCGCGGGTTCCGCCCGGGCCCCCGAAATCGACGGCGGGTCTCGACAATCTCGGCTCTGCCTCCGCGGCGCCGCGATGTTTTCCCGCCACTTCCCCTGTGTCGTTCTCTGCGTGTCCCCGTGACCCCAGAGAAGCCAGATAAGATGGCTCCCGGCGCCCGCGTGCAAAACAACATGTAATCCCCTCCTTTTATTACACACGCTTGAGCGTCGCAGGAACCGCGATACGGGAGAAACGCCGCGCATCAAACAGCAGGGGAGCCTGGATCAGCCAGCGCTTTGGAGGCGTCGGTTCTCGGGAGCTAAAAACTGTCTGACGCCGGCGTAACCGGACCTGCGGAGAGTGTCCATTTGGCATACGACCTTCGGAGATCAAGCGCCCCGTTTCCTAGTCGCACAGACGACATTCGGCCTGGACGCTTTTCCCGACAGCACCGCCACGCTTTCGATACACCCCCCCCCCCCGACGGCTCCGCTTGTTTTTTGCAACCTTGCCTTTGGTTCTGGAACGTTTCGGAGCGTCGGCCCTGCGGTTCGACCCAGCGGCCGTTTAACGTAATACAGCGGTATGTTAATGGAATTGCCCTGTCAAACAGAATTTACTGCTTACCGGTGCTATTAAGCAACATTACAATGAAGCGCTAAAGGGTACAGTTTTGCCATCTATTATGGCATGAAGACATATTAATCTTTCAGGACGATAATTTATCATTTGGTATCGATAACTGTAGCAGCCGAAAGCAAGCGGTGCGGTGATTTCATTTGGGAAGTCAGTGTTGCGTGTTGGTCATACGACGGCGTACGGCTGTGGAATTTGACCCCGGTTTCCCTTTATTTAGCGCTTCCACAAATTGCGCCGGTATTTGGGCAAAACCAGCAGCTTGGCTGCTAGCAAGGTGTCCGCGACAAACTTGAATGAAGGTCATCGCGTTTGAGGAAGAGGACGATTAAAACGTGCAAATAAATTCCCGTCAATTATGCGGACACCCAAAGGGGGACGTCCTCCGGTTCCGTGTTCTCCGGTGCAGCTCATCGGGTTTATTCGTTTGCCCGACTGTACCGTCGAACAGGTAGAGCCCTTGCTGGGGGTCTTCTTGAATTAAACATAAAGAAGCGGCCTGCTGCGCTGAGCGACCTGTGCACGGCGTGTCCTTTGTGAGTTTTTCCTCACGTTTGGACTGTGTGACAGTGAGCTGCTGCGCTGTGCTGAGCTCGAGCGGAGCGTCACACAGCGGTCCGGCCTCGGGGTGGAGGCCGGCGCTGGCGCAGCCGCCCTTCCTTCCTTATCTCGCCCGAGGTGCTGAGGGACGGGCTGTTGAGTTCGGGATCTCCGCTGCACGGGACCTTCGTGCGGGAGGGGGGGCGTCACGCTGCCGTTTTCAGGTCAGCTGAAGGGCTTCCTGGTGCTTTTACCGGATGAATAATTTACCCGTCAGCCCAGGCACCTGGTCACAGCGGAGAGTGTGATGCTCTCTACATCCTCGAAAGGGCCACTGTCACAGTTAACTCCCAGAACCTTCCAGAACCCTTGCAGTTTACCTGGCTGCCCTTCCTAACAGGGACAGATGTGTTGTCCAGAGTGAGGTCCGTTCGGGGGGGGGTCTCCCGTCACATGTGTATCATGTCCCGAGCAGAAAATCTGACCCGATGTGCACCGACAGGCAGTTGTGACCAGATGCGGCCTGAGAGAGGAGGATCGCGTGGCCTTCAGTGGTACGGAGACGGTCCTTCGCACCAATGAGAACTGACCCAAATCGTCTTAATGAGCAGCGCGGAGGGGGCCGTGCGAACACGGCAGCTCTGCCTCCTCCTCAGGACCCCCCCCCAACTCTCCAGACACGCTCCACATGCCTGTTCTCATCCGTCTCCTGTACCTGCCCAGCTGCTCCGACGCCCCGTCTGCAGCAACGTTCCCCCCTCCTCAACTCGCTCGGCCTCGCGCTGGTGTTCGTGCCAGTGCTTAGAGCCAACAACCACGCTGGACGTTTTTTCAGCCCCCCCTTTCACTTTTCCTTTAGAAAAACGTCTCGACTGAAAATGAAAAACATTCGGAACATTTCAAAATTGTCTTCTGTCACTTCTTTTGGTAATAATAATAATAGTAATAACAATAATAATAATAATAAAACATTATGTGTAATGGTAAAATAGTTTTTTTGCTTTTCAGTTCAGCCATTTCTTATTTTCGGTTGTAGAGGGTTGGGAAATAAACACTAAATTCATTCAACACTGACCCCTTTTTCAGACCTCAAAGCTTCGTCTGTCCTGCTCATTGAGGGCCACCTGGGACGGGATGCGACCTCAGTGCTGTCTGGTCCCTGTTGACAGACATTTTTGAGGTAATCACAGTAAATCAGGCTATTTGGACGGTGTAAATAGTCACCTGCACCTTTTACGGCCGCAGGATGGATCCCCGCCGTGTCCGTGTGTCCCCAGCACCTCAGGCTCCATCCCGCACCTGCTCTGCTCAGCCACCTCTGGCGTCACTCTGCTCTCGAACCTATTCTTCACTCTCCCAGCAGCCTGAGAGACTGGGGGGTCGTGGGGGTCCGAAGATGAGCCCTCTGGAGTGAGCTGAGTTTTTTTTTTTTAAACAAGAACCTTAATGCCATCACACCCCAGCTTGACCGCGTTTCCAACGTGGTCATCGCAGGAAGCCAACAGATGGACGCCCAATGGAGATGCTGAGAGGATAAAGCTGGGAGACAGGAAGAGCACAGATAGGGTGGTCTGTTTCAGACAGGAAGTCCATCTGGGGATTCGGCTGTAAAAAATAACACTGACTGAAAGCAGTGAATAGTGTCATTTGGCGCTTTATTAAACCCCGTGTGTGATGACACTCCAAAGCTTTTTTGGCAGCCGTGGGGACCCGGCGTGGAAGGAGAGCGGCGAACCCGGTGTGACGCGGGCAGGTTTCCTCTGCCACCGTGACCGGACGGCGCTCGCGTTTCTGACCGACGGGGTTGTGTTCGGAACTCGGAAACCCGCAGATTTAGCTGCGGGAAGGTTCTGCGCATCAACTCATCGTCGCTGTTGACTCAACTCGGGAGAGAAAGCAGGACGGTTCTGGTGGGGGTGGGGGGGCTTAAGCGGCGAAGCGGTGAATCGGTGCGAAGGCCGAGCAGATGGGCATCAATGGCGCTGGTTGTACTCACTGGTAAGCATTGCTGAGCTTTTCCGTCCGTATTCAGGATCTGCCGTCTCCGGCGTTTCCACCGCTTGCTGTCATAATCAGAGCAAAAAAAAAGTTAATAATCCAGTTTTTTTGTATTTCATTTGTTTATTTTTCTCGTCCAGGGTAACGTAACGCTCCCGATGATACGCCGTGACGTTAACGGCCGATCCGCGAGTCGGGGGGGGGGGCGGAAAATTACCGGCGGGAAAATCGGCACGAACGTGCAGCGACAGGATGACTTTTGCTGCGTAAAAAAAACGAAATAAAAAAAAAACAGGATTGGATGGAGTTCTGAGCGGCTCTGTGAGTTTGTCTTTGTATTTACACGCACGGAACCCATCCCGGCGGGAGCAAAGAGCGTGGAGGGAGGTGGGGGCACGGGGGAGCCCCTGGGACACTGACAATGGTCGGCTCCACATCCAGGTCAGCCGACCCCTCCGGGCTCCATCCCGCCTCCTTTGGCCTGTAAGATCTCCAGAGCAACATCTGCTAAGGTCGGACCTGGTGACACCTCACTGGGTCGAGCTCTTAACTGTGGATTCAGTTTCTACAGTCTATCCTGTCACTGCTCTCACTTGCAGGTCTGAGATGCAGTGATACTCATTTGGATTTAGGTCTGATGTGGCTGCAGCCATTGCCTGCTTTCCAGCAGGGTTAGAGGCCAAGGTGCTGCTGGTAAACACACTGTCTGCACTGGGTTTAAAATTCTCTCCTCCTCCTCAGAGTTGCAAAATGGGTTTAATACCAGCTACTCCCACCTCAGTATGAAGCCAACCGATGGGGGACAGGAGTTGAAAGGACCATCACTGAAGTGTGTGTTAGAGGACATGGTCAAAAAGTGTGTCTTCGCTGACTGCTTTTGACCTGGCTGACGGTGTAGATGTTTTTTTTTTTTTTTTTTTTTAAATAACAGGAGTAGCTGTTTAAAGTAGCTAAAAATAAATTTGCAAGTCATGGGTCAAAACAGCAGAATTTGTTGTCGTCGCACAGGATCATTTGGGAACCTATTTGAAGGCAGCAGCTACGTAACAGCACCGTGGTCTTCGTCTTTTGTTGTTTGGGTCTCCTCTCCTGCGGATATGGTTTTTCAGGTCAGACAAATGCCTATTTTTAATCGGTACGAGATGGACGCGTAACCCCGCTCGCGCGAGGGAGATCACAGAGGAGACGTGGCTGTCGGCGAAGCCTCGAAGGTCTCCACCAGTAATGGAGTTTTAAAGTATCATAACAAACGTTATCGTCTGCCAATGGGCATCGCATTTGCTTCCTTCACTTTACCCACTTCCAGCCTGGAAGTCCCTATTTCAGCTCATCTTTAGATAACGCCGCGCTAATGCGGCATCCTTTAAAGAAATTACAAACGGCCCCCCTGAGTTTCACACTGAGGTTGGTCACGCATATTTATTAGGCTCACGGTCGGGTCCGCATCCCTCCAACGGCAGGGGTCACCTTACCTGGTGCAAAATTAGCCGAGTCTGTAAACTGAGATTATTGTGAACCGCAGCCAAGCGGAGGCTGGATGTTCTGGAAAAACAGCTGGATGGAGGTCGTCTTTGAGAAAACGATCACGTTATGTAAGGTGAGCTCAACAGCAGGCACGGCCCGCGGAACTTGCCGACTAAACGGGATTTGCTCGGGCGACGTGTCCGACTCCTGAGAAAGACGACTTCTTGGCTGCTTTTGCGATAATCCTCTCTCCAGGCCCTAAAGTTGTACTCTCTTTCGTTTTGAGTTTGAGTCGCACGGCGAATGAATCAGCTTTCAGTTGATTCATGCCAATTGCGTGTTTTCAGCGAAACTCATCCGGTGACAGAAGGGCTTGTTAGCAGGTCACCTCTTTTGCTTGAACCCGCAGTTAAGGGGTCTCGTGGCTCTTCGGAGCACTTCGGAACAAGATCAGCGGCATTAGCGCGGACCAGTGGGATTTGACCCCTCGGCCGCACTCTGGATTTCCCAAGCCGATCAATGAGAACACAAGTCAACAGGCCTCGCCGGGAAATTGCACAGGTGTCATTCTGGAACCTCTGGGCCAAACTACAGCCAAGCCAACACCCAACAAGTGATGGGAGGCTGGCCATATGCCTGCTGCTTGTCTTTAAGTGGCGTCCAGACTGCCCGAGGCATCTGACCCGGGAGGCTGAGCAAATCCAGGCTCCATTTTATCCTCGCTGTTTTTTTTCCTCCGTCCTCATATCACTTTAATGCTGGACCCGACTCAAGACGTCTACTGGAGGTTTGTCTCTCATACGGATCACGAGCAGCCTTTGAAGACGAAAGATCCGCTTTAGAGAGGGGAGGAGAGAACCGAGGGCGGGAGGCAAATCGCACGAAGCTTGAAAACAAAAGAAGTCAACGGGCTGTTTCGAAGCTCTCAAGGGCGCAGATGCTTCCATGTTCTAATACACAGTGGCTCAGAAAACCTGAGTCAACTCATTTGTTCGCCCGATTCGGTAGTGCCTGCATATGTTCACGGCAAGCAAGTTGAAGCACTTGGCCTATTTCCGCCGCACACCCCTCTTTCCTTGTACATTAAACATCAACGTCCGACAAATGATCGAAGGAACGTTTCTGCGCATTAGACTTTCTACGCGTTTCGAGGCCCCCCGGTATGCGAGACAATGTGGAAGCTGCACTGAGAGTAAATGCGATTCCTTCTGCTTTTTTCCCCCCTCAGAAGCAGTAACACAACAAGGTGTCTGTGTCTGAAGCTGCCTGTGGAAAGTAAAGGGGGGGGGTGGGGGGTCGCCTTGGGATTTGATTGATTCAGCCGTACCAGCATTGCAGTGTAACTTATATCCTTATCGTCTCAGGCCAAGAACCCTTCCGAACCCCGAGTCCATTAAGGGGGTATTCTCCCTCACAAGTACAAATACTGTGAGGTGAATATATTATCTCAGGTAATAAATCAGGTTGCTCGGGGCTCACGCGACCGGTCGGCTCCCCGGCTGGAGTCGACGTGTCCGTCTCGCCGGTTCCTCCGTACGACGCTTCTTAAAGCGCCGCGAGCCGAAATCGAGGATGATTTATAGATTCAAAATATCGCGGAGCGTTTTTTTGCTCGGGTTTCGGGACTCGATGGAAACCGACGGCTGACGCGGGTCGGCCGGCTCTCCGCTGGCTCTCCGGGGGACGGGCGGGGTAAACTATCCCAGCGTTCCTCTCCGTGTTTAATGCTCCCTCATCTGCATCCGAACAGCTGCTCCGGTGGACATTTAGCAAATGGCGGGCACGGTCCCTCACTGAGGGTACTGCTGTGCCGGGGAAACTGTCTGCGTCGCCTCTTTTTGGTCAGTGACCGTTTCCTTGCGATGAATTGCAGGTTTAAGGGGTCGAATTCCCTTCTGGGGGTTTCGCCTGTGACAATATAGTCTCCTCCGTCTCGTCTGTGAGGTCACCGTAAAGGAATATCGCCACGGGGAACCGTGTCAGGAGAGTCCATTCTCCCCGAGAACACATTTCCAACTGGGCCAAAGTAATTGGTCCGTTATTCATATTTCGGCAATTATAATACCCCCGGGCTGCTCAGACGTTCACGCATGAGCTGGTTACACAGGGGGCAGTCGCAGAGAGCGGTGACCTTAATGTCACTGCGCATCTCTGCGACGTTGGCACTGGATGGGCAAGTGGCGATGAGGTGAGGATATTGAGATGGGTCGTGTGGTTATGAATTTGATATTGAGTTCTGCTGATACTGGTCAGACGGTCCTCCAGGGCGAGGCCTTCGCGGTTCAGGGAAACCTTTTCTTTTCGGTGATGTGGGGACGGGGGGGGGGGGGGGGGTTTTTTTTACTTCCTTTATTTGGGGGACGGGNGGGGGGGGGGGGGGGGGGGGGGGGGGGGGGGGGGGGGGGGGGGGGGGGCGTTTTATTAGCTTCCTTAATTCGAGGACAGGAGAAAAATGTCGGTATTCCGAGTCAGCTCTCTTAGAACATTCATTCTGCACGTAGGGCGTTCGTGCGTGTATCTTGAAGAGGTGTATAAGGATGACAGGCCCGACCGAGGCGCTAGCCTGAATGCAAGAGGCACGTTCCAAAGCCCCCAGTTCTGCGCAGGTGCAAACGTAAGTGTCGTTGCAGCAGAAGAAGGTCCCCTTATGCTTCTCATTTGAACACAGTCTCTCGGACAGTTAAACAGGGGAGACTGAAGGTCTTCATGGGCTTTCAGGAGGAATCTGGGACTAGTGGCCGTTCAGGCAGTGCGCCTGTCAGCGGGTTTGAGTTTTCGATATTACAGGCGACGATCTCGATCCACACGAGACGCTGTGAAACATTCGCCGCTGGCCACTTACGGTCACTTATTTAGCCCTCAGATTAAATCAAAGTTTCGAAGAGGCCTCGAGCGCTTGAAGCCCGGAGGCAACAAGCAGCATTTCCAAAGCGTTGGGTAGGAGAGCAGAATCAAAACCTGACCATCGTGGAGCAGAATGTGGACGCGGGCTGCAGTCCGCGTTCCTCGGCCCACAGAAACACATAAAAAAATGGAAGCGAAATGAACGCACGTTTTGGACACTCTAGATCCCAGTGTTAAAAGCAGCACTTATGCTGATATATTTAGTTTTACCGCACTGTCCTATTAGAGGCCTTTCTCAGTCTGTTTCTTAGTATTCCTTTAAATCGAGACACACGACAGCAGCAGGAACCCCGTGGTAGATAGCTGGAGGCCGGCCATATGTGCAGTGTTTGTCTTCACGTGTCGGCCCATTGCGCAGCGGCTTTACACCGCAGCGCCCCGCCGAGCTCCCTCTCAGCACTGGGGGTGGGGGGGGGGCTCCTTTTCTTCCCATGCATTCACTTTTATTCTTCAGATCTCGCTTGACCTGGCGCCTGGCAGCTTTGATCTGACGTTTGGAAATTCAGCACAGTAAGCCGAGCAAAAGCTGTTTGATGAGCAAATGACCGGAGGAGCATTTAGCATTTAGCTTCTTGGTTCTCCAGGGTTGGCGTGAGCAGGAACGGGCTAAGCAGCGCGTAGCCGCGTATCTTGTCGCCTAAGTTAGTTTTTAAAATCCGGCCTTTTTTTCTGGACGAGGAGTACCGTGCTGTAAAAAACAAACTGGCAAATTTTATATCACTCAAATGACCCGGGTTTGAATCCCGCCTCCAGCTGGAGCACCTTTGAGTGAGGTTATAGATGCAGGAAAAAATACCCTGCCGTATAAACGGGTAAATAATTATAAACCGCTTAACATCCTATGCAAACACCTCCATTTTTGCTGGCGCGCGACACAAATAGCAGCACGTGGAAGTGATGGGAGATACGAGGGAAAATGAACGCATTTGTGGAGCAGTTAGGAGGAGATGTGTTTTGAGCCTTGTTTTGCTCTGAAGGAGAGAGGAAATATCACCAAAAACACAAGATCCTCGGGCACCAGCTTTCTTCACCGGCTGTCAAGAACCAGTGTCACCAAAGGTGAAGAGTCTAGTCCATCTTCAGGCGGCTGATCGAGGACATGTGGGAACAACCAGACTTCCCAGCTGGTGTTCAGCCAAAAAGGTGCAGCCGCACCCCAGGAGAGGAGAGGAACATTGAGTATGGTGATCGAGATCAAGGGAACATTCCAGCAGGTGAGATGGGCGAAACGTGATTTTTGTGCTTCTCCGCTGTACTCAGGTGCTCCCTTTCGTGCCAGGCTGAGCAGCGGATCCCGCGAAGGAGCTGCGTCCAGCTCCGGGGAGGACAGCGGGAAGGCTGCTGACCAGCAGGAGATGAAGAGTGGAGAAGGAGGTTCTGACAAAAAGAGTCACCTGCCCCATTCCTCAACAAGATGGATGCAGCAGCAGCCGATGGCTTCCGGGACGGGTGTGGGGCGGCCAGCCGTCAAGGCCACTGAGTCGGCGAGCCCGCTGAGCCCGTCAGGTCGCTCCGCCGGAGCAGATTACTCAAACCGAGGAGAGACTGTCAGCGCGCGACCAGCACATGGCTCACTGCTCATTTCTAAGGATTTGCCCACCCCAGTGCTGCCTACAAGGAGGCGGGAGACAATACAAACAAAAACAACTGTCAGCCGCCCCCCCCCACCACCACCACCCCCCCATGCGTTCGGCCTTGTCATCTCCAGCACCAGGGGCAGCGCAATTCATCGCCTTTCAACAAGTTGTGTACTTGAGGCACAAAGGTTTCAATCAGATTCCCTCTCTGTCCCTCTCTTACACACACACTGTCATTGCTTGGAGCCCCCCCCCCCAGACGCGCACACTTTCTCGCAGGCGGTGTCACCCACCCCTCCCCCACACTTTCCTTCAGGTCATTGTGAGACCCAAGCAGATGGGTTGGAACAAAGAAGTGAGAGCTGCTAGATCCCCCCCCTCCCCAACCCCCCCCCGCAAGTCCTCATCCCCTCGGCCCCGCAGTATCACCGCGAGGCAGGCCCTGTAATCTCCCAGAGCTTTCAGAGAGGCGATGAATGACCCCAGCCACCGTGGGCTCCGCGCCCAGCCTCCGCCGCCGTCCCTTATCGCACCCTCTGCAGGCCGGCCGCCGCAGCGGCTCCCCCCCTCGTACCACTAGCCTCTGCGGTCGGCCATTTCCACGGGGTGGCAGAGAAAGCGCTAAGATTAATTGGTGCCGTGACTGGCTGACATATGGCCCCCTGCAACATAAAGGGCCTGCATGTCTGCGGTCCGCCGGGTTATAATGAAGTGTACATAAGTTAATTCACTCATCGACTGGCTATTTGTCAGAGCCCTAACAATAACAGCCACGGCAGCGTTTCTCCGGAAACATCCGCGTCGGGGTCGGCTCCACAAAAGCCAGAGTTGTGTACGGTTTCAGTATTCGCTGGTAAATTGCCCGTTTGTTCCGCCGTCCGGAAAACCTCGCGTGGCGGAATCCGCACGGCTGCCGGACACGACGGCCCCCCCCAAGAAGCACGGACACACCTCCGAGGAGCGGTCTTAATCGTGCTTCTCCACAGCATTTTGGGGGCGCAGATCTGGCCGTCAGCTTTCCAGTGTTTGGAATTTTGACTCATCCATCCATAACTGGTTAATCCAGATCAGGGCTGCAGTGGTCCAGAACCTATCCTGGAATCATGGGGTATTAGGCTATAAAACTACCCTTGTCAAAGACAGCAGTCCCTCACAGGGGGGCCACACACAGACACACGCTATAGGCAATTCAGAGGGACCAGTTAACCTGAAACACGTATTTGGACTGATGAAACCTACACAGAAAGGGGAAGAACACGCGAGCTCCACACAGATCGAGGCGTATTTGAACCCACAGCCAAGAACCCCAGGCACTGTGAGGCTCTGTGCCACTGTGCCGCCCTTCCATATAACAAATAAGTTTACAACATCTTCTTCCGGTACTTTGTCGTATTTATGCTTCTGTGGCCTTGTTCTGTTTCTGGTGCGGCTTCTGCACCAAAAGCAGGAGCTAAATATCGAGATGCTGATCCTTCAGTTAATCTGAGGCAAACTTCACTTCAGTCCAGAACAATGTATTTGAGGCCCCTGCCTTCTCCAGCCTTTATTATGTTTATGTTTTATACACGGGGGGGGTCCTTCTATACACTGTCTGTACATGTTGTTTTGCAGATAAAATCACTCCCTATAGATCACGTCTGGCTACAAGACAAAGGACCCGTTTTTTAACCGAGAACCAAAAATCACATAAACGGGTGTCTTTTTATTAGAAGTATTGCCGTCGATGATTCTAAAAGTTATTTTGGAGGAAAATACTGCACTAGCCCACGCTTTTTACGGCGCGGTTTTGTGCGTGTTTCCTACAGCGGTGAGAAGACGGGTCGGTTTTTGCCCCCTGTGGCAGTGGCGTTCATTCCTCCGCGGTGCCCTAAGGTACATACAGCATCGTGAATAAACGTGCTTATATAAAGTAATCTGAAATGTTTAAAATGTTGTTTTTTTTAGGTCCAATTAGAAACATTTACAGACACACACACCCACACACTCACACACACACACACCCACACACACACACACACACACACACACACACACACACACAGGCAAAATTCTCACTTGTTACTTGGGATAAATATAGGTCTCTTATACATTGTTTTGGTTTAAGACGCACTGGGTCTTTATTAGTTTTAAATAGCGGGGGGCTATGTTACAAATATTGCGTTCCATTTAACACATATAATTTACATACACACGCAGCCTGCAGGCCTACAGCGTAACGTGAAGAGCTTCACGGCGAGTCGTCGCAGCGTTTCTCATTTTCCCGAGCGGCGCGTCGGCCTGCCGTTTTCTCGGCCTCGATTCGGCGATCTGTTGCAAGCACAGCCGTTGTGCCCAACACCCGAACGGAACGGCCGAGCGAAGGTGGCCGGTCGCACAGAAAGCCGAAGGTTTATCGCGAACCTTCTGAACGCTCGCCGCCGACGCCGCGGCAAGAAAGCGAACGTAGCGCGAAAGCCGAGTTACGGCGTCATCCGACAAGATGGCCGCCTTGTTACGGGAGCGCTGTCGTTCGACAGGGTCACGTTATAATGAGAGGGGGGCCGTAGTTAACGCATCCGCTCTGTGAGCGTGGCATTCAAGAGTCGCCCAGGCAGCGAGGCACTTCTCTATCGACGCTAGGGTCACGCCGAGCCGACCTCTGTAAATGCCGTCCCGGCGGCTCCTAAGGAACTGTGATGGACAGTAGACCCTCCACTTGGAATAATTGAATCCAGACTTTCCCCCGAGCCGCTATCGATTGACATTGGGCTCTCTTTGAGGACTGCGGCAATTGATCAGAGGAGGCCGAGCGACTGATCCTGTTACCCGCGAGGCGAAACCAGGGAGGGTTGCCTCGCTCGCTCGTCCACCCGCCCAAGCCCGCCACGCTTGGGAGGACGTCGCTCACGGATGCCCCGCGGTGGCATCGGCGAGACACCGGGACCGGTCCAACAGGTGCACCTTTCTCAGCCTTCTTGTTTCTGTCCTGAGAAGTCCCTCTATCCCATTTCCCACGTTTGCTCTGCAAAACCTTCACTCTAGTTATCGGCTCCACATTCTACCGTGGCTGGTCTTCTGACCGCATCCTCTCACCCTGGCTTTCCTATTCCTAGACGCCTTGTAAACTCCGTATAAAAAGGGGGTTTGTTTTGCATCTCGGCTGACAGCTTCTTCAAATCAAAAGCAGCAGCAAGGGTTGTTTCACGGAAGACGTCTGCTTGGAGCAGGAGAACCTGGTTTCTTTAATGTAATTGATGTTTTCCTAAGTGAAGTGACCCACAGTGTTAATCTACTTACACTGATTTACCCATTTATACAGCTGGGTAATTTTTACTGTATCACTTCAGGGTAAGTACTCTGCTCAAGGGTCCTCGAGCAGGAGAAAGGATGTGAACCTGGGCCCTTCAAGTGCAAGATGGCAGCTCTGTTAACCACTCCACCGCCAGGTACTGTCCCGGGGTGAGAAGCACCGTCGCCGTGTGGAGTCAGTAAGAGTCTGAGCCCGGGAACCAGGGGTCAAGTGACGTGAACTCGAGAGAAGGGCCAGGAGCAAGAGCGACGAAGGTCTCGCAAGGATGCGTCCACCCGGGCTCGAGGCACGGCTCCCAGCAGCCCCCCACTGTCCTCAGCCGTCGGTGAAATATTGAGCAGGTACTCAAGTGCTATTTGGCTAAGTGTCATTTAGCTGAGGAGCTCTTACAGCTACAAAAGACACCTTGACTCAAACAGGGCTGACTGTGAACCTCCAAACAGCGCGGACGCCATAAATTATTTACGGCCGAAGAAACATCATCTCCCGCCAACTCGGTCCATCAAAAAAAGGAGAAAACAAAGTTGGCCACGGTTTGGGTCGGGAGCACAAACCTTCAGGGGAACCGGGCCACGCTGCTCCGCCTCGAAGGGTTTCGGAGCCGACAGCTAGAATCGCTGAGTCGCGATGTCCATGGTCCGGTGTGACGCGAAACACCCCACCAAGTAGCGGTTCCACGGGCATTTAAAGTTAAAAATACGGCGACCGCAAAGGTAAAAGTGAAACGTTGCTTCGAGCCACAGGCAGCTCCTGCAAATCCATTCACTGTGTGAAAATCTGAGAAACAAAATGACAAACAGGATTATTTCCTAAACCGTCATTGGTTCCAAACCCAAATCCAAAGCCTTGCTTATGCTGTAGCTTATGAACTAATACAATGTTTATTCCCACAATGCTCAGCACCAGAGAAACGTAAATATGGGACTTTGAGGTGCCGACTGAGCCTCAGACGTGAACAGACGTGTCCGCAGCTGAAAAAATGTTGACCGTAAATTCCGATCGAAACGCGTCGTCGCAACCTTCAGGGGGTTGTGGATGGTCAAACATGCAGATTTTACTTAATGCCTTTTCCTACGAGTCAAAGATGAACCTCACTGTACGGAAGCGGGGTTGGGGGGAGGGGGGGGGGTGAAATGAGCTGACAAGTGAGCCACCGGCGTCGCCGAGGAACGTGGCCGAAAAGCCTCGGCCGCTACGCAAAATGAACTCCGGGAGGCCACGGCCGCCGTCTTTGTTCGAGGGTCTGTCTGAGATGTTTTCTGTTGGGTGGCCCCTGCCAGATCTCCATTAGCTCCTCTGCTTGGGCGCGAGGATGCTCTCATCGCGGTAAATTGCAGGTAATTGTTTGGGGGGGGAGGGGGGCGCTGTCACGCGGGGCGGCACGGATATTCAAACGGGGTGGAACAAGTGTCCCGCTAGCGCCTGTAGCCTTAGCACGTCGGCCCCTTTGTCTCGCCCCCCCAGAGAGCTCCTTCCTCACAGCTGGTCCCCGCTTGCAGCCTTAATGAGGTGGCTGAGCTGAAAGCCCGTGTGGTTTTACCACTCTTTTACACCACCGTACACCCGTTTACTTTTTTACTTTTGTCCGCTTATTTCTACGCTTATGTCCAAGGGTCTGCGCCCTGATTTATTTAGATTTAGATATAGATGTGCGTGTAATGCGTTTATAGAGGATTATCTTTTTATAAGCGGGATCATAAAGTGTTTAATCTGTGTTTGAAACGGAACGTTTGACTCGCGAAAGGCTTCGGCGGAAATGCGTCGACTCGGTCCCTTACGGCGCGGGGAGGGGCGTGTGGGCAAAAAGGGGGAGGCAGCAGCTGGCGTCAAATGCATTTTTAAACAAAAAAAAGTATCATTCGAGGTGTTGCCACATCTTCCGGTAGCTTCTCAGCGGCGCTGTGTAAGCACGGCGGGCCGTGTTAACGCACCTAAATGGAGCGCATCTGAATGGCGCCGACACTGTTTGATGTCTTTATGAATATTAATAGATGTGTTTAAATGGCAAAAGTGGGGCTCTCATCTCAGCTTTTATCGTGTGATGATTCTGATGAAGAGGTAAATTGTCATCTCTGAAGCCACCACCCCCCCCACCCCCCCCGTCCAAACAACGCCGGACACGAGATGGTCCATTACGTGTCTCCGGTCTCGTTTTTCCGCACAAACCCCCCGCATGCGAGGGTCTCCAAAACACGTCCCACGGGGGAGCAGCCAGCAGCCCGTTGTCGCTGTTCGACCGGGAGCTCCTTCTTCTTCTGCGTCCTTCACCTTGGGGAAAGGAGACTGTCAGCCAGATGTGAAAGTCAAACCCCTGAGAGATGGACCGAGCCCCGGGCCTCCACTCCGGTCACCTCCATTATCCAGACACGCTGGTCCCAAAAACAGGCGGCCTCAACATCGGCAGGCACAATTTATTTCTGCTGTGCACGTTCACAAGGTGCTTGCTGTGTGTGTGTGTGTGTGTGTGTGTGTGTGTGTGTGTGTGTGTGTGCGTGCGTGGGGGGGCTGTAATTTGTTGTTGTTTATTTTTATTATTTTTTTGTCCACAAGGAAAAGGCCTGGAGGGGGTTTTCGGGAGCTGTTGCCATCGCTGTTGCTCCTGCCTCTGTGCTGCCTGCCGTCAGTCCCTCCATTGTCCCGCGCCGGGCTTATTAACCGCAGTGCACCTTGCGCCCTTTCCTGCATTTTAATTTTGGACGGCATCTGCGGCCCGGGCCTGCAGGCCCCCCGGGGACCCGGCGCCCCCATTCATGACGGCTCCTCCGAACAGGAGGGAGTGACACGAGTGATTGATGATGGTGCGAACTGAAAAGAAAGAGATAGAGAGAATCCTTTTATCAGGGCCGAAACACGAGTGGATTAAAATGTAGTTGAACAAGCCCTGTGCGCAATCCGCCGATCCGCCCCAGTATCGCTCGGCGCCAGACGCTCCCCGTCTTGGGCCACCCGCACCTTAGATCCACGCCGTCGACCTCGGAGCCCCGGAGAAACTGGCACAGCTGCACCGCGGCTGCGGGCGGCCCGCTTGTCAACACGGCTCCTTACATTCCGAACGCGTGTTTCAGTTCCAGCCCGATCTGTCGCCCTGCGTTGTTCTCGCACAAAAGGGAACAAAAACAGAGATCAAATCTTTCGCGTTCACCCCCCCGTTTGCAAATTCGCACGGCCGCGGCCGACCCTCGCGCCAACCGCGTCTGGAAAGCACCTAAAAATACGTGGCTCTGCACATTTTTGTCCCCCGGTTCACTCCTGCGGTAAAAATGTTACAATAAAATGACGCCTTTTCAAGGCACACGTGTTACAATTTATAGTACGATCCAAACAAGGCCGACCGAGCCGAACCACGCAGCGTCGCCAGGCTTGAATATGCATTAAAACTGATTTGCGGCCACAGTTAAGACGCGGGATTTGAACATATGACCCTGTGCCCCGTTTGTGAGGGTTTCAGCCACGCTAGCTGTGGATCCGAAGAGCCCCGAAGGAAGCGAGGAGGTCTAAATCTGTCGCTCATTATTGTTCTAATAGTAAAAGCCAAAACCCTCGACTTAATATTCGCCCCGTTCCTTATATACCCACATCCGCTGTGCCCCTCGCTGTCTATTTCGGCATCAGAGAATTAAGTTGTTGCAGCTACAGGCGGTAACAGAATGCGGTTTGACCCCCCCCCCCGTGGTCCTCGGTCCTGTGTTAGCGTCGAGAGAAAGAGTGTCGTCGGCTCGATTGTTTTGGCACCGGCGCTGGGTCTGAATGGATGAAGCGTACGGCAAATGCTAAGGTGGGGGCTGGGCAGGAGAGAGGGGGGCGTGCCGGCGTGGGGCCGGGGGGCTCCTTCAAAGCAGGGATGGTCTCTGAAACCCTCCGCAACCTGTCTACACAATGGGAGCGTTGCACAATGCGCTCGACACACAAAGGAGGCCCGAGCCGTGCAGGTTTGAGGTTCGCCACCTGGCAGAACCCCTTCCCCAAAGGTCACCACCAAGACCGCTGCTTTCCAGCGGGCGGGTGGCACTGCCCTGACATAAAATGATCGTTTTTTTCTTCAGTTTTAGGAAAAGTGGCTCAGCGAGTCGTGCAGCTGCCTCACACTGGCTGGGCTGTCTGGGTGTGATTTTGAATCCCACCCAATCTCGGCGGATTTTGCACGTTCTCCCTGTGTCTGTGTAGGTTTCCTCTGGGTGCTCTGGGTCCCACCAGGTTATCTGGTCACTCTAAATTGCCCACAGTGTTTGTGTGTGAGAGAGAGGGACCACCTTGTGACAAAACGGTGTCCTGTCCTGGGTGTAGTTCCCAAGCCTGGAGCCCAGTGATCCCAGGATAGGTTCTGGACCACTGCAACCCTGACCAGGAGACAACAGTTCCTAATAATAGATGCACAGATAGATAGTTTGAGGAAGAGGAATGTTCTGGAGATAATGTTCTGATTATATTAGTTTGCTCACACACCAGAGGATGCGACAGTGAAGCGATCCCGTTCAGCTCCTTTAGCCGCTGGATTATTCAGCCACGGTGTGTGAAGAAGCACTTTGGGGGGGGGGGGGGGGTCTTCTCACCAACAGCTGTTTCCATCCATAACGTCACTCGAGAGCCTGTTAGCTGCTCCCAGAGAAGCACAAAAGTACCTCAGAACCTTGTTTAACTGTCGGGTGTAAGTGCAGTTTGTGTTTGTCTTTTTTGTTTTGGTTTAATGTCGTGTGTGTGTGTGTGTGTGTGTGTGTGTGTGTGTTTGTATGTGAATTTTCTCCACGGAGATTAATAAACTCTGATTTACCAGAGGATTACCTGACACCTTTATCCAAGGTGACTTACAGATGATCCCTGCAGTCATTCATCCATTTATACAACACAGCAGTATAAGACAAACACCCACACACACAAATACACACACACACACACACACACACAAACTATGGACAATTTAGAGTCACCCATCCACTGGAAACATATACAGTTGGACAGGTGGTGGAAACCCACACAAACACCCTGCAAGCTCATCACAAACTGACCTCCCAGGCACTATGAGGCACTAGTGCGACCTGCTGATCCACAGGGTTGTTCGGATGCCGCCTGTCATCCCGGTGACTTTGACTATTAAAGCACATGTTAGATGATGTGAATGAGGACCAAGGATGCTCTGAGCTGCTTGCGAGCTTCTTGACACGGCGACAGCCCCCCCCCCTCCCCCCGCCGTGTCCCCCCTGGCCTAGTCATTGCGACACACTGGCATCGCCCCACGCCGGTCCACTGTGGCTTTCCCCCACTTCTCCTCAGGACCTCCAGCACCCGGAGGATCAGCATATCCAGGTGCCGTGTTTAATACACTGCAGTCACCCAACTGAGACCCTCCACCCCCCCCGGAAAGAGACAATTAGCAGGAAATGGGCAATTTATTGAGTCCCACTCTGATGGAAGCAGACAGGGATAATTTGTCAGGGGGTTCAGTGGCACCTCCTGGGCCTGGTGTGTAGGAAGGGGTGGGGACCGTGAGTAGGGTGGTGCATGGTGTGCTCTGCTTCCATATGTGACCACCAGCAGCTGCCCTGAGGGGGGTCTGATTGATTGGAATTGCTGTCCCTGCTGTTCCAGCGACTGCTCAGGTCCAGCCCACACCTCTGTAGTTGCCCCCCTCCCCCAATTTAATGGCCAGGGAGGGGGAATCAGGCAGAGAGCTGTGCTGGGTGCGTGAGGAGAGGGATGCTGTCGCTCCATCACCCTGCACACACTGCTGCCTGGGACCCGTGTGCCTCACACACACACAATATCTGACTTTTCTTTTTTGCCGCCAGGGGTTCGGGCCTTTAAACGCCTGGACGGCCAGTGGCCGCGAGAGTGAAGGACCGGACCGCCCTGGTGACCACACGCGTCCACGTGGCTGAGGACCCCGGCTGGTAGTTAAACAGTCGGGAAATGGGATTATAAGGTTACTTAAGTGTAGATTTAAATGACACATTACGTGGTACAAATAAGCACTGCTGTGGAAATCATCTTAAAAGAGGTCAAATATTTTAAGGTGCTGCACCCGCCGGCTGCCCGGACGCTGCTGGCATCTCACGCGTGTTGCCGCGGTTCGAGTCTGCCGACAAAGTCTTTGGTAAACAAGCGCTCGGCAAACGTGACCTCACGTAGCCTATCCGGGACTCTGGGTCTAGACCCCCAGCTTCAGTGGCCTTTCTGAGCAATTCTGGAGAAATTTCTTTTATTTATTTATTATTATTTCCTCAGAGCAACATGCTGCGGTTATTCATGATCATTTGGGCGATACCTTTGTTCGAGGTGACTTACGGTGTTAGATACAGTGCGCGAAACCCCCCTACAGGCATTCACACATCTATACGGCACAGTGTGACACACACTCACACACACACACACACACACAGCATGGGCAAGGTAAATACATCAATCCACCTTGAGACATTTGCATGTCTCTGGGCTGAGGGAGGAAACCAGAGCAACCTGGAGGAAACCCATACGGGTGGAACCTGCAAACCCCACACAAACCGGATTCAAACCCATGCCCAGTCGCCCAGCTCCGAAATAAGCGTGAACCCATAACCTTGGCATCGCACGATACTGCCAGGCTTCACTGCGTAAAAAAGAGAAGGGGGGGGGGGCAGTAAATTCACAAATGGCTCATTTTCAGACATTTTCAAACACCGGTTGCCAAATCTCAGGAAAAAAAAAAAACAAAAATGAGGAGGGAAAATATGTATCCCTAAAGCGGATTATAAAACAAATTAAACAGACAGTAATCCTGTATAAATGAAGTTGTTTTTGAGGAGCGAAATCAGACGTTCGTCTTCAACCCTTTCTGGGGGAAGAACAATGGGGGGGGAGGCCGTCCGTCCGCTCCTTCCACGTGTGGTTAGCGTGCGGTTTTTCCTGGGCAGTTGCTGGACCGACGGTGTCAGACTGACGCGTTTCTGCGTCGACAGATAGCGGACGAAACGGGCAGGGAAGCGCGTGGTTTCGTGTACTTGTTTATTGTGGAAACGGACGTTTTGGATGAGCACCAACGTTTCTAAGAAACCTAGAAATCGCCTTCGGCGTTTTAGCGTGATTTGCTCGGAATGCGGACGGCCGCTTGTTTGGTTATTTTTTTTTTTTTAACAAATATAAATTTCAACGGAGGCCTTTCACGGGCGGCCACATTATCGTAATGAACGGAATCACATCGAAGAATCATAGTAAAAATTAATGAAATGGCCTCCGAGGCTAAAGTGTCGATGACTAACCGTGCCGTTTTGCGGCCGATTTAATCATTCTTTACACAGGGATTTATGGGTGTCTCATCGGACAGATGAGGATACTGTGGTATCGTGATCGTGCGTGAGGCTCGGACGGCGCGCAGGTTCTCAATGTGACCCACCATTTAACAGATTAACACACGTCCGGACGCAAAACGAAAAAGGTCACCCGCTGACTGGAAAGGGGCCAAACGCGGAACTTATTCGCATCGCCGGAGTTTGCAGATATCACTTTGTGTCCAAACAAAGAAATGAATCAAATAGCTGAACGCTGAGAGGATGCGCGGACCCCCCCCATTTTCCACACCCCTGCCTTCATCATCGCGCCGGCGGCCGACACGTCGCTCGGGGGGCCGTTTTACCGTGGGCCGGGACGAGCGGGACTCCGGCAGGAGGTGGGGTTCAAACCATTGCCTGTTGAGTCCGACCGCCTCTCCGCCTCCAAAAAAAACACAGTTATTTGAGTCGACACCACGGCGACGTCAGTTTTATGTGCGTTTTCAGGCCCGCTTTCGATGTGGAGCAGCGTATACTTCCCCGTGTGTTTGTGCCGTTGACCGGCTAACCCAGTCCCCTCACCGAGTGTCCCCTCGCTGTCCCCTCATCCCGTCCGAGCAGCGTCACCGCGGAGGACCCCCCGCCCTCCCCGCCGTTTCTGGGATCCGGGTGTCCGTTTTCCTGGTGTCCCCAGGAGGCTGTCGCTGCTGCGCCTGGTGTGTGGTGCGCTTAAACTCTCAGGTGCCAATTCCACGCTACCCCCCCCCCCCCCTTACGACTCAATCTTTCCCGCTGCCGACGGTCAGGTTTACCGGGTTTACCGCACAGCTGCCTGACATTTCCAGCCAGGTCATATTGATGGCGCTTTGTCTGAGGAGAGCACACACACACTCACACACACACACACTGGCAGATGAAGCACATTAATATTTCACGTTGTCAGGAAGGAGGGTGGGGGGGTATGGGAATGGGGCTCTCATTCAGCGCCCAGTTTGACGGATCAATAGCGGGATGTACAGTATTAATCACCGAGTTTCAACCAGGTTCCTTCTGAAAAACACGAGATGCTCCCACGCGACTGGTCCCAGCGTCCATTTGATCCCCCCGTCGGCACAAGTGCAGTCATCCTGGACGCATCGCCTCCTCTTCTTTTTTAACACTCCCTTCTCCGCACAAGAACGTAAACCGCGGAAAAACACGTTTTATTAAATTTGTTTGATGTCAAGCAAAAAAATCTGCTCTTAATGCTAAAACTGGCTCCCCCGCTAGAGGACCCTAATAACTGACATCCGCAGGCGGCCTCTTTGCCTCTTGGTTTTCTTTAACTTGCTAACTAATGTGGTTCTTTATTACTTTTAGGATAATTTATGATAATTTAAAAAAAAAAATCGGTGATATTTCCGGCATTTCGGCGTAATATTCCATCCTTTCTCTTCGGCACAAATGCTCTTTATACGCAAACACATGCGGGGTGTAGATATTGACGCAAAAAGTGCTGCATTTTTTTGCATTATTTGAAACCCTTTAGCAGTTCCCTGTGAATTTTGACAGTTTTGTAGTACTCTGAGATAGTAGAAATATTTTTCATTTTTTATTCTGTATAATTTGGTGCTGCTAGGACTGAGTAACAGTTTCCCCTGTAAGAAATACCGGCACTTGTCATTTCGATGTACCAATTTTCACCCGACAAATAAATTCCCAGGAACAAATTAGGTCTGTAAACCAAAGATGTACTTTTAGGTCGGTTGGACATTATTTTTGTACGAATCGAAACGCGAGATTCTGATCGTCCCGCGGATCTGTGGGCACCTCAGGAGCAGACAAAGTGCAGGAAAAAGTTGCAATTATTTTTATTATATTTTAAACTTTCCTTCAGCGCCTTGTTAAAAATCGGTCTCGTTCTTTTCCGATCCGGTGCTGCAGGCACTTTCTCTCTGATCCCAAATATTTACGGAGGGGGGCGTCGCGAACGTGCGCTTATTTGTGATGCCGCCGCCGGCGAAGGGGATGCACCTGCAAACGGGAGAATACATCTCAGCCTTGAAATTCACACCTGAAACGAAAGGTTTCTTACAGCAGCAGCAGCTTCTCCACGGTGCCTGTTGTCGCTGCCCGTTTCAGAGGCCCGGAAGGTTTTGCTCCGTCACGTCGGTGCTTTTCCAGCGCTGCTCACATCACACCGAGGACCCACTGACAGATGAGGGGAGGTTTGATTCCCCTTTCGGGTCGAGGCACCGGAGACCGAGCGTGTCCTCTCTTCCCCGCGGAGAAAAAGCCGTACAGAAGCACAGCGTGACGCCGACACCCGAGCCTTTCGTCTTCGTCATTTCTGTCGTGAGACAAGATGCCTGGAAAATGAACGTTATAAACGGTGGTTATTAAAACCGCTTACTGTTAATCCGTCCAGGTTTTCACTGACCTGCTCTAAACTATTTCCTGGCGTGAAAACTGCACCAGGTAGCTGGGTGAGAGGGACCGGGAGGCGCAGTGCATTGTGGGAACCGTGCGCCCCGGCTCTCGGTTTCCTCCTGACGCTCCGCTTTCTGGCTCACGGATGTGTTTCATTTTCGGTCCATTGTTTTTAAATTTCAAACCATTTACTTCTTCAAAGGTGACGTACGGCCTCTATCTTCCTCAAGTCAGTTCACACACACTATTGTGGTAAGTTTATACAAATTTTTAAAAATTTTTCTCATTCGCTCTATTTGAATATGTTACACACCTTTTTTTGGGGTGAACTTGGAATGGGCTTGGAATAGATTATAACTTTTCTCCATAAGTAATAAGGGAATAAATAATTTCATTATCACTTTTTTAAAAATATCCTGTCCGTTTTCAGGAGGTCAGCAGGTCAAAAGGTTGTTGTTCTGGCTGAGAGGAGAACTGACTCAACTAACTACGTTTTTTGAGGTCTTACATGTAATCGTGAGCTGGAAAACCTGCAGGACTCAGCTTTGCACCACTGAGAAGAACCTCTATAGATTTACATAATGTGCTGCAGACCGACCGTTGTGCAGAGATAAGGGTTCTTCTGTAGGGTCTGCATCTGCTGAGAAGGTTGCATGATCGGTGATGTGGAGCAGCAGGAGAGGGATTTACAGTTCAACAGAAAGCCTGCTGCTGTGATGAAGCCCGCATGGCTTGACTGCTGTTATTTCACCATCTCCGTAACAAGGGCGGAGTATTTATAGCCAGACCCTTAAGATGGAATTGAACTTCAAACCGGGGCCGGACAGGGCGACTAGGGTCTGTCGTCCGAGCCGATGGGCTCATCCGATAGCAAGGTGGTGCAAGATGCCTGCTAATGGAGAAGGTTCTCCTTTCTACCTCAGCTTGCCCTCCAGAACAAAAACACCCCAAAACTTGCTTTTGGGGAAAAAAAAGGAACAAGACTTCTCAGCGACACGTTGACTTGCTGTTGGAAATGCACGTTTGCGTGGCAGTTACTGGTCCTGCCCTCTGGCCCGCAGAGGAGGGTTAACACTGCAGCGCGAGCGCGTTGAAGGAAAGACGCCGGGATGCATCGCTGAGTGGCGGGGCTCGGTCTGCGTGGGGCAGCTGTCACGGTCGGAGCAGACAGCGAGCGAGGAGGCAGCAGCTTTTTTGTGTCTTATAAAGGGTGACCCAGGTGCCAGAGCTGCCTGTAAGTGTGCCAACTGCGAGGGGCTTCCAGACTCGGACGAGGCTGTGCCAGCTGCACCGTGTGTGCCCACACACACACACACACATACACACACACACACTTACACTGTGTCAGTATAGCTTTCCTCCACACACATAAACATGCAGGTGCTACAGATTCACACTGGTCAACAAACATGTTTCAATTATTTCCTTCTTCTTTCCCTGTTCTGTACATGTACCGTCACACTCACTGTCACTGTCCTCCTGTCCCAATGCAGGGTCCTGGTGGTCCAGAGCCCAACTTGGAATCAGAGTTACACAGCAGACACCCTGGAAGGGATGCCAGTTCATCACCGTTTCTGTACCTTCACTATGAATGTAGAATACTGTCCGTCCATCCATCCAGGAATGAGTATTTTACACCAGCAGCCTCTTGCATTGTAAATGTATAAACATCCAACCAGAGCGGTGTTCTTCCATGCTTACTGCATGTCCTGTCACAGGACCATCGGCTTCGCCGCACCTTACCATGGTGAGATGTTCAACACCACAGCCTGGATGTTGCTAGAGCAGTGGCCTCGTGCCGTGATGTTTTGCCCCTTGGCGACAGCGCCTGCAGCCATCCCGACCCGTCCTTATCGCCGCACCGTCAAAGCGGGGCCTCTGCGCTGCAGAGATCCGCCTCGTGGGCTTGCGGTCGGTCGTCCTGCAGAACCAGGCTTTTCAGAAGCCCTCCTCATTCCCGCCGGACTGAAGGAACGTGTTTTCCCCGGCCACGGCTTGTTCTCCGCCGCGCTGTAGAAGAGGCGCAGGGCAAGGCGGCACGCGGCAAATATATTAGGATGTTAGTCTCGCCGCTATAATTATCTGTCTGCCTTTGTCTCCCAGGGACGTTCGCGGACAAGGCCCACAAAACAGGTGACAGAATGGTTGCCAGCCCCCCACCCACCCACACACCCAGCCCTCACTCTATTATAATAAACCAAAAACGTATGCTCTCAATATATATGCAAATGACGACAGGTCCCAAGGTGAAGTTGGCAACGCAGAATGGCTCCGTTATGTTTTGCTCATTTGTGCAATGCGGAACTCACAAAGACCGGAGGAAATTGAAAACTTGTACCAGGCATTAAAAAAAGCAATCATTTTCATAAAGCGCTGTAATCCCAGGGAAATTGATCTCCGCGTCAGCACGGGCCGGGATGGGTGAGCGAAGCCCCCGGTGGCCCCCACTGGTTGCACCCTCGCCGCTGCCCCAGTGTGTGTGTGTGTGTGTATGTGTGTGTGTGTGTGTGTGCGTGTGTCTCTCAGCCCCCCGGTCCTCCCCAGTCCTCCAAGTCCACATACCGCACTCAGCAGAACGGCGCGTCTCCGCGGGGGGCGACAAGCTGCGAAACTGTCCGCCGCTGCGGTGGGAGACCCTCGCAGGCCCACATTCAGCCCTGTCCCCATTAAAACAAAAAAAGAAAAAAATTTTTTAAGCGCAAATTGAGTGTGACAGTACATTATCTGCACGTTTAACCTTTAGGGGGCTGTACATCAAGGGGGGGGGAGAAAAAACATTTTTTTTTTTTTTTGCCAGGGAGGCTGTTTAATTTAATTAACCCATTTAATTAAAATAAAATTATTACAAGCGGCGTTGAGACGTACCTCCGTGCAAGGTGAGATGACCATCATAATTAGCATTTAATTAGCATATTCTCCGCCCCCCCACGCGGCTCGCGTCAAGGTGGGAACGCAGGGGACGTCGGGCGACAACGCTGGGCGGAGGGAGGATTTGCACCTTTCGCCTACCGGGCTAACTGGACACGCATTAGCGGGTGACGTCTAGGAAGTAAAATATCACTCCGTATGAAATCCGGCTTCATTTGTAAAGCCAGCTGGTGGTTTAAATAGCTGTTTAAGTTGTTTTCATCCTTGTATTCTCACGTTTTAGATCTGTAGTCGGTCGAGTCCCTTTCCAGCTGACGATTAGAGGAGTTTGGGAGCGGAAGGGCTTCGCGTGGGGTCTCCTGCTCGGCACTAGACGGCGGGCATGGAGTTGCGGGTGTGGCGCGAGCGCCACGTGCTGCACTTTAGCTCACCTGCCAACCGTATTTCTTGGCAGGTCACTACGGCGCCGCTTCTCCGAGCCAGAAACGTGCCCCTCCTCCCAGACGCAAGACGGGAATTCGTGCCGGCGAAATGGCGCGGCGAGCTGCAGCTTAGGTACCATTTACAAGTGTCGTTTTGGCATCACATTCAGTGCATTCGTGTTTTTTCCCCTTTATTTCTGAGACCAAGGAGGGTGGGCACCTGCAAAGGGTTGCGAGACGAGGTGAAGGTGAGCAACAGGTCTTAGGTGTGTGTTTGCGGCCCTGGAAGCCCTTTGACGCTTACGTACGACTCGCTGCAGCCCGGTGTGCTCACCCGGCCGAGCGAGTGGAGTTGTTATATAAAAACGTGCACGTTTTATTGGAAAAACAATGCAAAAGCCCTCAGGATAGTGCTGCAGCAGGTAGGGCAGGTGCCTCGCAGCACCTTGGCTGTGTGTTTGCGCGTGAATCCACCTCAGTCTTGCACGTTCTGCCCGTTTTCGCATGCGTTTAATCCCACGGTCCAAAGACGTGTTCCGGGTTCATTGGCATCATTAATTTGCCGACGGAGCCTTTTAAGGGTGTGTTTGTGTGTATGTGTCGCGTCCTCGGTACAGAGGGGTAAAAATGGCCGTCGGGGGTTTTACCCGCAGTGTCAGTCACCCCGAATAAAGGGGTCACCTAAATACTAGTTAATGATCACTGGACTTTGCAGAAATGTGTCTGCTGGGTGGATAAACGCACATTCAGACCTTGCGCATGATGTGTGATCTGTTCAGAATGTGTTACTGATAACTCTGGTCCACCACATACTGTATATTTTGACTAAAACGTTTTGTATTCAAAATGTCTATTCATACTTGGGGGGGCTGATGATGGGTAAGGTGGTTCCAGACCAGGGATAATCGAGGGAGGGATGGATAGATGGATGGATAGGTAGGTGCTATACTTTCACCATAGGTTATCTAGTCAGGGCACACACACACACACACACACACACACACACACTGCACTGGCACCTTCCCCCATGGAAGCGGAGGGACAGGCAGGGATGTACATTAATTTCCATGCAGCTGCCGCCCTGCAAGTTGCTGAAAAAACACTTTTTTTGGGTGGGTCGGATTAAAAAAAGGGTCCGCTATCGTTGTGGGACAGGCCGAGCCGGGAAGATGTTATTACCATAAATTATCTCATCCCCAGACTGAAAAGAGCATATTAGCTTCTTTCTGCTTTCACACTTAATTGTCCCGTTTATTGTACAGTGGCCTGTGGACAACAAAGGAGGCGGCACAACGTGCAGATGCCGACCAAATGGGGCCCGGGTGACGTGTCGCGCCACCGGCTCGCAGGCAGAATGGCCGTAGTCGAGCGCCGCACGCGCTGGCGCATCTTTATCAAAGCCTCACCGTCGTTCGACCCCAAGGAGCTGAGCGACGTGGTGACAAGCTAATCGGCTCACAAAAAACAACCCCCCCCCCCCGCCCCCCGGGTTCTGTATACCACCGGCTCCCTAGTCAGTTTCTCACCCAGAAAACCCAGAACGTAAGAAATGCTCTTATTGCCAACAGTCACGCGGAAAGAAAAACTCCTTTCGCCTGAGCTCAGACGTGCGAAGACGGCGGCGTGACGTTTTTGACAAGCAGCAAAAATATTCGCCCCTCTTCACCACTTGCTCGCTGTCCCGAGGAGCAAGGTTACGCGTGTTCTGCGACGGTCCGTTCCCGGTTACCTCGGGATCCAGTATATGGGCCATAATAATGTGGCTCGCAGCCCAACACGTAGGACACGTCAGACGAGAAGTGTTTTACAGTCGAACGCCATCAGACGCCGGCGGGTTTGCCTGCCTTCCGGTACCGTGACATGAAATGTCGGCTAAAGCTGTTGCCAGGAAGAGAATTCTGTAATAACTCGGCGCTGATAAATCAAGCGCAGGTTAGGGCCTTTAATAGAATTAACTCATAATTTAGACAAGTGTTCCTATTAGATTAGTGTGAGCATTAAAAGCTCGAAGGATGCTTTTTGCAGTCTTTGGCTGACAAGCCTCAGTTTCCGCTACGGCTCTCTGCCCACCTATTTCTCATTTATCTTGTCGATATCTTATCCATTTGTCTGGTGACATTCATTTGCTGGAGGATAGCATTTGCGACTGTAGACCGTAATCCGAATACATAAGAAGAATGTGGACTAACTATGCTTCACTTACTAGCTGAGTTACCCTGCACTGCCCGGGTCCGACAGCATAAAAGATAAATAGTAATAACACTTTATATGTCGAAACAACGGGTGGAGCTGCGGCTCCCATCATGCCTTGTTGTGTGTAGTTAAGGTGTTCGACCGTAGCGAGAAGTCTAGGGCTGACAGTGAGTAGTTCCGGTGCGGGGGACATCGTAGTGTTTGCGAGGCGCTGTTGTTAAACATGCCACGTAAGAATAAAGCGCGTCCACCACGGCGGCACAGCTGGGCCTGGTGCTGGAGGGACGAGCGTTGACCGTTCTCTTAGATGTCGGATGTCGTCCCTGAGCGGCGCTGACAGCCGCTCTAAAGTGCCGATCTGTAACCGCAGCCACCTGCTGAAGAGATGCCGAGAAAAAAGAGAGAGAGCGCTTGGGAGTGCTGGCAGCGGACATTCGGTTTTTGGCCCGCTACGCTTACCCGTCACACCCAGTGGAAATATGGATTTGGCCCTGCTCGTGTTCCTCAGAACCCTGGCACCGGAACGGCTCTAGCAGCACGTGAGCTTCGCTGCTCCTGTTAGCCCGGAGGGAGCCCTAGAGGAGGCGGAGTGTGAAGAGACCATCTTGGGCAATGCCAGCAAGCACAGGTACATGTACTGCTTCCGGGCGTTGGGTGTGACAATCTGCAGACAAAAGGGGCTGTGAGGACAGGGCAGCACCTAGCGGGATGTTACAGTGCTCATCTGCAGACACTGCATGAGCCGGGGCAACGTGAACGCAACCCCGAGAGTCCCGTGTGGCGCAGACTCCGAGGAAGCCTCACGGTCGGGACCCTGTCAAAGAGGACCCTGAGACCGGGTCAGTGTTCATTCCACTCGGGCAAGCAACCTTGCTTCACCACCGTCAGGTTCAGACACGAGCAGTCTTGCTGGGAACCTGTGCAACCGTCACTGTCCTGGGGCATCTGGCCGGGTCCTTGACAGCAACCCTCCTGGCCTGAGGTTGCTGCCTGCAGGTTCCCAGTTCCTGTACCACTCAGCACCGCAGTGGGAGCAACAGACTCCTCCCTGCCCACAGACACTGTGGGGATTGAATGTGGAGGGGCCTGTGTTACAATGGGTGGAGTTGCGGCTCTTGTCACGCCTTGTTGTGTATTCGTAGTTAATGTGTTCAACCGCCGTGGGAAGTCTTGGGGCCACAGTTTGTTTTCCCAAAACTTTGTCTCCTGAGCCCTCCGATGTAGTAATGCTACCAACGTGGGTCGTACAATATTTCCAAACTCTATTACCCTTAAGGTGGTTGCTGCTAAACAGACAGAAGCTGCAGCGAGTGTAGTCCAGTGGAAAGGCAGGAAGGAGTAAAGTGATCACAAAATATGTGTCACTAAACTTTAGTACCTCTTACCTTACTATTGTGTGCAGTGCTGTGTGTGTCACGAATAACTTCTTACCCCTCGCTGTTGCCAGTTTGGGTGCTTCCTCCAGCATACCCTTGTTTATTAGCATGTTTATCCTCATCCTGATGAATTAGGTGGGATCTGCCTGGAGGCATGCAATACTAGTGTGTAACGCCATGTTTATGTGTGTCCTTGTCCTCTGAGGAGCCAGATTATAACCCCACCTCCTACTGTAGTACCCTTTAGCAAAGTACTTACCCCAAACTATTTCGCACAACATAAAATAAACATCACATAAAGACATGTTGAGACAAAGCGAAACAGGTGGAAACAGCTGATAACACCTGTGCAGCACGCCTGGCTTTGGACAGATGCGTAACACAACACAGTACAGATTATTAAAATGCATACAGTTTTATTTTATCACAGTACACTATACAGTGTTTATTTGTAGATTTTTTTGCATTTATTTATTCACATTTTGATTTTTTTATTATGCATAAGCTTTGGGTAAAAAGTCGTTTTTATAAAATAAAATAAATAAAATAAAATTTCTTTACCGCTAATTAATTTTCAAGAACATTTATAGCGGACGTTTGAGCAGAGTTTGGATACAGAGGGACTGCAAATTAAAACTAAATCTGAGCACAATAAAGTGATGTCAGGTAGAAAGCGGCATTTTCTTTATCCGTTACCAAACGGCTAGTCCAAATTTCATACTAAACCGATGGAAATAGACTGAACAAAGGTGACGGAAGGCATTTCAGTCCACTGATGATTTCTGCTTACAGTGTAACACACTTATTGCAACGGATCAGTAACGTTGAGCAATATCGTGAAGAGGAAAGCAATTAAACTGGATAAAGGGTTGACTGGGTCAGTAAGAGTTTGCTCTCAGCTCCAAAGGCTGTAGCTTAACACACTAAGTCTTCTGGTCCTCAAAGCTTGTTGAATTTGGCTGCCATTTTGAGTGAAAAAAGATAAACAGGCTTCCATAAGGGCACTGCCGTCGCTCACTGGCCTACTGAGGAGAGAGGCGCATTCAGAGGCGTTTGCCTTCTGGATTTGGGATGGGAGAAACAAAGGCGGTGGCTTAGCCGCGCACCTGTCTGTCAGTCTCCGCTCCCTCATCCTCGTCTGCATGAACCGGATTGGTCCAGTTTCATTCTGACTGGATTACACCCTGTTTGTCTGCAATATCGCTACAGATTTGTGTTTTGAGAAGCTGTACGTACGGTTCAACACGGGATGCTTTCCTCCTCCAAGCAGCTTTGCAGATGTCCTTAACTGACTCCCACCATCTCCAAGCTGTGTGTGCTCCACTTGCTCTTTGGACCATGAGCTTTGGCTACGTTTCCTATGACTATTTTATGCAGCAACCCATTTGCCAAGGTCTGCTGTCTGGGAGCTGCTTCTGAGAGGGTTGATGGCTGCTTTTAAAAAAAATCCAGCATCAGAAATGTCTGTTTTGTTGTTGGTCGCTGTGACACTGTGAAGAATCAAAGTGTGACAGCTTTTGGGGGGGGGGGGGGGGGNGTCTGTTTTGTTGTTGGTCGCTGTGACACTGTGAAGAATCAAAGTGTGACAGCTTTTGGGGGGGGGGGGGCATCAGGGTGACGTTGCATCAGCACAAGGGATGTCAGGGTCCACATGGTGGACCACATGAGCCCTGCTGGACTCCATGAGGCTGAACTGTATGCTCCTGTCACCACTCACCTTGGTGGCATGCTGTGAGAGAAAGGACATAAACGGCAGGGTGGCCCATAAGTCACCGTACCCCTCATAACAATCAGTTATACTCTCTCCCACTTTCATTCACCTTAACTTGGAGTCCCGGTGGACTGGAGCCTCTTCCAGAATCTCTGGTGGGTACACAGTCCATCACAGATAAACAATTATAAATAACTACAAGTGCAAAGAAAGGCAACTGTTGAAATCCAGCCTCAGCTTTGGCTTTGGTTTATCTGCTGAGTTGTGCAGTCGCACAGCACGGAAGAACACGGAACACCTATTTATCGTGTTTTTCGCCCTGTTTCTGTTAAAAATTCTGTTAACCCACCACACCCATCAGTGCAGCAGCACATGAAGAAACACAAACTCCTGCAGATACGCGGGGACCACGATGGTTCTCCTTCAGACCTCCTAGATCCATAGGTAAGTGGAGGGGTGGTTACCTAAGGGCCACCCCGTAGAGGTCCTTAGACTTACGTTTATCCATCTAGCTGAGACTTTCCTTGAAACCGATTAACAATGTTGAGCTTCTTAACATTGTGGACACATGTATACAGCTGGGTAAGTACAAGCACGGACCCTGTGCTGCTTCAAGCGTACATTAAGGCCCACCAGACAAACGAGGCAGCGGAACGTTCTGGCATCAAATGAGAGATCCTTTTGCAGACACGCACAAATCCAAGAAGTAAGCGGACCGATGTTCTCGGTGCAGAAAATGAGAATAATTTGCAAGTGTGCTTATGATGAAGAGTTCCGACCGAGAGGCTGGATTCTGCCCAATGCTGACGACCGAAAGGCAAAACCTAAAAAGGCAGCGCTTAGCTGTTTGTGATTTAAATTGGGCTGACCTTGTGATATCAAAACTAAGTTTTTATTCAAATGAAGGCAATTACAGAGCTGGAAAGACGGGCAAAGAACCAGTTCGCTGTTGGGACAAACAAGACCCGTCATTAGCTAAACTCTTCTGCAGCAGCGAAGGAAAGTCCTTGAAGGTAGGGGAGTGTGTTCTGCGCGTGTGTGTGTGTTTATGTGTTTGTGTTTGGGGTTGTGGAGGTAGGGGGGGGGGGATGCGGTCCCATCTGAAGGTGCTTCATAGTCCACCGGAGAGGAAACTTTTGAACACACATACAGACTTGATAAGTCACAGCGCTGACAATGTGTGCCAACCCGGGAAGGTTTATTTGCATTCGGCTCGCTCTGATGTCGAGGAGAACGCAGGGGGACTGTTGCGTTGGACGGAAATTAAAGGGAAGCACATTTGGAAACCCGCTCGGGGGGAGGGCGAGGAGCTGCCGATTCTCCGCTCCTAATAAGGGCCGTAATTGCCGCCAGCGTGGTCTTCGAGGCCGAGCGCGGGGCCCTCCGCCAAGCTAGGCGGACACCCATCTCCCCCGTCAGCTCCCAGGCCCCCACCCTGACCGAGTGGAAGAGCGCAAAACACTCCTGGGGGCGAACATTTACCCCGGCGCTTAATTTATGCCACTCGATGTCTCAAAGTTCTCATAATTGCCTGGCTTCTAATGCAGTCTTTATTTTGAAGTGGAAATTAGCCTGAATCGTGAAGTTGGCTGAGGGGGATACGGGTTTATTTATTTATTTTATTTTATTTTATTTTGAGGACTCGTCTTTTGCATAAACCTGAGACACAAACAAGTGTGCTCTCCGCCGGCACGCAGAACTGCCTCGACTTGGAGGAGAAGTCGTTGGTACGTCGGCACGGCGACACGGTGCCGGCGTCTCTCGCGTTCCTCGCGGGACGTGTCTGTTTGTGTTTCATCTGTTCCAGTGCCGCCCCCCCCACCCCACCCCACCCCCCGCTAGTCAACCCAAACCGGGTCTCTCATCCCAGAGAGAGAGGAGCACGCCAAGGAGGGCTGGGAAAGAACTGCCACCGCAGGGTCCCTTTTCCCGCCGACACGTCGCTGCCGATTAAAATGCAGCAATATGTCTGTGTCATCTATGTTGTCCAGTACTTAAGCGCGCTTGTGTATGAAGCCTGGGCAAATATATCAAAATCTCTGTTGGTAACGCATAGCAATGCGTCAGGCGCAGCGAAGCCTTGAACAGGAACAACAGGAAACCAAACGACTTGTGCGTTAAGTAAATGCACGTTTCCTTAACCCCAAACATCAAACAACTACGAACAAACTGTGGTAACCTGTTGTACACGCCTGGCCAGAAAACATTGGAAGAACGTTACCTGGTCTATTGAATTTTGATTTCTACTGCGTCAGAATTTGGCGTAAACAGCACAAAGCCGTGGATCCGACCTGCCTTGTGTCGGCAGCTGAGGCTGGTGGTGGTGGTGTAATGGTGTGGGGAATGTTTTCTTGACAAATATTTGACCCCCTAATACCATTGTTTGATTGTCACAGCCACAAACCGGCCACAATTCGCCCATCTTCTAATGGTTACCTCCAGCATGATAATGCACCATGTCACACAGCACAAGTCATCTGAAACTGGTTCCATGAACACGGCACTAGGGTCAGTGAAGTTCCATGGCCTTCCCAGTCGCCAGATCGGAATCCAACAGACCAAATTTGGGATGTGGTAGAATGGCAGATTGGCAGCATGAATGTGCAGCTGACAAATCTGCAGTCGGGTCAACACGGATCCGATTCTTTAAGGAATGTCTCCAGCACCTTGTTGAATACATCCCATGAAGAATTCAGCCTGTTCTGAGAGCAAAGAGGGGTTCTACACAGTATTAGAATGGTGTTCCTAAAAAGTGGCCAGTGATTCAATATTCCATATGTATCTGTGCAGTAAGCCAACCCAGAAGCATCACTCTTTATGACTGTCCTCATGGGGGAGTCCACAAAATGTCAGTGGTGCTCAGTGAAGCTTATTTAGGTGTCATTTTTTTTTCTGAAGCAGCTTAAAGTGTGAAGCTACTTGCAACCATTATCCATTTACACAGCTACTTGCAACCATTATCCATTTACACAGCTACTGAGGTGCTTTTTACTGAGGCGTTTCTGACTGAGTACTTTGCTCCAGAGTACTACACTAGGAGGTGGGATTTGAACACGAGCAGATCGACCACTAACACATTCGTTTTGTTCATATTGAGCTGGAGCTGGTTTGATTCTCACCAGGAAACCAAGAAACTGTCCTCATATCAGACTGCCGTACTCCACCTCATCGCCTTTCAGTCATCAGAAAACTTATACACACCCAGCCACCTAAAGAACACAGTTCTGCTGGTGTTTGCTTGGTTTCTATGGACTGTAGGGTTGAAAAGGAAGATAAGGGGGGATTTAGCAGCTGGCACTGCATATCTAAAGAGGTAGAAATGGGAATAACTTAATAACAGGTAGCCAGGGAGGGTGGTTTAGAACCCAGGCTTTAAGTGACTTACAGTACTGGGCAAAAGTCTTAGGCATGCAACTTGAATGTGTGTTGAGAAGTACAGGTAGATTCTTGTTTACCATCAGGGAGGTTTCTGGTTGGTCCCAAATTCATTGTGCAGCCTGAGAATGACCTCAAACACCCAATCTCAGTCATACACAACTATCTTCAGCAACAGATGGTCTGGTCCCCACAGAGTCCTCATCTCAACATGATCGAGTCAGTCTGGGAGGACATGCAGAGACAGTCAAAGTCTGCAGAAGAACTGTGGCTAGTTCCTCAAAATGTTTGGAAGAACCTACCAACCTCTACATTAAACTGCATGCAAGTTTGCATAAGAGAATTGATGGTGTTTTAAAGGCAAAGGGTGGTCCCACCAAACATTGATCTGATGGAGGTTTTTTTTGTCTCCTGCACTTTTTATAAGGTTTATCGATTAATAAGTATTCAAAGCATTATTTCCAGAACCATCCTCACTTTATAGCATTTTTCCCACAGGTGCCTAAGACTTTTGCACGGTACTGTATATAGGTTTCTCTGATGGGAGGGGAGGGGGGGGTGACCAGCAGCCCAACTCAAAGCTTGGTCTGAATGATATGATTGGAAACCACTCCAACCCCCGAGGCCCAAGACAAGAGCGAACAACCGCGAAAACCCATCTCTGGTCGGCAAGGTCAATCCCTCGTCACGGGAGTTGCTATGGCAACCGTGCTTCGACTCCCAAGGGCGTTCGCCAGATGTTGAAGTGGCAGCACCTTTGGGGCACAGGCGATGGACGGGACCAGCGAGTGTCCTGAAGAGCTGCGGAAAGGGGCCCTGGATCTGACACCCATGTGTTCTTGACCAGAGAAAACACATGTTTCTGTGTATCTGCAAAGTGGGTCTTCAGGCTCAGTGAAGGTGGACCAAAACCAGCCAGCTTGACAGGAAGACCCGCAAAAAGACCTGCATCAGGGAGATGAAAGCACATCTCCGCCGATCCCGGTCTCACCGTGTGGTGGTGAGTCCACGGCTGTCCCCCGTGACATCACCCAGGTGTCTTCCCTCCCAACGGTGACGTGGCCACACAGAGAGAGAAAAAACATCATCTCAGAGCAGGCGAGAAGTGGCACAAGCTGGGACAGCCTCTGGGCAGAAATCTGCCTCGGGGGCACCTGGCTGTCAACAGTCAATACCCATTTTATGGGAGAGTGAGGTCTTCCGTGCTCCGCTGGTGGGCCTTTTTAAGCCAGACGTCCCAAAAGAATTAGGCTACTGATAGGATATTGGCTGCATAATGGATAGCAGTTGGTATTGTCCTCCATCCATCCATAATCTGACATCCACTCTTGACCACTTTGTGGGCACCTGTTGGAGGCCGGTTGATGGAGACGAAGGGGAAATGGCGTGGGAACATCTCGGCAGGTTGAAGATGATTCCTATGGCAATTTTCTCGGTCAGCTTGACAGGATTTTCTTTTTAAATAATCTTTTGGTCTAAATGTTATTTTACTTTGCGCAAAGTCACAAAGTTGTAAGGTGTCTAACACAATTTATACGTTTAATTTCCGCTTTGTACCTGCGTAAGGATTTTAGTTGAGGCACCTGCTTCGTGGGTTTAAACCGGCAACCATATGATGCCGGTTCCAGTCCTTGACCTTATTTGGCCCCGGAATTAACGTTAATTTACCTGGACAACAGGTCCTGTAGGTAACGCCACTATTTTTTGTCGGAATATCTCCGACAAAAATCTCCGGCTTCCCGCAACCGTCCCTCTTTACCGCTCACGGCGTCACGGGCCAAATGCAGCCCAGGAACCGGGACTCTGTCTCATTAAGTCAAGAATTGGACAACGTGGAACAATTTGATTCAAAAGCTTGCTTTGCATATGAAAACAAAAAGACACTGCTCTTGCACTTAAAATGAATTAGTTATCGCCCAGATACCTACACCATCCCATTAAACCGAGCCTGCATATTCACCAAACAAAGGAGGCTTGAAAAAAAGGGTCTCTGTGACCTGTCAGCGGCAACCTGCAAATTGCCAGCTCTCCAAGAGAAATCTTCATCTCCGTGAAGAGCCAAATTGCTCCATATCCATGAAAATGGCCACCGGTGGCTCTTCATTTCCACCCGAACCCACAGCGAAGGCTCTGTCTCCCTTTGTGAGCCTGTGGAGAGTTTCAAAAACGCGCCCCC